>VWZL01005373.1:25259-60971 GCA_013396915.1 Stercorarius parasiticus | reverse complement strand
CTGGGAGGCGGGGGGGGGTGCGGGGGGAAGAGTTCATTTTCTTGAATTTTTCTTTTGATAAGTGAGACATTTTTATATTTCTTTGACAATCAAAAAAATCAGTTTGAATGACTTCCTTCCGGTGACCTCGTGCCCTGTGCAGGAGCACATACACAAAGCTGTCTCAAGACCAAACAAAAGCATCAATAAGGATGTGGGAAGGGACTTGCCTGTTATCTTTCATGAGATAAGCAGCAACAGGAAGCCAAGACCATTCTTGATGTCCATATCAAGGTAACAAAGGTATTTAAGCAATTGGCCATTCAAGTAATCCTTTGCAGGACGATTCTCATTCCTCGGGGAAGTGCAAAAAGATGCGATGGGACAAGAACAGCCCGTTTTTCTTGTTAGAAACTGTTAGAAATTATTAAAACACCCTGCCTTATCTCTGGCACTATAGACCTGCTCCAGCTCTCAGGGTAAACAACACAGAGCCAAGAAATGGAGCAGACAGAATGAAACCCATCTCCCACAAAGACAGGAACCACGGCGACAGCTTCATCCAGCTCTGAACTGGGGATGTCAGGAAGGTGTGCAGATGCTTGCGTGCTGGGAAGATCCATGGGGAAGAGTCTCTTCCCGACAGATGGACTTCAGCTGAGGCCATCTGGAATCACAGCGAGCATGACAGATAAGTAGTCTATTGAAAGTCAGGATGGAGAGAAGACCAGGAGAAATTTGTGGGATTCTCAGTAAACAGTGCCTCCTACAATTCATTTAGATGCATTGTAAATCAATTCCGCTGCAGGACGGGGGTCTTTAACAGCTCTGGGCAGCAGAGATGAGTGTTTGGCCTCAACGTAGAGCTAGGACAGAGGGTCCGTCAGTGCCTCGCCAGCACCAGGGGAGGCAGGATGGCCTGAAGATCCTCCTGTGACAAAAAGACAACTGTCTTCTGCACATTTAAGTGCGCCATTCCTGAAGTGAATCAATACCTGAAGTATGATTATATTAAGAAATTCAGGGAATTAAGTCTCCAAAGCCTCGTCACTCCTCGCAGGGATGAACTGTGTATTCCGGAGCACGGGGAGGACTGACCAAACGTGCCGTGTGAGCTACGGTCAGCCCCCAGCTAGTGCTGATTGTAGGTTGGTATCAACTGTGGGAATATTTAAACAATCTGCATAGAATAAACTGCTGCAGGTTCGCCTTAAAACAGTAAGCGATCAAGACCAAGTTCAACGGCATGAAATTCTCTAGGGGTTAAAGCAATACGTAGCTCTTGGCAGTCAAGTAAGCAATGATGTGGAGGCACCGCAGTCCTGCAGCCAGAGACCTCCAAGCGAGCAAGTGCCCCTTTCCCTTATTTCCCTCACTGTCAACACCAGTACCAAGCCCACAACGTCAGCGTGTGCTCTCCGGAGAGACAGGGAGGAATTACAGCGCATTGACTTGTCCCTGCCTGCTTGGCTTTGTGATTCACACCCAGACACCGGCTTGGTCGATGAAGCAATAAGCCATTGACAACCATATAATAGCGGAAGCTGGTGTGATGTTTGCAGCCCTGGATGTGCCATCTCCCCTGTGTGTGCTGCTGGTCCATGACAAAAACTGCCTCCTGCTCTCCCCCCACCAGCACTGCTAGCTGCCTCGGCCACTTCTCCCCCAGAAACCAGGATCCTGATGCTTTCTGAACAATTAGAAAAAAGGAAAAAATGCCTACTCGTGCACATCTCAGGGTGTAGACAGGATTTTATTATAGAGTCTGTGGTTGCAGGATAGGCTTTCCTGTTTATTTTAATTTCCAGGGCTCAGGACCTTCCCAAGAAAGGAATAGATTGAGATGTTCACTCACTGTAATGCTGCCCTCAAGCACATTGACTGCTCCCCGCTATTTGATGTCATCTGCAAACCTTGAGCAAGTATTCCATCCCCTCCAGGTCATTAAAGGCATTAAACAGGTCCCAGGGCAGACCCTCCACTTGCCGCTGGTCTCCAGGTAGAGTCTGGTTTCTCAAGCTCATGTCCAGGAGCCCCTCCCCATAAGGGCAGAGGCTCTGGCTCCAGAGGAGACAATGAGATGCCAAGAGTGTGACTTCCCCCCTCGAACGGAAGGGACTCCGCCTTTCCCACCACCATGTTTATTATAGAAGGGCTCAGGTGTGCCCCTGACATTAGAGATGTTAGCAAGAGAACACTATGCGTTTTTACTTCTTGTCTACGTGAGCCAGACGTGGCAAAGAGCACTCAAATCCTTAGCGGTGCGGGCAGAATAATGTCTCCATATTTACAAGGTCATTCAGGTGAACTCCAGGTACCTTCCTCAAGGTTCTGGTGCATTTCCAGGCTTGAAATAGATGTACATTTCCTTTTCTGAGATAAGATGTACATTCATCATGCATTTTTCATAAAAATCTGTCTATATTCATTAATTGGTTGATATGCCCTGGTTGCTGAAGAGGGCTCAAGGGATTTGGCAAGGACTCTGAAGTCTTCGTTTCCTCCCCTACCTCAGCAACGCCTGGCAGCGGAGAGGATACCATGAAATGCTTTGTCTGTTGTTACCTGTTCATAAAAAACATCCTTCCTGTGAGAGATAAGAGTCTAGATGGTCCATAGGAGGCCTTCTCATGAGAGAGGAGGCCCCTGCCATAATGGGGCTGATAAATACGATAAATATCCTATTTATTCTGCAGCAAAAAGAGGACTTCAGCCATTTAGAAATCAAAGCATTTTGGCATGTGGCTGAAAGAGAACAGTGCTTATAGTATCTCAAAATAGATTTCCTTGTGTGGTGACTGCAAACTGCTACTTCCACCCAGCTAATCATACTAATGGGCAAGCATCTAGCCCAGGAGGGAGAGCTGTGATGAAGCTGGAAAGTTAATGAGAAATTCGGAGGCGTGGCTGCTTGCATTCTTTTTTCCTGCCTTACTCTGGACAAAAACCTCATTTCAGTCATCAAAACACTTTTTGTCTTTACAAAAGACGTGAAGCACTTTCAAGAAAGAACATACTCCATGCGTAAACCTACCTTTTTTTTTTTTTTCAGGTTTTCCTTCTTGTTTTGTGCTGCTACCAGAGGACTCGCACGCAGTGACAGCCACAGGCAGTTGAAGCTTTGCAACCACCCACTTGCTCCCAGTCATCACAGAGCAGCGAAAGCAGGGCTGCTGCCTTCAGGAAGGTGAGCCAAGAGCCCAGGTGGATCACACAGCCATCAGGGCAGGGCCAGACGGGACCTAGTCCCACATTACCCAGGCAGGGCAGACACAGAGATGGTGGCCAGGTCCAACCAAGAGCCCAAACCGTAAGGCAATACCACAGTGATGAGGCAGGTCTAAAGTCAAGATGGCAAGTCAAGAGCATCAGGCAAGGACCATGGTGATAAGGCAGAGATAAGGTCAATCCAGGAGGTTAGCCTGCAGATTGAGGTCCAGATCAAGGGGGTCCATAGCCAGGCACAAGCTGGGGCTGAGATGGAGACCAGCAGTCCAGCACAGCTCAGGGAGGGAGCAAAAAGCCTGTGGCTGAGCTTAAATAGCTCTCCTGGGCCCATGGGTGTGGGTGGAGGCCCCAGGTGAGGCTGCTCAGGGCCATTAAGGCTTGTTGGTGTCCTCAGGGCTGTGATGTTTGACAGCAGTGTTTGCAGTGTGGCTTTGCTGGTTGTCTCAGCAAGGCACGAACAAACCAGTCAAGGGGACAAGCGGAGTCATCTCCCAACATCTCCTTGTTTGTGTGTGCGTGTGTGTAACCCAAACCCCATCTTCCTTCTGACTTGGCAAGTCCTTGATATAGTGGAAACACGAGAAAAAATCCAAATCAGTTAAGAAACCGGGAAGCCGGGAGGCTGTGAACCGTCAAGCCTCCCAATGCCTGGGGTGCTGCCTGCCTGGGAACGAGACCCCCCCAGCTCTGGGGGTCTGTCCTGCGGCTCATGTTGCAGGGCTGCCGCTTGGCTACAGGTTCCTCACTCATGAGAAAATAATGATTATTTGCCTAATGATTGCTGTACGCCCCAGGGAGCAAGGAGATCCCAACCAGATAGAGGCTGGGATTCTCCTCCCAGCCATTAGGAGGTTAAACGGGGTGAGTGCCTTTGCCGTCATTACCAAGGGTGGCTTCTGGACCACCAGTCTTCACCTGCCCTAGAGAAATGGTGTGACCTGGTTGAGCGGAGAGGACCTGTGCCCAAACCTTGGTGGCTGGGGCAGGTCTGCAGCCCCACCACAGCCCAGGCAATGCCCATTTTGGGTGGTCTCAGCAGCTCCTGGCTCCTGTTAGACGCTCAGTCCCCAAAGCAGCTAAATCAGGACAGCAGTGCGTAGACCGATGGTAACCCCAACTCTGCCTCTGAGGAAACCCCTCTGGGGAGCACCTTCTGGCGTGGATGGGGTCGGCCATGCAGAGCTACCCATGTGGGCAGGGTCTGAAGGGACCCAGAGGTCAGGCAGACACACGTCCCAGTCCATCCCAGCAAACATCTCCAGCAGAGCCCAAGCGAGTCCTTTTTTTGCTCCCGGCGCTTGTGGCTGGCACAGAAATCCCCGCGGAGGCAGGGGCTGGAATAAGAGGTTTCTGGCGCATCCGGGGGATAGCTGAGTTATTCATGAGCAAAGCCCAGAGCCTCCGTCCTGCTAACTGGAATGGGAATTTTGCCTACGACATGAATGTGGGGGCTGGTTCGCAGGCTGGGCGGCAGGCACAGGTTGCCACACGATGTGGGATCATACCGACACTTCATTACTAATGTTTATTAATCAAAGGCGGGGTTTAGAGGCTGCTTCTATGAACATTATTCCTTCACACGTGCTCAGAGATCCTCCCTTGGGATGGCAGAGGTGTTCACGCCATCTTCTCCCCATCCTTTGGCCGCTGCTGCAGGACTTTGACCAATCCCTGGACTGAGATGGAGCAGGGAGGGAGGGATGCTCCTGTGATGCCCACCCTCCTGTCCTCTCTGGCCACTGCAGACCAGAGGATGTTCCTTCTCCTCCGTGCAGGGATGTGCTGTGCCTGTCCTCAGCTGCTGCCGGAGAGCTGCTTCTCTCACGTTTTTGCAAGCGTGAAATCCAAGGTGGCAGCTTGACATGCAGCAGCAGGAGGGAAAAACCTCCCTCCCTCCCTCCTCCTGCCCGTCCTCTCTTCCAGGAGGCCTGAAGAGCCATTGCAGCCATGCCTCTGGTCCTTCTGCTCATGCCTGCAAGCGCCCTAAGCAGATGACTTCTACTGGCCCAAACCCAAATATTAGCCTTCAGAACCTCTCACTGTAGCCCTTGCCGTGGGATGTCAAAGTCCTGACCTGGGTCCAGTCCAAGGAGATCTGGTCACCCGTGGCTGGAGCTCTTTCAAAACACAACCAGTGCTTGATTTTCCAAGATATTGTTTGCCTCAAAGAGCCCCGAGGTCTTGCTGTTATTTGTCAATAGTTGCCTGTTCTCTCCAGAAATGGATTTTTCCAAGAAACGTCATGGAAACGCACACATCTCTGGAACAGGGCACAACAGCAATATTGTGGCCAGAGGGGACACCACACAGGAGCTGTAGATGTGGTAAGTGGCAGAAGATGTCCTAGTTCAGCTTCCTGAGGGCCTCTGGAGCAGGGAGACGTTGCCCATCTCAACTGCTGCTCAGACCAGACTTTCAGGGGAAAGTTTGGCCGGGACCAGCAATCAAAACTCAGGATGGTTTCATTCTGCCTCTGCCCGTGGGATCAGCTCCCGTCGCTGCTGGGTAGGAGGGAGTGGAGGAGCACGCCGGTGCTATTTATATCTTCAGGAGCGTCTGGATTAAACCGACAGAAGAAATGTGCCGTGAAAGCCTCTCTCTTCTTCATACACTATTTAGGAAGCTGGGACTGCAAAGCATCAGCCATTTGGTTTTTCTTTTACCCCGGCTGCTGGTGGCTTTGTTCCTTGGAGAAAATGCATGGGGAGCGGAAATTCCATGGGGAGCGTGCCCAAGGGCCAGCACACTGATCTGGGTCAGCACAGCCCCTCTTTGTTGGGGTCGCCAGGACCCTTTGCAGCTCCCATGGAGCCCCCACGGTAAAAGTTGGAAGGGTTTGTGTCTTAGCAAGTGCACTGGTCTCTCGGGGTCCAGATGTTGTCCTGAGCCCGGGCACAGCAGCATCTGGGTGATGCTCAACAGCTTTTCTAAAGTGTCCTTACACAAGGGTATTTTTTATTTTTTTTTTGTTCACCAGAAAGCAAGGTCTTGACATTTTCTGAAAATCAAAGACCTTTAAGTTGGGTTTGCTGAAAATGCAGCTCTGGAAATGCCCAGCCCGTCTGAAAATCATGGTCCTGTATTTTGCCCGACCGGGGTCCTCGGGCCGGTCCCTCCTTCCATCCCTGCAGCACCAGCCCTGCGTCCCCCCGGGGCAGGGGAATGGCTGGAGGGTGGGGGGCAGAGGCTCTGCCTAAGCGTGGTGTCTTATGGGTCCTATCGCGTGGCTGCGAGGTGGGAAACTGCTCGTTTCTGTTTGCATATATTAACCCGGTGACGAGTTGCACCGCTCCTTTCCTTTTCATGTTTTCCCCTGCTGCTCCTGCTCATAGCTAAAGTAGGAAGTTGTCTCCTTTGATTACATATATCATCTTTATTTGGGGCTGAGATCACAATTTGCTCAAAGCCATCTTTTTCCTCATTTTTCTTTCGCCCACAGGTCGTGGCCAGTCTTTAAAAGGCCAGAAAGGAGAGACCTTCCACCGCCCCGTGCTCCCCGCTGCAACTGCTCAGCAGGGCATCAATTAGCAGGAACGCTCGAGTTCAAAAACGCAATATCAACACCATTTCCCAAGTGCTACCTTTTCCGGAGGTTTTGGTTTCAAAGGCATTCCTCTGCGGTCAGAAGAAATACTATAAAAAAAGAGGAGACATGTCTGGTTTGTGACGGCCTGCGCCTCTCTGTGCCTCCCTCGTCACGAGGTCTCCGGGGAGTTGGTGGGAACATGACGAGAGAGCAGCAAGCAGCTCTAACAGACACAGCCCCAACAGCGGCGTTGTTTTTTTCAGCATTTTTGGGGTGTTTTTAATGCTTCTCCTCGTGCGTTTCGCTAGCGCTGCGTGGGGCTTCTGGCTCTGTGTGCATTAGTTCGTGCTGCAGCCCTGTGCTGAGCGTTGCCGGGGATTTGCTTGCTCGCTCGCGTGCACTTAAGAGTTAAATCCTGTCTGAAATGCTGAGCTGAAGGAGTCCCAGGGGAGTGCGCAAGCCTTACCTCCAGGTGCCTACGTGATGAGCAGCAGGTCCCTCGCTTCTAGACGTCTCGCACACTGTCCCACCGTGGCCCCGCTGCTGCTGCTGCACCCTGGGGTGCTACATCGGTGCTTAATGTCCCAGCCTGATCAAAGCTGCTGCGCTTGTGCAGGATGCCTGAAATTCTCTCTCCTGCATCATTCCCNAGAGGAGAGAGGAGAAGATGTTTCTGGCCCATGATCTCAGCCTGCTGCCCACAAGAAGCTGCGTGTGACAGGGCCATGCAGGAGAAGGCACCGTGCTGGGTGTGGGCTCCTGATGCCGCTCGCCTGATGCTCTTCTGGGTTGAACAGCTTCATTCACTCCAGTCCATACCCCCATAGCCTTTTCCATACGGGAAATAGCTTTATCTCTCTCCTCAGCCAGGTCCTACCCATCCTCTCATAAATAAGACTCTGACATCATCTCACACCTCCCCTGTGGGGAGGCTGCTCCTGTCTGTTGGAGCCCTAGTATTCCCCAGTGCCTTGTGCAGGTCCTTCCACTGTCCTCAGCGTTGCGGACCCGAGCAGGTTCCAAGGCACACTGAGGAGATCGGTAATATTTGCGGCGAATGATTTCCCACGCGCGGTTTGTGAAGGTGGATGACACCGATGTTTGCCTGCCCTGCGTGCGTGTTGCTGAAGGCCACCCATGGCCTGAATTCATGAAGAGAGTTCAATGGGAGGAGTTATATCTCTCCTGATGAAGTTTCCCGCTGGGCTGGACGTTCCCCTTGCCTGGCAATGCATTGTGTCCTTCCCATGCTGCAGCTTTGCCCAAGATCCCTTGGTGGTGGGAACCTCGGCTGTTTCAGCCTCAATTCCTGCTGTGTGCTGGCTCTACTGCCCTGGATGATAGTACGGTCCAGATTGCCCCATGGCCGCCCCATGCCTCCAGCTCCATCCTCTCCAGGAACCCCTCCTGCCCAGCTCTGCTCCCCACGGTGCCTGTTGGCCATCGGTGGGAGTCTGCGACTGCATCTGCCGAGATCGTCCACATCAGTCCTCCTGCAGCTCAAGTTTGTCCCCACCCTGATCACCTTTTTCTCCGTCTGGGTCACCCCTGCAGGAAAAAAACACCTCTCTTCTCCTACAAAACCCCCTCTGTGTCTTTTTCCCGTCTGCCCAAAGGTTTCTCTGTGGGGCTCCTTTTCTGTTCCTGCTTCCACCATCTGCTCTGTCCCTTTGCCATCGCGTCTTCCCGCCAGAAAGCTGAAAGCAGACCCAGGGCTTTTGGCTCCTGACTCCCTCCCTGGCACATGCCAGGTCCCTCTTAGCACAGCCTTTGTTCAGGACTCGAGAGATTCTCCGTTTCAGCATTTTCCAAAGAAGTTAAGAGATTTTTTTTTGCAAAAAGTTTTGATAATTCCTCTTTTGTCTTTTAAAAAAAAAACCCTAACAAACAAATAAAAATACCACCATTTCCCAGGATACAGAAATTCCATCTTTGTACCCATCTTTGAGTCCAGTGGTTTCAGGGCTAGTGCAGAGCTTGGAGGGTTTATTTCAGGAAACGCTTGTCTCCCAGTCTCGGTTTTTCTGCCAAGCAGACAGTTCTTTATCGCTTTTGTCTGCGTTTTGGTTTCTCTGGGTGATGGGGTGAGCTGTCACCTTGGGAGGTTGCCACCGAGGCCTGAGTTATTTCATGGGTTCTTCTCCCATTAACATCTGTGTAGAGCTGGAGACCAAAGCCAAAGGAGTGACCCCAGGCTTGTGCCCAGGTGGTTGAAAACAAGAACAAAATCCTGCCATTCTTCATAAATAAGTAGTTATAATAAAATCTTGTGCCACTTAAAATGACTAAAAGCAAACACTTTGTATAGGTCTAAGTTCTCTCTCTGTAGTAATTTTTGCAAGTCATTCATCTCTGGAAACTAGCGTTGTCCCTCACTCTCCAGCAAACAGTGGGCTTGAAGCAAAACATTCTGGACATGAAATGTCAAAAAAAAAATAATTCAAGAGAATATATGCATGTATCCTGCATTTTTATTAAATCTGGATATTAGTATTTGAGAGTGTCCTTTGAAGGCATTCCAGGAAGATTTTGAGGCTCTGTTAACTCACCATCATACAACTCACTGGATGTAGGAACTTTTTCCCCAAGAAAAAAGAAGGACGTATAAATAGAAAGAGAAGCCAAACGACACTGCCTTTACTTGAAGTAATCATCATGATCTACCGACCCACGGAGTAAATATTGGTTGAGGTGAAGCCATGGCCAATATTTACTTGTAAGAAAAAAAAATTTGTTTGCGGCAAACAAGAAGTTGATATACACGTGGTTTGTGACCTGCTTCCCTACCAGCACATCCTGTCCTGGCTTGAGACCTGGCATGCGGGCCAGCAGGCAGATGTGGAAGAGCCTTTCCAGATCACCATATCCATCTCTGCTGATGCAGGCTTGAATTTGGCAGAGCTTTTCCCACCATCTGCTTAATTTCTCTGTGCATCCTTCTTCTGGACAGTTGCACCGTGGCTGGCCGCTGGGAGGTGAGTCCATAAACCGTCTCTTGAATCTGAGGTGCTGGTGGCCAGCAGAGCCGATTTCATGGGTATGTTCACATCTCCAGTGCTTCAGCAGGCCACGGCTGCTTCACTAAATCAAGGGCCACCACCAGCTCGCGTCAGGAGGCACAGAGCCCTGGGGTGAGCAGATGCTCTCCTCACTCGTGAGACTGATGGTCAGTCTGTACATCTCAGCCTCTTTTCTTTCTGCACCTCTTGCCTGGTAGCGCTTTCAAAGAACGGTGTTTGAAAATCTATAACAAGGAGTGCCAAGGCAGAAAACGTGCAGGGAAGATAAAACCCCAAATCCATCTGACTGCAGTAATCCTCTGCCTGGGAAATCCACTCAGTGACCCCGGAGATATTTGAGACCACATGTGCACTTGGCACAGGAGGTGCTGTTGTTTCTCATCATACCCTTGTTTCCTGTGAGAATCAAGCTGTCACGTCCAGGACACCCATTTCAGCCCAGCTTCTGTCCATAATAAGGTCTTGGGGTGGATCATGACACTCCAACTCTGGGGCAAGGGCTGCTGCTGGCATCTGGAGGAGGAGGAACTGAGAGCTGTGGTTCATGGGTCTTGGGCTGCGTTTAGGGTACGATCCTTCCCCAGAAGAAAGGTTGAAAGGGTGACCACCTCTCTGTGCTGCCAGTGACAGTCACATCACCGTGGTGGGCTGTTGAGCAGACTCAATGGCACAAGGGAGCACTCAGAGCCCTTGGTTCACCACCTTTTCGTTCGTGCACTGAGTGTTTCTCTGCCTGTTGGCCAGGCTCAAAGCCAGGAAGGATACCTCACTGTGGCCTGGGCTGGAGGACGTTCAGCCTGCCCATGTCTGACCCAGCCAAAGCCTGGAAACCTTGCCAACCATAAGGTGTTAAACATCCTTTGGTTTTTCTTTTTTTTGGGCATCTAGAAGAGTACCTAGCATCAAGCTGAAGGTGGGTGATGTGAGGATGGGAGTGTTGGGTGCTCCGTGGGACCTCGTGTCCTGCTCTACGCCTCAGCTACCCACGTCCTGCTGCAGAACCCCCCGCAGTCCCACTCCTCTTGCAGAAGAGAAGAAACCAGGCCAGCTCCCCACCTCCCGAGGTGGGTTTTCCTTACAGTCCTTGAATTGTCCCTTGATCCCAGTCGCTTACTTGAGAAAATCAAGTTAACATTCCCTATGCAAAAAAAAAAGGGGGGGAAAAAGTGCTGTTCAGTGACAACCACCCCATTGTGCTCAGTACCAAAATGTCAACTGGCAATAAAAGTATTCCCGTAAATACTCTTTACTAACAGGGGAGACATTTAATGTCTCTTACACATTTTGCTTCTCTGGGCCAGTTGTTAAGATGTTAAAGGGACAATGCCCTTTGGATTGATGGGATCCCTTTTTTTTTTAAACCCGCTTTCAAGAGGGATTGTTTGATTTCACAGTATTTGATGGGTTCGTGAAGCGAGTGAGGCAAGAGGGTCTGAGTTGCCGTAGGACCCCTGCCAGCCCTTCTGCACATACCAGCTACCTCCTCCCTCCCTCCCTCCCTCCCTCGCCGGGCTCTGCCTTTTTAATCTGATTTTACAGGCTGGTTGGTCTGCCGAGATTTACAAGATCCTGCTTTTCTCCTGGCGGCTCAGCAAAGAAAACGCCTGCACAATAAATTTTTAACACATTTCCCCCCACCCCCCCAGCCCTTTCCAAGCTCTAAAGACCACTGCTAGGGCTGCACGGAGACACTTGGATGGACAAAGCCAAAGGCTTTGCTGCTTTTCACTCATCTTTCGTCTTCTGAGAACCTGGGATCAAGCCCATGGGACACAGTCGGGGCAGACAGGGACCATACAGTGGGAGCATAAAGCCCCAGGCAGAGGTTAGAGGAGAACAGTGGCGGGAGAAGGAGATGTGCGTCTCTAGGTGGTGTGGAGCTACCTTCACAGGTTCATCTGCTCTGCAGAGGAGAGGAGGCATTTTTACTGCAATACTACAGACAAACCCATAAGAGAAAGGGGATTTTGCTCCTGTAAACCCTACAGTGCATGATTATTTATGAAACTATGGTAGGTACCATTATGGTGTGGGTGAGGAGGGTGTCCCTGAAGGACAACCACCCCCCGGTGCGTGGGAACATCATCGCAACACTCGTCGGAGGGTCATCTTCCCTCCCTTCGCAGGAGGCGTCTGGACGAAGCCTGTTGTCCAGAGAGGGACTCAAGCACTCAAGCAGACACCCAGCCCTAAAAGGGTATTTCATTTTACATCTCTTTCATGTTGACCACCCAAAAAATTCTTCTTGACTTCCCAACTTGTCTGCGGTTTTCTCAGCTTAAAGCAATTCCGGAAAACCACCCCAAATCCTTTTATCTGTTTTGGAAAAGCTCTTGTCACCAGAGGAAACGTACCAAACATTGCTGGGAGCCCTTCCCCGCTGCGGCCCCACCTACACACATCTGCTTTTTACGTGCATTAAAGTCTGCGCCCGTAATACCTGCCAGCAAGCCTGTGTCTGGCTTTTATAGGAACCATCACCAGCATGTGAGAAATATGCAGTAAATTTTAAGCTATCAATCTTTCTCTGGGATGCTTGGAGAGTCCCCGCGCTGCTGTCAGCCTTGACTTTGTACAAGGAGTTTCGTGCTGTTGCGTTTTCCCCCCTTGCTGTGATGGTCCAGATGCAGATTCCAGCTTCACTCCCTGTGATTTTACCTTTACTTCGCCACAACAGCTGCCGGGGATTGATGCTGGGGAGGGAGTCGGCAGCTCCCAGACCACTTTTCCCACCGGTCCTCACCCTAGCTCCTCTTGCTCTTGTCCTTCTCTTTACAGCTGGTCCCTGCCTGTGAGAGCATCAGGCTGAGAGAGCTGGGGGGGTTCAGCCTGGAGAAGAGAAGGCTCCGGGGAGACCTTCCAGACCCTTCCAGGCCCTCAAGGGGCTCCAGGAAAGCTGGGGAGGGACTCTGGAGCAGGGAGGGGAGCCATGGGACGAGGGGGAAGGGTTTTACACTGGAAGAGGGGAGATTGAGATGAGATGTGAGGCAGAAATCCTTTGCTGTGAGGGGGGTGAGCCCCTGGCCCAGGTTGCCCAGAGAAGCTGTGGCTGCCCCATCCCTGGAGGGGTTCAAGGCCAGGTTGGCCGGGGCTTGGAGCCACCTGGGCTGGTGGGAGGTGTCCCTGCCCAGGGCAGGGGGTGGCACTGGGTGGCCTTTAAGGTCCCTTTCAACCCAAAACATTCCATAATTCCATGATCTGCCTGCCCAAGGGAGATTTCTTCTCCTGCCTCTGCTTGACTTCACATTCCTCTTGCTTCTCTCTGCACATCTCGCAGTGCTGCTGGCATTAAGGTACCTGGGAAGCTCAAAAAATCCACCAGAGGAATAAAGGAGACACCAAGTCCTTCAGGGAAAGCCAGAGGACGCGCTGGCAGAGGGATGGGAGTGTTTGCCAGCTGCTGGAGAAGCTCATCAGCAAGGCTGGGGCAGGAGCTCGCCCAGCACCAAACCTGCTCCCCCACGAAGCTCCTCGCCGTGCCCAGCTTCTTGGCACCAAAGTGACTTGCAGGGTGACGTCTGGCACTTCAGGTTATGCTGTTGCAAAACGGGAGCAAAGTCCAAGGTGAAATCAGGAGTCTCT
Source organism: Stercorarius parasiticus (assembly GCA_013396915.1). Lineage (NCBI taxonomy): Eukaryota > Metazoa > Chordata > Aves > Charadriiformes > Stercorariidae > Stercorarius > Stercorarius parasiticus. The sequence continues at coordinate 47,636 of VWZL01005373.1, read as the reverse complement.
GGAACGTCTTTGAAGTCCCCTTTGGTGGCGAGTATCAAACGCAAGTGACCAGCACCACCCGCACACCAGCGTTTCTAAAGCATTGCTCCGACGCCAAGGCACGAGACACTAAATAGCAATGAAGACATCAACAGCAAGAGAGTTTTCTTATCAGAATAAAAAAGGATAGGAGGTGTGCTGGTCAGCTCAAAACGCCCAAATTCCTTCCTTTTGATAACACCAACTACTTTGTTTCAGTAAGGTAAAAACGCTTCACCCCAGGAAGGGCGAAACTGGATAAAACCTGCAAAGCAGCTGTGTTATATACTGCTGCATCCGTATGTTAATGTTGCAGTAAGCTGTATGTATGTTAATACCTAGCCAATAAATATTAAGCTTCACGATTCACTGCAACCCAAAACTTCAAGTAAATGAAACGAAACAATAAGGTCAAACCAAAATTAGTAGATTTTACATGTTGGCAGCTGTATTTGGCGCCAGCCATCCGGAGTGGGAGTGTCGGAAGACTTGCTTTGATTTTTCGTCTCTCTCAGTGGATTTCTGCAGGATTTTTTAGGTTTTTGTGCCTTTCTGCCTCTCCAGTGGAAAACTCTTCCGCCAAAAACTTCTTGGCAAGTTTTTCCGAGGACCGCATAGCTGCTCAATAAATGCTTTCTCATCTACTGAGCAAGTTTTATTTAATTACACAGCAGCTACAGTGTGTGACTGTTCCTGCATTTTAAGTGGCAAGTGGGTCCCACTGCACCTCCCCATCGTAATTTGTGCCTTTTTTTTTTTTTTTTCCTGTGGGTAATATATAATTGCTGCGAAATTACATAGTATTAGCTAGTAAAATAATGAGATTTAACTAGGAGCCAGGACCTTTGTCGGTGCTCAGCGATGTGTCCACTACCCATGAGGTCTGTGGCCAAGCCGGCTCCTACCTCTGCAGGTGTTTTTCCTGCAGAGGTAGCAAGGGGACTCCCGAAGACCTGCCACAAGCAACATCCTCAGGGGAAACTTTGGGATGAGGCTCCAAGGCTGAGGAGCAGCAGTTCTTCCACCTTGCACCAGCTCATCACGCTCCGGTGGTGCTTGTTCCGTGGGGGGAACAGCAAGAATAAGAGGTGAGGATAAAACCCTCTGTAGAAATAGATAAAAGCATTGGCCTTGGCCTGGTGAGGCGAGTCCCGGGAGATCAAAGCTGTTTATCTCTAATAAGAGAGCATGGGAAAAGCATTAAACAAACAGCTTAATTTCCCTGCAGTGTTTAGCCTGGCGCTGCCTGGAACTAATGGTGGTTAGTTATAGGCTATAATAAGTTTTCCTTATGTAGGCAAAGTCCCATTGGGTTTTCTGGGTGTTAATATAATAGGAATGAAGTGATTTAGTCTCTTCCAAGCAGAAGACGATCTCTCTCTTTCCTCTCTACTTATGAGGCCCATCCGTCACTCCTGAAGGCAGGCTGCCCGCAGCCCCCGTTCCCGCTGGGGCTTCCCCCTCCTGCCTGCAAGGTGCCCACGACTGGCAGCCACAACACGGGAAACTTCATGCATGGGGAGGGAAAGACCCTTCTGCTCCCCTTCCACCTCCTTGGCCCACTTTGGCCAAGCCCTGGATCCCCACCAAGCTCTTCTGCACTCCTCTTGAAGACCTTCTGTTGCAGCTTCAGCAGCCTCTGCAGCTCACGGCACCCACCAGTGGGTCAAATCTGGGCTTTTTCTTCTAATGCAAGACTCTTCTCTGACTGATTTATAGTTTCCTGAAAATTCATTGATCCCGATTTTAATCTCTCAGTGCTTGGAAAACAGGCGTAGATCATATTAATTGCAGAAGAGGAAAAAACGAGCTGATCTGACATAACTCAGGCTACAACGTGCCTTTAGTAGAAAATTAGGATCATTATTTCAATTAAATCACTGTATGCGTTAAACCAGAGCAGGCTTCTTTTCTCCTTGCTGCCTGCACAATGGGCTGTTTTGATCAGGCACTCTGTTTTTTGAAATGAAAATAAGCAGTTTCAAGTTTCCCGAGTCCTAAACATTTCAGCCGCCCCCCTTAAAGGATGCTGTGGTTGTGGCTCAGAGCACCGCCGGGGAGAGCATCGATGGTGGCTTTTCGGTACCCTTGGGATGGGAAGAAGATCCAGGAAGACACTGACATGAACTTATCGTACAGTTATACAAGTGTTTGCAACCACATTTGCCCATCAAATGTGGGCTGTGCTCAGCAGCTCGTTTCGTTATACCCATCTCTGTGGGCAATATGTACAATTTATTACATCCTCGGTGTGTACGAGGCTTTTTGGGAAGCCTGGGGAGACTCCCATGCCCGACTGCTGTGAAAAATGGTGAAAGACGTGCCTAAATTTCTGAAACAGCCTGGAAAACCTCTGCATCGCTTTTGCAAAGCCAAGTGGTTCTCTGCAACATCTTCTGAAGGGCATTCCTGAGACTGCCGTGTGAAAATGAACCTAATTCTTACTTGTGAGACTCTCATGCACGAAATTCCCTTCCCAAACCTGGGAGGGCACCACTGCCTTGGGCTAATGCTAGGGAAAAGCTTCCGTGAGGAGGTGTCTGAGGTGGATAAATCTCTGCCAACTAGAAAGAGCTCTCCCTGAGTCCCACCCCCAACCTTTTATTGAAATGGGTTGATTTTTCTGCTGGCCGCGGGAGCTTTCTGATGCCTGAAGAAAGAGGCAGGGTGAGTTCATAAGCAGCCCTACAACCAAGATCTCCTTGCAAGATAAGAGCGCAGGAGAGAGCGCAGGCACTCGGGTCAGATGGAAGGTGTCTGATTAGAAACAGAACCTTTAGAAACAGAGATATTTATCCAGGGGGGTACTTCTGGAAGGCTAGTTATTCCATTTTCTGCCTCTTGCATCCATGTGTGTCCCTGCCTTCGTTTCCCCTCTCTGGATCTGCTCCTGGCTTTACTGCTAGTTTAAAATAAAAATATAATCCATTTACGATCCTCCCTTACGGCCATTAAGCGCTCGTCTGAGAAAGGCTATTATCTCCGCTTGGCTGGCAGAGGATTCAGAGCCACGTAAGGCTTTAACTCCTGCGTGGCTGTGCAGCAGGAGCGTGCCGCTGCTGGGGAGGGGGGGCGCTGGCACCTGCCTGGCTTTGATGCCTTTCTACATGGCCAAGAGCTGTGAGACCTCGGGGACCTCTCCTGTCCCCTCTTCCAGGCTTTGTCCCATTGCTGCCACCAGCGGAAGGGCTGAAAATCTGCAATGCCCCCAGGACAAATACCACGGGGGCTCCATGCCTTCTGGCAGCGGGGAGGTTTTGTCCCTGCACGGCCAAGAAAGAAGCCAAGAAGTGGGTTTCCTCGCACAGGGCACGTCTCCAGCCATAAAAGCAGGGCTGCTAAAGGGAGCGGAGGACCCAGCCTGCGGTGGTTGGGGGTGTCATGCCCTGGGTGGCAGAGCTCGAGGCTCAGATCTGCTCCAGCCCCGTGTGGGTTGGGGCAAGGAGCATAACCTTGGTGGCTTCACCCTGGAAATGGCAATAACCCGTGTCCCACACCCTGTGCCCCGTGTCCCCATGCTCAGGGAGGGCTCTGGGGAAGGGCCATCCCTGGCGCTGCTGTGTGCAGAAACCCGTCCCGCAAGGCTACTGCTGGAAATCCAATGGTTCTTTTCCACGGGGGAAAAAATAACATTTCTGTTTGCTCCAGATTGGCAAGAAAAATCAAAATCTTGCATTTTCCTGTGTATGAAAATTCCGCTAAGCACAAATGCTACACAATTGAGTGAGGCAACCACTTATTTCACCGTGGTGTGCCCATGGAACATTTCAGTCCCTTTGGCTCAGCATCGGTGGCGGGAGAGCCGAGCTACCGGGACATTTTGGACCAGCTTGGAATCCACAGGTGGTGCCAGAGGAAACCAGACGAGGTCATGCCTGCCGGGGCTTCTGCCTGCTTGAAAAGTAAAAGTCCCTCCAGCTTTCCTGGAGGGATGAGAGTCTGAAGGGGGGGCTTTCCCCAAAGGCACATCCCAACCTGCCTGGAGGGAAACGACACTCAGATCGTTATCGTCCTGGATAATTCCTGGACAATTCCTGATCATTATTATTTGGGCCACGCTCACCAGGTTTTAAATTATTCTGTCTCAAGTAGCTGATGGCATTTGTTACATGTCACGCAATGTTCCTGGTAATTAATTGGTATTTAATTAATTAAGGGATAATGACATTCAATTAAGGGATGCTTGTGGAACACTGACACTGGGTAATTAATGGCTTCCTGCTGCTCAAGCAAAGCCGAGGCATTTTTGGAAAATAAATAGAGAGGAGAAGCCGAGATGTTTATTCCCTTGGCAGGGGAGAGCGCTGTGTCCCAGTGATCTCTGATTCTCCTGCGCCGTCACCGCGACGGGGAGAGGGTTCATGGCTGCGGGCAAGAAGCGTTGCAGGACCTGGCAGCACTCGGGCACCCCTTCGCACGCTTTCCCCCGGCAGCAAACGTGATGTGCAATCGCCGGGAAGGAGGAAAACCGCACGAACAGCCAGCACCTGATGTTTCCAGCATCACACAGAGGGTTAGCGGCAGAAACAAGAGCTGATTTCCAGACCCCGTGCCCAGGGCTCCGCTCAGGGCGAGTCAGGCTCTGCCCCTGCCATGAGTGAACTTGGGATTGCTCTCGCTGATGTCGAGGACCAAAGCACCTGGGAGAAAATGGGCCTTGTGTCCTATCGACTTCGGAGGAGAGCACAGGAAAAAAGACGGATTTCCTGGGACGTGAAGAGAAGTGAAAATAAATTCCCCGAATCAAACAGAACAGAGCACCGTTTTGAGTAAAGGAGGACAAATATTGAAGGACAAACAGGAATGGGTCACTTTGCCAGCTGTTCCTGGCTGGCTACAAACGCTCTGTGGTGTTGAACGCACCCCGTGTGTGATGGGTATGGATATTTTGGGCACCTCAGGCAGGACTCGGAGGGTTTGAGCCCCTCTGGTCCCTGCTGGCACAGCACCCTGTGCGGGGCCGGCCGGAGGCAGGGACTCCTGCTGCTACCGGGGAGCAGAGGACCATCCGAGAAGGGTGATAACCACCCCTGCCACTGTGTCTCCTGGTCTTCCTGGCTTGCCCAGCCACCCTTTCCGACATGTGCCACTCAGCTCTCATCCCCCCTTTGGCATATTTCTAGGAGGAATGGGAGAACGGTCCCTGGGCACTGAAGGCCTCTTGGTTTCCTCTTCCAGAGCTGTGGTGGGGACAACCAACTCAACGCAACCCCCTTAGAGCGGATGTGCTTCAAAGCTCCTGGTTTCCTCCTGCACCACGGCAAATCCAGCCGTGCCTTCCCCGGGGGCTCTGCCAGCAGCCAGGCGGGGGCATTAATGATGCAGGAGGCTGTGCTCCCCCCACCATGCACGCGGAGAAAGCACATCTCGGCGAGGACATTTGCGCAGCCTGTGTTATCGTGTGCTTTTCATTCCGAATCCCACCAGACTCAAGAGGAGGAGTTATTGCAGCCTAGGAAAGAAGCACGGGCAAATTACAACACACGGTATTTAAGGTGATGCTGCTGTAGGCAGCTAATTTCTTTATTTACGAGTGAGTTTTAACCCCAAAGTCCACACTGGAGCATTTCTGATGTTGGTTTGGGGCTCAAGCTTCTGCCTTTCCAGCACATAAGTGATGGAGTGATAAGGACCCCGACCGCAGCTGAGGGCAGCCAGTGCATCAGGATGTCTCCCCATCAATTTGTGCACGCCTTGGTCTGCCTTTGGGGACATAGAGAGGACAAAAGCTGGGCTGGAGCACCCAGTGCCTGGATGGAGAACACTTCAATGTTATTCAATGAGACGCAACGCGAAAATTGCCAAAGACTGCGGTGCTTTCGTTCCCCAGCAGCTTGCAAGAAGTTTTCCCCAAAAAGCCCTCAGCCATTTTTGTTCCAAAATTGTACTTCCAGCTGAGAACTGCGAAACAATTAAAGGGGGAGGGGGGGGGAATGCAAATTGGCCTTTCATAGTTTGATTGCTGATGCCTCCTCTGAAGGAACTGCTTGCTGGATCTAATTGTTTAGCCCAAGAATTTAATGATGCTATGAATAATTTATTGTTCCTTACACTTTACACTGGCTCCTTAAACACATCGAATTTTCGTTATTTTCCATCACTCCTGTAGAAACAATTTTTCCTGCCTAATTCCTTCTCATATTTCAGCTTTACTTTCGGTAGAATTAGCATGATATGCAAAATACAGAAAGCTGTCGCTGGTCGGCACCTCCGTTCCTAGAGCAGAGTTAGACTGTGACGGGTCCTTTCCAAGTGCACGTCCGTGAGCGGCGGCTTTCCCAGGAAAGGGCTGAGGATGCTGAGCAAAACAGCACATTAGTGACCCCCGCCCTGTCTTCTCCAGTGGTTTTATGCAAGAGGACAGAAATGGAAGGAAACTCCTGGGTGGAGGAAGGTGAAGGAAATTTCCATAGTGAAGTTACAGCCTAGGAAACATCAACGTTAACCGTTTGTTATTCTGAGTGTGTCAGAAACACGTGCGTTTCTGAGTACAGGTGTGTGAGATGTATCTGCAGCCGCTGATGTCTCAAAGCTCCTCCTGTCACTTTGCAGGTGATCCCTGTTTTTTTGCTGGTGCAGATGTATGGAATGGACACGGTGGGGTACGTACAGTTTCCTGAGACCTTTGGGAGGGAAGGTAATGTGGAAATGTAAACTCTAATTACAGCCCCAGTAAGCTCCAGTTTCTAATTAATTGCAGATTAAGTTAAAAATAGAGCAGGTTATATAAAATATATCTCAAAAGCCCCGGCCTACCTGGTTACACAAGACCCAGGACAATGAATGATCCCTGCCGATGCCTAATTGGGGGTGAAAACCCTCCAGGTGCAATTTTTGAAACCATGCAGACCAAAATGATTCGGAAATGGCTCCTTCTGCTGTGAGCCATTCTTTATCCCCACGGGCATCCTCATGCCGGGCTGGGGTTTATCCCCTGCTCTGTCCCTGGGAAAGGATCTCCCCAAACGTCCCATCTCACCCCATGCAGGAAGCAGAAATCTCACTGGTGGGTACCTGGACACCACTTGCAAGCCTGGAGATCCCGAAGTGCTTAAAAAACCCAATTCCCCTGAAAAGCAAATCCCACCTCGGGGCTGAGGACACAGCCTTTCCCTCCCGGGGTTCAAGCAATGCTAGTGGTTCTTCGTTGCTGTGTACAGCAGCCTGGTGGACCGCTCCACAGCTCCTCTCTGAAGGTCGTTCGCCTTGGCCGGTGCCCAGTTTAAGAGCAGTTCAGTTCTCTCTTGCGTGCGTGCAGAACTGCTTGGCTCGAAGATGGGCAAACTCTTGCACTGCTTAGCGTTTGCAACCAGAGGAGCGACCCGCAGGTGCGATGGGTGCCACCAAAGAGCACCAGGAAGGATGCAGAAGGACCTCCAAGGGCTTCTGCCAGGAAGAAGCCTCCCCTTCCTTCCCAATAGCCAGTCTGCCCCTGCCAGTGAGGAATCGGTTTTGGGGCAGGGCTGGCACTTGTAGCTGGAGGCTGACAAAAACATGTGGAAGAGCCTGGCTGGAGCCTGCCTTTGGGTGGGAGAAGCTGTGAGCCCCAGGGTGCAAGTCTTGGGGAAGATAGACTGAGATGGAACTGCCTTCGATTGCCAGATCAGCCACAGCGATGTTTGGCAGCTGGTTTTAGAACCAACATCGTGTTCCGCAGCTCTTTCTACTGAAGTGCCTCCAGTGCAGCCGTGGACAGGCTCCAGATCTGATGGCCTCTGGCTCAGCCCCCTCCCATGACACTTTTGCTTTTATAACCTCCCTGTTTGTCTGTCTCCTGGGAGCTGAAGGTTGCGTGCAGGGGATGATATGGTTCCCTCCTTTGTGGAGCCTTTTACTGGCTTCCAGCTCTGCCCCGGCGTTATCTCACACTGCTCTGGCTCTCCACATTCTTGTAAACACTTTCCTAGTGTGTCTGCATATAAAAGGAAGAAGAATGTGGATCCAGCCTCCCCATCTGCTCCCTGAGGGGCCAAGCAATCCCTCGCTCCTGGCAGAGCCTCACCACGGCAAACACTCAGCGGGTTTTTTGTTTAATTCTCTTTCATTTAATATGAAAAAATTATTTGCCGTCTGAGGAGCTGCTTGGAGATCACAGTCAAAACACAAGGTGGTTTCTCTGTGGCAGGCAGGGATTTCTCTGAAGCATCCCAGGAGCCATGGCCAGGAACTGGGGGTGAGGAAACTTGCTGTCTGCAGAGCAATGGACTTGTCTGACCTGCTGGGGGACAAGGCAGGTGCCGGAGGTGGTGGGATGAAGGATGAGGTGGGACTGTCCATGGAGCTCCCATGGGTGACAGGGAACAGACTTAGGAGCGTGGTCACCACTTGGGTCAGCCAAGGTCTGTACTCTGCGACTCACCTTCCCTGCTCCTCCCAGGACCTTGAAAACCACTGTTTCTGGTTGCTGGGACCAAAGCTGACATGGACTATCACAGACCCAACTAGGTCTTCTCCGTTATCCAGCTGTGCATCCCCCAGTTGGCCCATCCAGCACCTCTATCATGAAGTCATCCACAAAACCTTCCAGAAATCTCTGGGACCGCTTGCATCCTGACGCGTTGTCCTTCCAGCAGGTATCAGGGAGGTTGAAATCTCCCATGAGAGCAGGGTTTGCCACTCAGAGGCTTCCCTGAGTTCTCTAAAGGCTTTGTGCCCTTCCTCAACCTGATGGGGTGGTCTGTAACATGCCTCCACCCCAAAATCACCTTCCCCATTCCCTTCGCTGATGCTGACCCTCAGGTGCTCATCCAGATGGTCACCCATCCTGTGGAGGAGCCCCATAGGTCTGAGCTGCTCCCATTCTCCTTTCAAGGTGGGGCTCCTTGGTCATCGGGGGTGATGTTGGCCGGCTCAGCCATGGCTTTCTGGGGCAGCACCCTCCCTCTCACTGGCTCATTTCTGCGCAGAGTTGGGCAGTGTTCAAGTGTTTGTGTAAGAAAGGGAAGATTTCTGCAAAACATCATGACCTCTCCTGAAAAGAAGGTTTTGCTGAATCCAGTTGCAAACATTACAGACTGAAAAGTTTTGGCAAGAATGTAGAGTCAGATATACAACTTCAATTAATTTCAGGAAAACTAAATGTCTAAACCACTTGTACAGTTTGGAACAGCTAAGTTCAAACATCTGTACGAAAGGGACGAGGAGATTGGAATTCGTTTTCAACAGCAACTATATTTTATTATTTGAAATGCCAGGAAAATTCATTCTCAGAAATGTGGGAACTTCTGCTGGATGGTAGCTCTGGCCCTGAACATTCACCCTGGGCCTCCTTCCTTTTTCTGTGCCCCTCCACCTATGCTTATGCCACTTGGGATATCATGCATCCCTCCTGATTTCCATGGTAAGGAGCACTCTGCCACGGGTTTATACCAAAAGGTAACCCTTTCGACTGCTGGAATGGCTTAGTGAGCAACCTACACTCCTCATTTTGGGAGCGTGGACAGCCTCTGCCACCTGCTACATCAGTGGAGACACTCAACGTACTGGAGGACATCCTCCCCTCGGACAAGGGATGAATTCTTCCCTCACAACTGGTATTTCTTCAGCAGCTCACTCTGCCACTGCCGCTTCTTGTTGGGAAAGGCGATGGGGATCTTGATCTTACGGAAGTCCTCGATGCACTTCCCCAGCTCGGACTCCAGCGCCCGCCTCTCCTCACTCACCGCTGCCACCACCGTGGGGCTGACCTCCACCCCGTTCTCCTTCACCGCTGCATGGTCGCTGTTTCGCCTCTGCCCCGTCTGCTTCACCTCCTCTAGCTTTTTCAGGGACTTGGAGAAGTCCAGGGTGTTGGGGCGGGCTGGACAGTCCTCGGGGGCTTCTGGCCATGGCAAGGAGTTGGTGGGGCTGGGATCCTTCACCTCCGACTGGGGTTCTCTGCTCGGGATGGTCTCATCCACGGCCGGAGCTGGGTTGGGCTTGCCATGGCTGCTCATGCTGGAGATTGCAAGGTCATCTCCACCGCCAGGGCTAGCTGGGTCCTGCCTCGTCTCGTGGCTTTGCTTCGCTTCCTCCAGGTTGTTGTGGTCTGGGGAGGGAAAGCAGAGAGCTGTGTGAGGAGTGGGAGCCTCCATAGACCCTGTTGACAGGCTGGGGGTGCGGGTAACTCAGCTCAGCTGGGCATGGGGCAACTACAGCTGGGTCCCTGTGTGGTGCCCAAACCAAGCCACCCCCTTGGTGAGCCCTTCCCCAAGCCTTGGGTTGGCTGAGCCCTGGGGCTGGCCAGCCCCAGGTGGGCTTGGGTGGTCCTGGAAAGGTTGTGGGCTGCCTGTGGCCTGTGGTTGGGTCTGCAGCGGTGCTGGGGGATGCTGAGCGCAGGAATGGTCGGGACCAGAAAACTGCGGCGCAAGGAGACCTGAAATGGAAGAAGAAATCACACAGCCTCCCGCAGACCCCGTGCAGGGCTTGCACACACTTTTGTTTGTTAACAACAGTGGAAAACAAGCAGTGGCTCTGCATGGGAAACAGCCACTCTGTTCCAATTACCAGCTGCCAGGGAATATCAGTCGGGGAGAAAAGTTAATGGAAACTGCTAAGAAAGCATTTCGCAGAGGGCCTCCCTGCTCCCCCTCCTCAGGTGTGCGAAGAGCAGTGTATGCATTTACAGCTGGACCTCGGGGAGTGTTTGCTGACACCCATGACCAGCGTGGACGAGGAGGTGAGAGGGGTCTTCACCCAGTCCAGCAGACCTTTCCCACACATCCTTCCTCATCCCCGATGCCAGCTAAGGCACGCCATCCCCTCCCAAAAGTGACTGCCAGGAGGAAACACCCAAGGGATGCGGAGGATGCTGGAGATGGGCTCGTGGGGCTCTGGAGGTGCCGTGGGCATGTGACAGACTCGGTGGTGGGACACCAGATGTGTCCTCAGGTGGGTTCTGAGCACATGGTGGGGTCACGTCTGCGCCTGCCTAGGGCCGGACCCTGCTCCATAGCTGGCAGAGACGTTCTCAAAATGTTGCTGTTTTAGTAGAGATCTGTTTTGAAAGTTGTTTGTTTTGTTTTGTTTTGTTTTCCCTTGAAGTTCCTGTTTTTCTAAATATCTTTGGCAGAAACATGGGCCTTCCTGCTCTTTGAAAGCTGTGGGACGGGGAGGGGGGTGTTTCTTGTCATTGTTTTTATTTCCACGGCTGTTTTTTTGCTCGGATCAGACACGCGGAGACTTTCTTCCCCTCACAATAACAAGGTTTGTTTTTCTGAGCAGCGGTATCAACCTGGCAGCGGTTTTCAGTGCTTCCTTCCAAAGCACTTCAAAAAACCCTGCCGTCGTACAGCTCTAACCCGAGTAGTGCCTCCCATTTGCCGCTCTCGAGGTTTTCACCGGCAGTTTCCCCGTCTGCCTTCCAGCTTCCAGCCCTCCATCTATACCCAGCTACGGACTGCTGGGGCGATACATTTACCCTTGCACGACAAATGCTCTGGCCGTCGCAGCAAAAGTAGATTATGAAAATACTGTTATGTGGGGGTCTATAGGAAGAGATTGCCACCAGGGCGTGAATTATCCTCACTCTTTTCCCCTCCTCACGTTGTAGTTTTCCATATAGGGCTTCATTCGAGGGAGCCTTTAGGCAGTCGGTAAGCATTACCCAGCAACGCACCTGCAATTAGCGCTGCAACATCTGCCCTGACCAGATGTGCTCCGATCTATGCTATTAACACGTGCAAGCAATCAAAAGGGAGTTCGAGTCCTGGTCAAAAGTATAGATCTACTATAGGAAGAGGAGAGGCCGTTCTGGTGAGACCCTCCTTGCTTCTCCTGGGGGATTTCCCCCCGTCCCTTTTCTCTCTTGGTTTGTTCTTCTCCTTTCCTTATCCCTTGAGGCACTTTCCACTGTCAGAGCTGATGGATGCCCTCGGAGGTGGCTGCATGAGCAGGTCCCTGTGCGGGAGGTCTGTGGCGGGGAGCTGATGCAGGGAGGACCCCAGAGCAGCTTCAGGGTGGACCCACCAACCCCCCCTGGAAAGCCACTGCCTTGTTTCTCAGAACCAAAGAGCTCTGAAAACAAAACAAAGATATTTCTGTAAAATGTCTAAATTCCTGAACTGCCGGGGTTTTTTGTTGGTGGTGGTGGTGTTTTTTCATTTTTTTTTAAGTAGGTCTGCTAGCAGGGATATAAAGCAGGATATAAAGTATTTCTATTTTAAATTCCTTATCCTACAGTTTGCCCCCCATGGAAGCAGAAAATATCAAGGTGGATTTTCTTTTTCCTTGAAAATTTTTTGTAAGGACAGAGTTTTGTTGTTTGGGTTTTTTTCCCCTCTTCCTTCATCTTCTTTTTTTTTTATTTGACATTTACTTGAACAGCTCCAGCACTGGAATTACTCGAGGTGGGAAGCAGAAATGTCATCCGTCACTGAGCAGAAACCTTGAAGGCTGGATTTTCTTTGGCAAATCTCTCCAGGAAGTTGCAAGGATGTATCTTCACCCCAAATTCTTTGAGTGATGGAATAAAGTCTCTAAGTTCTTATACTGCTTTAATCATCTTATCTGTGAGCCTCACAACTGTGTGTGTGAAACGGGGACCTGAGGCATAGGGAACATAAGCTGATGCACCCAAATGCACACGAGGAGCCTATGGCTTAGCTGGAGACTGAATTCAAATCTCCCCAGTTCTTCTCCAGCATCTTAGCTCCTAGACCATCCAATGACTGTCGCTGGCTTGGTGTCGCATTTTTTTTCTAAAGCTTTCAACACATTTTACATCACATTATTTCCATTTGAGGCACAGAGAAGGGAAATAGCTTGTTAAGGTCACCGGGCTGGGAACAAAACCCCAGTCTCCTGGGTCCTGCTCCTGCACCCTCTCCATGCCAGCCCACCCTGCTTTCCTCCGCAGGGTCTGGCAAGGCTACGCTCCCACAATCTCTCTGCTCAGCCTGAGACCCACTGTGGGCTGCCGAGCTTGGGGAGAGCAGCACAACGGTGTGGAGCCGCCCTGGAAAATCCTTTGCTAGAGCGTAGGTTTGCTAAGGCATCATTTCTTTGCTTTGAAACTGCCCAGAAGGTGATCTTCAGGCCATTCCTGGGCCTATCCAGTGCACAGCCCTCCGTGTCCATGCACAGCGTGGTCCAGACGTTTCGCAGGTACCAGCGGAGTAATTCTGCTCATTTAGGTATGATGAGGTAGTTTAGGCCATCTCTAGGTAGCCGAGGGACTTTGCGTAAAGGAGCTAGTGACTCTTAGTGACTTGTCTTTGGAAATACTCATTAATTCCCCATAACAATTTACTCACCTTTGTTCTATCATCTCATTCACCAAGGGCATTGTATCGCACAGCCTGCTCTGGCTGGTTCTCACTCCAGCGTCTGTAGCCATGATCTCGCACTCACTGAGAGACGCGGACCTCAGCAGGTTTTTATTTTCTCCCCATACGGTGCTGAAACACGAGCTTCCTCCTGGCCAAGCATCACAGCCCACGAGTTCACCTGCACGGGCACACGTGTTTCCAAACAGCCAAGGGCTGGAGGGGAGCCAAAAAGCCATGCGGATTTGCAGAAGTTTTCCGAGGAAAGTCAGCTCCATGCTGGAATTTGCAGGATGCAACAACAGGCAGATGTCAAGGGGGTGGATGTTCATCTGGGCCACTCTTCTACCAGCAGTAGATATCTCAGGGCTGGTACAAGACGCTCAGGTCTAGGATTCTGCATTTAACCCTGTCTATGAGACCGGGTTTTTCTGACCCCAGCTGGAAGGGGTATGCTATTAGGATGAGTGTGTGGGTTTTTTTCTGTGTGCTTGTGATTTCAAGAGTGTGGAGATCACTTTGGCTGGAGTTTGACCTTGACCAAACCTGATGCTGAATGCCCTGGAACTCTGAGGCAGTCTGGGTCTTCCAGGGTATTTCCTTGCTGCTGATCTTCTCTGCAGCTTTGGACAAATAACTTCATTTTTCCCTGGGCTGTTTCCCTCACATTTGTGTGTCCCGTCAGTGAGAGCCTCTGTGGGGCCAGCCTGTGTCTGGCAATATGGGGGTAGAGCTCCTAAGATGATCCCAGGACACCTCACAGCTCTTCTTCTGAGTGCATCTCAGCTACTGAACTGGGACAAGAGATCTGTTATGATTTTCCTCATCATTTTTTAAAATTTTCTTAGACTTTGCTTCCTATGTGACGTTTTTGTCTGCTTCAGAGCATCAATTAGAGTGCAGAAGTGACACTTCCGACGCAGCCCCATGGTGCTGATAGAAGCCCTGCGGAGTGCAATTAATGGGCTCCTGCGGGCGATGAGCCGGTGCTTTGCGGGAGGAAGCACACGCTGTCCCAGCCCCTTGCTGCTTTTCTGGAGAGCATTTTATCTTTCCGGAGTGCCTGATGGGGGGATGAGCCCAGGGCCCAGGCTGGCGCCGTTGGGTTTGCTTCTCGGTGCCAGTGCTTCCAGCTGAAGGGGGTTGTCGTAAGGTCCTGACACATGGTTCCTTCCTGGGCTGCTTCCCCAGCCAAACGGGGCACCTTCAGCTCAGACTCCCTGGGCCTCAAAGATCGCTTTTCCTTTCCCACCATTTGCTGCAGAGACCCAAATTTCCCCAAAATAGAAAAGGAGATTCTTCTCTTCTTTTTTGTCACAAACAACAGTGCCTGTAGCAGAGAGCGGGGCATCCGAGGGAAAACCCCACCATGGGTAGGAACAGGGTTTCGTGCATCTCAGACTGTTTCTGTTCCATGGCTTTAATTCAACAGCTCTTTTCCTTCCAGTTTTTAAATGAAAAAAGCAGCAACAACACATTGCTTGGGGTCAAACAATCTCGGTTCCTTTACAAGCTTATTAAACTCCTTTCTAGCCTCTTAAACATAGGGTGTTGTGGCACAAAGATGGAGAAAAGTTTCAAAACAAGAGCTGGAAGGGCGTGTTTAGATTGTGTTCGTGGACCTAAACAGTTCGCTTCACCCAAAGTTTTGCTTGCCCTAAAAATGCCTTCGGAAGACAGATTTACCCTTTGTCCAAAACGTTTCTCATGAAACTCTTGTTTGAGAGGCTGATAGTGATGGGGAGCTTGGACGGTGTCCAGAAAGCAGGTGGGGACGGAAACAAGTGCGGATTTTATGTGTAAGAGCAACTACCCCTGGGAAGCGCCAGCCTGTGTCTGCCTGGAGTTCACCGATGGCCGGCAGTGACCAGGACGGGCTGGATGTTCACCGGGGTGCAGAGGGTGCATCCACAACGTACCCATGCCCGATGCAAAGCAGCCGCTTCCGTGGAAGCTCCTAGACCTCATCAATCTCAGGTCTTGCCTCTGCCTCAATTGCTTATTGAAAAGTCAAGCTGAGCCCGAAAAATGGTGCCCGCTCTCCCAGTTGGCTCTAATCCCCCCTTATTTTATCAGAGAAGGACAAGACTTGGCATAAACAAATGTCTCTGACCCTATCAGCGTGCGACAGTAGCCTCTGCATTCCCAAGGGCCTCAGTTACACCGGTCGTGCCAGCAAAGGTTGTTGCTAAATCTGCAGCGCTGGGGGCTGTTGTGGATGGATTAACTGCTATGGCAACTCCGGCAGGGCCCGGGGTGCCAGGACCAGGACAGACAACCAGCCGCTGGTTTCAAACTTCCCTGCTAAAACCCAAGGTCCTTTCTATGCCCTGTGGAGCAATATATATATGTATGTATTTGTCAGCACGGGCGCTGCTTTTGCTCTGCATATTCTAAAAGTGTCTGTTTAATGGCGTTAATCCAGCTGGCGGGTGGCACTGGGAGCTCCGTGCGCAGTCGTGCCAATGGGCTTTGCTCTCAGGCTGGTACCCAGGCCCACGCGGCGCTGGTAATGCCGTTAGCACTGAGCTGGCTCTCCGGGGAAGCCTGGATCCCTTGGCAGGAGGTACCAGGCTGAGTAGAAAGCACCGGCTAGGCTGGTTATCTGTGTCGTGCAGGTGCAGAGAGTGGCTTGAGCCCAAAACTCATTGCATGGGTGGCAGAGAACCTCGCTTGACTCTCCCTTGCTGCTATTTTTATAATCAATTCCTGCTGTTGCAACGTCTCAGCAAGAATCAGAAAAAAAACGAATCTAAACAGCAAGGCGCGCCTCTGGAAAGACCCAACCTGGCAGCCTGAAAAAAATAATCCAGATTTTTCTCTGTCATTCAGGTTGTCCTTTGCTGTCGGGAGGAGGCAAGGTGGGTTCAGGAATCGGGGATTTCAGGTTTGTTTCTGGGGGCTGGCTGGAGGGAAGGTCTGGCTGTCAAAGGTGGAGGAGAACTGGTCAGTGGTATCTGCTGGAGTTGGTACCATGTGTCCCATGGATGCCCAATGGCCAGCAGCAGCCCTGGGTGGGCAGTAGCTCCGTTCCCCCATTCCTCCCAGGCCCTCTGTGATAAAGACATTAAGAAGAGCTTAGGAAGTGTATAAATGATGGAGATGGGCTCAGAAATACCACCCTTTTCACCTCCTGTGGGTATGAAGGTCACAACTTCACTTCTCATAAGGATGCTTAGCTTGCAGCATCATGGTACTGGGCAGTGTGGCTGCAAGAAACAAAATAGCCTCAAGAGCTTTCGTCTAAATAAAACAAGTATTTGCTGAGTTCTTGTGAATATATACACACGCTGCAGGAATGGGTGCAATGTGGGAATGTCTCCATCCTGCAGACGCGTGCAGGGGAGAAACGCAGCATACGGATGCTGTGATATTTGGACCTTTTTTGCGTTTAAATCCGCGTGTCTGACACGAGTGACAGGCAGATATCTAACTCAAGCTGCTTTTTGGGATACATGACTTCTATCAGTACCCAGGGTCTGTTTGGAGATGGAACAAACACCACAAAGGGTGTGTTTCTGCAGCTAATTCAGGGCCAACCCCCCCACCATGATCTAAATGAGCGCTCGCCACTCCCTAAACCCCTCAGTGCGCGCTGCCACAATATCCATCAGCAGGCTAATTGCTGTTCTGAGCTCATCCCATGGCGGTTTTAATCTCTAACTTCCCCCTTATCTCCTCTCCTCTCCTCCCTGGCGGTGCAGGAGCTGGCCCTGCGCGAGGAGCCGGGGCTGGAGGATGCTGCCCGCAGCCTGCGGCCGTCACCGCGTGCTCCTGGGCTGCCTTCGTCACGTGGCTTATTGCCGCGATTCACACCCAGCCCTGGGAAATGGTTTATCTTTCCCAAACACATCTTTTTTTGTTGTCGTTCTGGAAGGGTACGAACTCTGCTGTCAGTTTTAGACTCGGCTTCCTGCTCAGTGTGGATCTGTGCAGTCCAAATATTCTTTCCCCCTTACTCATAAGCAGTGGATATTCGCCCAAGTGATAATATCACTGGTAAATTTAGCATCTGTGCTAATCTGCCTCAGTTCTGGCACTCCCGGAGAAGGGTGGGGGGAAGAAGAAGCAAATTCCAACCTTCCTCACTGGTCTCCCAACCCTCGCTGCCTTCTCTGGCGTTGGGAGGCAGAAGTTGTGCTTTCCCTGATGCTGGGATGTCACAGGTACTTGCAAAGTCATAGAATCATAGAATCACAGAATCACGGAACGGTTTGGGCTGGAAGGGACCTTAAAGGCCACCCAGTGCCACCCCCTGCCCTGGGCAGGGACACCTCCCACCAGCCCAGGTTGCTCCAAGCCCCGTCCAACCTGGCCTTGAACCCCTCCAGGGATGGGGCAGCCACAGCTTCTCTGGGCAACCTGGGCCAGGGGCTCACCCCCCTCACACCAAAGGATTTCTGCCTCACATCTCATCTCAATCTCCCCTCTTCCAGTGTAAAACCCTTCCCCCTCGTCCCATGGCTCCCCTCCCTGCTCCAGAGTCCCTCCCCAGCTTTCCTGGAGCCCCTTTAGGGCCTGGAAGGGGCTGGAAGGTCTCCGCGGAGCCTTCTCTTCTCCAGGCTGAACCCCCCCAGCTCTCTCAGCCTGTCCTCCCAGCAGAGGGGCTCCAGCCCTCCCAGCAGCTCCAGGGCCTCCTCTGGCCCCGCTCCAACAGCTCCGTGTCCTTCTTGTGCTTCAGTCCTTTCTGAGAACGGTGTACGCACGCAATCTGTTGGAGGAGCTGCTTTGGAGCAGCTGTGAAACGGCTCTGAAAGTACGGCCAGCTGAGGGGTGGTGGCTACGTACGTGATGGACAGCAGTTCTGTTGGAGCAGGACATGATTGCTTCACTTGATCATGGTTTTTGAGTGCAATGACTCCGGCTTTATGGCAGGGATGAGAATTATAACACATTTTGTTTTGGCAAAGCAGGACGGATTCAGACACGAGAGGTCAAATTCCGGTGACGGTGCAGAGCCAGGCCCTCAGATGCTGTAAACTGCTGTAACTGGAGCCAGTGGAGCCACACTCATTTACATCAGCAAAACATCTGGCCCAGGGTAGGGGTTTCAATACCACGTGAAGAAAAAGCAGCTTTCACTGGGCACTTCTTGTCAATCCGATCAAGTTGGGTAAGACCTGCCTATTTCTTGGCAGGAATTTGTCATAGAATCATAGAATGGTGGTTTGGGTTGGAAGGGACCTTAAAGATCACCTAATGCAAACAGTTCTTCCAGAAGAGACAGCCCTTACTGTGCCATCTGCCTCTCACCGGCCAGTTCTCCAGCCTGGGGTGTCCTCCCTGAGCCGAGCACAAGCCAACGTGCCTTTGACTCCAAGCCCGAGCCCAACGTGGCATTGGCATAACTGGAATTGGGAGAAAATCAGGCCATTTAGGGTGAAGGAACGGGTTACAGCAGGAAGAGTGAGAGACCGTGACACAGGGCTGGCAGGAACACGCATCCCTGTCGAGTGCCTGTTGCTAAGTGCGGGTCCATCAAGATGACCAGGGGCAGCAAACTGACACGTTTCTCACCTGGAAGTGCTTCTGCCGTGTCTGTCTTGAGATCCAGGATGGGCTCAGAAGAAGACATGTGTTTTTTGGAGCTGTGCTCCATTTCTGAAGGCTGGGGAATAGGCAGGCTAAGCCAGGAGCTACCTGAAAAAATCAAGACCCAGAGAAGAAAATCTTAGAAGGCAAGCGATGCACAGGGAGTGTGAGAAGGGGACAGGGTGGTGCTTGTGGTGGCCACACTCCACATCTGGTTGTCCACAGAGTCTAAAGCACCTCCCAGAGCACCGTGCTGGGTGCCGCGCTGGGGGGTGATCTGGACAGCATTGGCTGTGGTCCTCCCCAGTGCCTCCCAGACCCCTTCTTAGGGTGGTGTTTCAGTGCCTGTAACCACCTCCCACAGCTCCCAGCATGTATTGTTGTTCTTCCTCCTTCTTTGAAGCTCTTCTTCTGAACCTTTGTATCACTGGCTTTCAAGATATTTGTTCATTTACACTGAATTTGCAAACAGCGAGGAAACAGCAAAATGTTTGTCCTAAACTAAGATTAGCGATCCAGCTCTTCTGTTTTTTCCTTTCCTGACATTTCTATGCAGACACTTAAATTTGCCATATAGCACAGATATAGCTTCGGACCCCCCAACTGTAATTCCTGCCCCATATGAGGGATTTTCCTCTCCATGACTGAGCCTCGGGGCTGGATCATCCCATTGGCATGCGGTGCAGTAAATCCAGGCTGCTTCATTTCCACTTGCTCTGCCCACACCAGTGGCTGCTGCCTCTGCGGGACACGCTTGTGTGGAGCAGATCTGCTAGAAATGCCCCCCCCTCCCCCCAATCCAGCTTTTCTAGAAATCTCCCTTTCCAAAAGCTGGATCACTGCTTGCCCCACGGACGCGGCAGCGAAGTAGACCTTTCTCAGTGGACAACTGCTGGGTCTCTTCGTGCCCAAAGCCCTCCACGAGCCACCCTGCACTGCGGCCACCTCTGCTCTTGCAGAGGGGGAAGAAGCCTTTGGCCAAGGTCACCCTGGTTTGGTGTGCACCCAAGACATGCTCCACCTTCCCATGGGAAGCAAGGAGTGGAACTGGGTGCCCCAGCCTCCAAAAGACCGACAGCTGAGCAGCTTTCTATGGCTTGTGGTTGGTCAGGGTCCTGCCTTGCAGACAACCTGGCCATGCTCGACCTCCACAGCCCAGCACCCATCCAGATGCTGCATCCAGGAGAGGGCAGCAGCACCCCAGCACGCTCCGAGCCTATTGCCACCATCATTAATCGCCGTTCCCCAGAGTCAATTCCTGACTCTTTCCTAAGCTGTAAACACGGCCTTCTACCTCCCATAGCAATAATCTTCCTGCAGAGACTCTGGCAAAGCCTTTGTGGTCAGTGTCTGTCAGTGCGTCTATAGAGGTCTCTAATTAATGCCCCAGAGTCGCTATTTTTGCACCCAGTTAAGCGGAGGGACTGTCTGCTGTCCCAGATGGAGAGCTGGGGGAGGAAGCCTGAGCCAAATCCAATGCCACGGGGCTCCTTTTGGGAGCTGCGTGGGATGGAGAGGGCAGCACTCAGGCACCCGGCAGCCGTGGTGAGCGATCCCCTCCGCGGGCAGACCTGTTCCCTCTCTCCTGCAGTCGCGGATGCCCTCGACCGCAGGGCACGGGGACCAGCAGCCATCACCTCCATATGGGACAAGGGGACACGGTCTTGCATGGAGGTCCTGGCACACAAGTGGAGGAGGAAAGAGTTTTTGGTGGAGGGAGAACTGCCAGGCTGAGGCTCCGTCCCTGCATTTTAATGGCTGAGGTTCCCCAGGTCCCTCCCAAATGCCTGCTCGGCACCCAGCAGACCTTCAGCGGGGGCCAGGCCACTGGGTTTCTTCTTCCACATGGTGTCGTGCAGCAGATGAGAGTGGCTGTGCAAGCCGGTGCTTATTAAAGATTTAAAAGGCAAGCTGTCAGCAGCGCTGCTAAAGATGGGCTTTTCCTCTTATAGCTCTATCCCTCTCTAATACTAATAGGATCGGAAGGAGGAGGAGAAGCGGCGGCATGCCAACCAGCTGGGGGCAAGTGTTTTTTCCTTGCAGAGGCTTGGCACACCTTGGGGGGGGTGTCTTTCCAGCAGTTTGCTCCTCTTCCAGCATCCCTCCTTGGTTCTCTGGGGCTTTGGGTCAATCCCTCAGGCTCTGCAAGGGGAGGTGGCGCAGCCGGGGGGCAGAGGCACAGAGGAGGAACCATGTCTCCTGGCTGCCCCTCCTCCCGACACCTCCGCCAAGGCAAAATGAAATGTCCCCCCGCCTCCGAGAGGTCTGTGCTCTGCTCCACATCCTCCGCTGGAAGAACTGCATTAATCCCTGTTTTGTTTAGAGTTACAGCTGGGCCATGGGCTGGAGTTTCCATTTTTGAATGGGATCGGAAGCCTGGATTTGGACCAGGCTGGAACAAACACAAAGAGCTTCATCCTTCTCTGCAAAGGAAGATGCTAAAATCAAAATCCACGCCAGCACCGCTTCTTGAGCTTTTAAACTTTCCTTTTTAGTGGTGCACCTTATAAAAAAAATTCAAAAGGCATTTTGACATGATGTAAGCTGCTTGAATGTGCGATTTCCTTCGAAATTTGAGCAAAACCAGACCAATTTCAGGATCTAGTTAAGGTTAAATCTATGGCAATAGAGGCCTGTTCATCCCAGTTTTTCGTTCCAGTTCTACTTAATATTTCACTCTCTCGTTCTCCCCTTTGGTTAAATTAATTAAGTTTGTGAATCAGTCCGATCAATTGATGTTGAAGGACATAGTATAAATAGTTTTACGTAATTGCCTGGAGCCAAAGGTGAGTTAGCAAACTCCACGTCTTCTTCACAAATAGGGTTGGTTGTTTTGTTTTTTTTTCTGCAAGGAGTCAGCAGGGAGGATAACTGGCAAACCCCCGACCCTGTGTCCCTGGAGTCAGCCTCTGTCCTTCAGGGGATTCCTCTGCTCTCTGCATCCTCCTCCGGATTTGCAGGATTTCTCCCATTTCCACGGTCACTCTGAACATCGCATGCACCAGGACCTGCCACGGCTGCCCAGCAAGAGCTACCGAGAGCATCCGTGGGATCAGCTCAGCAAGGTGAATTCCCTGCTGTGTTGGCCTGGATGAGGAATTAGTGCCCAATTTGCAGCATGCAGGACTTCACCCAGTGTTGGTGGGGGAGAACTAAATGCCCATAGTCCCCACAGTCACACAGGGATGCAGAAGCAGAGTTAGGAATGAACTCAGATCTCATGAAAGAAAAAAAAACCCCAACCTCGTAAAGACACTGTACAACACAGTGTCTTGGGAGTGCTCCAGGCATAGGAGGGATTGCATGTGTTCAACGCCATTAGCTCATTTTGCTCTTTAATCAGTGCCATATGTGCGACGTATAAGCAGGCTGTATATCACATCCAGTGGATGGTTTGATTGGACACGTCGTCCTTGAAACCACAAAATGGTAGTTAAAGTCATTGTAATTCTTTTGCCGTCTTTTGCCTCCTAAACTCAGGACATTGCCACTGGTTGGCGGTTTTGGTCTTAGTCCTGGGTTAAATCCTTCTTTGGTGATGGGCAAAGCAAGAGAGGAGAGGAGAGGAGAGGAGAGGAGAAGA
>VWZL01005373.1:11959-25159 GCA_013396915.1 Stercorarius parasiticus | reverse complement strand
GAGGAGAGGAGAAGAGAAGGGATGGGATGGGATGGGGAGGAAAGTCAGGAAACGAACTCTCCATTGGAGTCAGCCAGAGCTGGGCTTGAGGAAATCCAGATCCTGGCTTGTTCATCTGCAGGACTCAATCATGAGGAGGCAGTTATTAAAGAAATATGGATTTCTGTTGGTCACTTGCTGATCTCTTTCCACGAGGAGGCAAACGACTCTAGCAAATAAACCAGAAGCCGCCTGGTTTCACTGACAGCATGAGGAATGAGGCCATCAGAGCAGGGCCACCTGTGCCTGCTGGTGCCAAAAGCCTTGGGTCTGTCCATCCCACAGTGAGAGGGTCAATGCTTCCCCCACCCCACAAGCAGGGAAGCGGAGGTCAGCAGACACCAAGACCTGTCCAGGGTTGAGAGGGAATCCCTTCTCCTCAGCTAAATCTTTATATCCTACCCTTCTGGGGCCACACAGGCCACTTCCCTGAGCTGTTTTCCGTCATCAAGGCACAGCTTCAGCCGTAATACCCGATAAGTCCATTACAGCAATGAGGAGATGGCAGAAAGGACAGCGTTGTCTTGGCTTAACATTTTCAGCTATTCAGGCTCCTTTCTATCTCTAGGGAAAGCTGCTCCGCTTGTCTGACCTTGCTGTTTTCTGCCGAAACCCAGCCGTACTTTGCCCTTTTGCACGGAAGACAGCACCTCACCCAAGTGCTTCTTGTTCTTCAGGATCACCGGTTTGCAAAAAACCAAGTAATTCCTGTCCACTTCCCCAGTGCGCAAAGTGGAAGAGCCTTCAAGAGCCTCAAGGCAGCACTCGCATGGGAGTCAATGAGGAAAGGTCAGGAAGGTGTCATCATTTCCAGGAGGGCCATACACATGAACATGCTGTTCCCAGTGACCGCTCCTTGGCAGTGTCTGCTGCACAAAAATGGCTCCAGCTGTCATTCTCTGCACAGGAATCTGCTTTTCTCTGAATTTTCCAGGAGTCGCTTTCAGAAAGCAGCCCCATCAGCGGTTTCCGTGCAGACGTAACTGCACTCGCTTCCTATGTAGTTATTTTTGCCAAGCAGAAATTCCACAAACTAATGGCCTCGAGATCCCAGGCAGGACTGGGAGACTGCTCAGTTTGCTGGCCAAGCCGGGGGTGTCAGCGGCAGGAAGGCAAAAGGGAAAGGTGGGAATCATTGCAACTCTTAATATACTGGGGGAAAGAGAAAACTGGAATCCTTTCTTCATGCCAAACCAAGTTTTTTTTTTGCTGAACACCAAAGGGAATAGTTGCATTTTACGTTTGGTGGCTTAAATTCCCCAAAGCAAGAAGTCTCCCCAGGAAGGGGATCACCTTACAGAGCAGGGGATGTCTGTACATGTAGCATGGACCCACACCTCCTTCATCCAGAGTCTCAACTTCTGGGAGAGAACAAAGGGGGAAATGGCTTCTCTCTCCTCCTTCCAGAAATTCTTGTTCTATTTTGCAGAAACTCTGTCCAGCTTGTCCCAGATCTGTGAGTACGTTGGGGTCAAGACAGCACAGCGATGTGGCCTGGTGTGCTCTGTGTGTTGGTGCTCCTGGTGAGCCTCTTCCTCTTGGAGACTCACACCAGACTTCATGGATATCCTTTCTCTTTTGGTGTCGGTTTGGGGAGCTGAGGTCTGACAAAATCACTGCAGCTGTGTCAATTACATGAGCTGAAGCCTGTCCCCTGTACGTAGAGACGCACTAGGTAGACCTTTGGGTCCAACTGAGCACCCCATCCTACCCCAGGGGTCCAGCCCGCATGTGCAAACCAATACTCCTCCAGCCAGAGCAGGCAGCAGAAGCATCATTATCTCTTTCCAGCAGTGAGCCGTAGAGACGTGAAGTAATTTGCAGAGAACTAAACCCACCTCACCCCAAAAAGAGAGACAAAGCCTACAGGCTGCAAAATCTACCTCCCACTTCACCTTTGTCCCACTCTTTGCACCTTTTCCTACTCAGAGTTTGAGGCCAAGACATCAGTCATTGGAAAAACCGCCAGAGTCTAATCCAGCCCTGGGAAGCCTCCCTTCCACGTTACAGCTGCAGTTTCCCCCTTTCCATTTCCTTTTTGGAGCGTGAAGTCCTTTGGGCAATGACTATTTGTGGTTCTGGACTACGGCCTTTCCCAAAAGCTGAGGAATGTGCAGAATAAAATCTCGCTGTGTAGCGCCAGGAGCCAAGCACAGGCTGAGCCGTGCAAGAGGGAGGCCGTGCTTTCAAGTGAGATGCGGCGGCGTTCAAACCGCCCCGTTGGCCAGCATCTCCACGCACCCAGATGCTCACTGGAACGTGTTATTAGATGTCCCCACTCAAATGTTCAAGGCTTGGATGAGAGGTGGCTGGCTGTCCTTCACGCCTCCTCTCCAGCTAACCCAGCTCTGATCACCTTTTGAAGAGACTAAAACCCGGGATTTGGGAAGACTTCAAAGTCCCCACTGAAATGTGTTGGTTCAGCTCCACTTCTGATCCCCAGCCCAGTTTGTCCAACAAACATAACAGCTTAGACAATATCCTAAGAGTCGGGTGAAGGGACTGAAGCTGCCCAGGAGGCTCTCATGGCCAGTGAGACCCAGCGTTGGACCACCTGGGAATCACGAGTAGCACAAAGCCAATACTGAATCTCAAATCCTCTAGATGCCTCCTTGCCCAGACAGACCTGAATCCCCATCTTCACCGGCACCCTCACCTGCTCCCAGGCGTGCCCTAGGACATCCCTTCTGGTGTTTTTACCTGGAAGGCTGCAGTGCCTGGAGAGCTGCCTGGAGAGTTGGCCTCGCACAGCAGGACCTAGAAACAAAGGAGAAGGTGTGGGTCTGGCTCTCCGCTCCACCGTGAGGGCTTTCTGGTGACCTCACTTCACACGAACACACCCATTTGGGAGGGATACAAGGAAAGAAAAGGAGCGCCGCGGTCCCGTCCCATGAAAAATTATTTCCAGGGATTTTCCCTTGGATGTGCACCATGAACCCAGCCAGGTTTTAGAGTGCATGACACCTGGCCTTCTTCCGAAATGTCTCTGGTAGTGCCCTGCTGTACCCCTCCGGAGCATTTCATGCCTTTTTGAAGAAGAAAGTAAACTGACACCCCCTCATAATCCAGGAAAAAGTTCACCAGCTCAAACCCATCTTACTATTTCAGTTAAAGAGGCGCCCTTGCGCTAACAGAAACCAGCAATTTTTTGAAGGGAAGGTTTTTTCCAAAGACGTCCTCTAGGTGCAGGGACAAGGCAATGGGCTAGTGCAGCCCTTCCCCCAAGATGAGGAAGACTTTTGAGCAGACCATCTGAGTCCCCTTGGGTTTGAAGGTCTCCCTTGGTACTCTTGAGGGGGGTCACAAGCCTGGGCAACCCAACAACCATGACCCTACTCATGCTTTTTCCACCCGGAGGAGGGAAGGAGCTGCCCTCTTGCTCCTTGAAAGCCTGCAGAACAGCCCCTGGTTTTCATCCCCGAAAGCCTGAGCTGTAGAAAGGTATAAACCTGTTTTCTGCTTGCAGGGGAGGAGGGGAAGGTCTGGAGGACAGGCCCAAATGGTTTATTAATTCATCTGCTTTTGTTGCGGAAGAATAGCGGGCTGAAACAAGGCAGCTCTCCCTCTCTGGTTTTAGCCGGTTGCTACTGAAAAGAAATTTTCCCTAGAAACCCATTAATCCAATGCGGAGAGGCAGGTTAAAATTACACTTAATCTTGAAATATTGTTTGAAAGGGGGAAATTAGAATGCTTCATTTAAAAGCTGCAGAAGGAAACGCATTTTTTCACATGCCAAAAAAGGGTTTTTCAGCACTATTTCCTGTACTTTTCGATGAATTTGCAACTAGTCTTAATTAACCCCAAACCTGCGGTTTTCAGCAAATAAATGGTTCACCTGAGCATGTTTGCAAAGATCCATTTAGGAACTGTAACTGCTTCTGTACGTAGCAAGCAAATTGAAATAATAATTAAAGGCAGAATTAAAAACCGCCCGTGTGCTTCTAATACACAGGGCAAAAAAAATCCGTTCGTCTTATGTTAAGTCAACAAAATAGTGGATAATGGAGAACAGTTAATACATTTTCCTGAGTGCTTTTTCATAAAGGCCATCCAAGAGGCTTTTAAGGAAACTCAATAGCCAAAGGGGGATTGTCTAACTTCCACAGTGTATTAAAAGCTGATTAAGACAGAGAAAAGAAGAAATGGAATCAAGAGTTCATTCTCAACATATAAATAATATAATAACAGGACATCCCCGGGAGTCCGTCTTAGGATGAAAGTCTTTTATTAAGGATGCGAGGGGAAAAGGGCGAACAGTCAAGCGGAAAAAAATTGCAGGGAATAGAAAATAATATCAGCTGGCCGAGGCCCGTAAAAGCTGCAAGGGGGACCCTAAGGAGGTCGGACAACACAGAGCCTGCCCGCGGGCGAAACGAAAAGGCAAGCAGCAAAAAGCAGTGCACATTAGAAAACGTCGCTTGAACTTTCCGTGCACCTTGGTGGGTTCTCAACCAGCTTTAGTGACTCAGGAGAGAGCGGGGGGGGGCGGAAAAGAGAAGACCCCGGTGTAATGATGAGCGGAGGAAGAAACGCTGGCTCAGCAGTCAGGGGCGGCGCAGACGGTAGGCTGCATGGGGCAGGGGGATAAGAAACCACGGAAAACATAAAAAAATACCTTTAGGGAGTAGAGCAGGGCTCTAAGTTTAGTCCTGGCCACTGCGAAAGGCATGAAGGGAGTTTTACAGTGAAAAGGGTGAGATCAAGATAGTCAAGGCTAAAGAGGAAAGAAAGAAGGAGAAAGCTGACGGGAGCATTGCCATAATCATAAAAACATATGTTTTTAATGGAAAACCCCCTTTAAGTAAGCCCCCCTTCCAAAATTAGTTTAGATAGGGTTGAACACGGTAAGAGAGAGAAGCCGTGATGCTGCAGGGTACTGGGCATCGCTCGCAAGCTGGGGTTAAGGAGAAATTCTCCCAGGGTGGGGGTAAAGCGAACCAGAGCAGGGGTTTCTTCCACCCTGGTCCGAAATCTCCCTGCCAGGGACTGTCAAAGGCAGACGCGGAGCCGGGCACACGCTCTGCCTGCTCCTGCCTGACAAATCCTCTCCTCCTGATCTTGTTTTCTAATGTAATTGTTTGCGTTTTTCAGTCCGCCCATGTATCATTTCTAGATGGGCCAGGGCACTTAATCCCCCTTGGTTTATTCATTATTAGAAAGCTTCTCAGTTTTCCTTTAACATCACTGGGGTCTGATTTGATTACAGAATACGTCCCGTGCTGACTTCATATTTCTGAGAAAGGGGTGATAATTAGATGACGGTCACGCAGCCCGGAGGGAGACCGGCAAGAGGAGATGCCTGGGGAAGAGAAAGGGCAAGTGATGGGTGGAAAAGCCGTGGTCCAGCCGCTCCTGCCTCTGCCCACCCTCGGAGGCTCATCCTCTGCAAAGCGTCTTTAGCAGGAGCGGGGTCAGGGCCGGGATGCTTTTTACCCCTGACGTTTGCGGAAGAAGCAATCAGAAAATTGCAGCCCACCAGGCTTTAAGGTTGGAGCTAAATCCCTTTAAATCGGTGTCACTGAGCTCCCATCCGCCGATTATTTAAATAATGGCTTGATTTTTTTATTTTATTTCGCTCTAGTCTTCAGAAGAAAGAAAAAAAAAGCCCTGGATTTTGTTTCAGATCGGATGTAAAAATGGCGTGAAACATAAACCACAGCTTGGCTGGTTTACATCTCCTTGCCAGCGACGCAGGCAGGTGAGGGCAGGCCCTGCCCTGCGTGCAGGGAAAAGCCAGCCTGGAAACCACATGTGGGATGGCCGGGAGGAAAGACAAGGGAGGAAGACAAGCCTGTCACTATCTCTTCCCCGTTAAAATTCACATCAAGGCTGATTTCAGTCTTGTTGTGGCAAATGAATGGGCAAAAAACCACCCCTGGCTGTAGAGGGGTGCCTTCAGATGGTCTGGTTTTGGTGGCCCTATGGTGAGCCACAGCTTCTCCTTAGAAATAAGGGTCTAGGGGGAGAAAACCGACACTGTTTTGTGAAGATGTGAAGGAGAAAGCACCCGGCAGGACTCCTGCTTTGCTGCTCTTTCCCCCCGCATCCCCCCGGGCAGAGAGATGGGATGTGGCTGTGGCTGCGGCTGCCTGGCGGTGGGTGGGTGGCTGGGGGGGTTGCAGAAGATGCTGTGTGGAGGTGACGCCACCCCTGTCACACGCAGGCCAGCGCTTGCAGACCAGGCTGAGGGTCTTGGGGGCTGGAAAGGATGATCTGGGACTCCTTGACGAGCTCGTGAGCAGAGGCAACCCTGCAAGCTACTGACTTGTACCAGTTCACCCATAGGCACCAAGAGCCTCAGCTGGGTGCTCTCAGTTGCCCGCTGAAGTCCTCCGCCCTCTGTTTACTATATGGCAAGGTGTTTAAATTTAGGTGCTGTGCATACGCCCCCCCCAGCAGCTCATTTCCTGCAGCAAGCCAGAAGAGATGCCAGTTCAGATAGGGCTGTGGGTGGAGGCGCGGGCTGATGAGGAGACCTCCAGGGCAGCGGCGGTGGCAGGGGGGGTGCAGGTAGGCGCTGGCAGAGAAGAGGAAGAGAAGGTAATGCGAAACAGCAAGATGAGAGATAAGGCTGAGACGGAAATGAGGGAGCAGCATCCTCTCGGTCACACTCAGGAGGCCAAGGTGGTCTCACCCCTCAGGGTGGCGGATGCGGGCAAAAAGCATCCCTGCGGAGCCGTCAGCGCCGGGGCTGGGGAGAAGACATTTGCATTTAAACTGCTGGACCTACTGCTGCTCCTCTGTCAGGACTTACACACGGCAGGATATTTATCCCAGGCTGGACTCAGTGGCATCCCTTGTTAAAATATCGGTGATGCTTCTTGCCTCGGGACACAAAGTTTGATAGTCAATAATTTCAGGGGCCTGCCCAGGCAATGGGAGAGGATGGATGTATTGATCCTCCCTTTCTCAGCTCACAGACGCAGGATCCTCAGGGATCATCTCTGACGGATGTTTGTCTAACCTTAAGTCTTCCAGGGAGGAGATACCAGTCCTCCCCCGGAGACCTGCCTCACTGGTGCTGCATGTTACTCCTGTCGCTGATAGAAAGCTCTTAGTGATGTCCAACCCAAACCTGCGCTACACTGAATTAAGTGGTTCTGTTCTCATCCTTTCTCCAGTGCAATTGATTACCATCCATTTTATAATTAAACTTTGCCTGATGATGGGTTGTTCTCATGTCTTCTGCTTTCCAGACTAAACAAACTCCGCTTATTTAACATTTCTTAATAAGCGACTGTTACTGAACCTCATCTTATTATTTGTACTTCTCCTCTGGACTTCCTCCAGTCCATCAATATCTTTCTTACCCCGCTGGCCCGAAGCGAGCAGGGTGTTCCATCCCGGCGTCAGGCTGAGAACAACGTCCCCAGCATCTCCCGCGGCTCAGGCTCCCGCACACACATCGCTACCCGACACATGGCTTTTTGCCAAGGCTCCCACCCTTTCCAACTTGCTCCCTGGAGCCCTGAGAAGCCCTTCCCAGCTCGGAGCCGGCTGTGTGTTTCACACGGGGGCCGTCTCTTCCACCAGCAGAGCTGTAAATGAGAATATCGACCGCAGCGGAGAGTCTCCTGCGGTGCCTGTGTACTGTGTTTTCCTGCTCCGATAGCCAACTGGTGATAACGGCTCCCACTTTCGGAGCCGGCCGTGCAATTTGCTTTCCCCTGAATTCACCTAAGGGATGTTTCACCTAAGGCGGTTCTCAGCTCCCTGCTGGGATGCCTTGGCTGAAATGCCACCTGCGGGGCTGAAAACACTGTGTCTTTGGCTGGCACGCTCAGGAGGCTGATAACCCTGGCGAGGAAGAGGATGGAGCAGCGCAGGGACAAGGCAAAACCCGTACCCTGGACTCAGAGAGAGCAGAGCCCGCTCCAGCTCTGGACCTGGCTTGTGGTGGCATCCTGGCACAGCCACGAGTGGAATTGGGGAATTAAATTATTATTGGGGAATTAAATTATTAAATTAAATTAAAAATCACACCCAACGCCAGGGAGGGGTTGAGGATGCTCTTACTTGCAGCGTGTTCCTCTTACCCGAATTAAACCAGCGTCCAACAGGTCTCTGGCGAACAGGGAGCAGGGGGGTATTACCAACTACTTTAATTTTGCAGGAGCTGTACACTGACAGTCTCCTGTATCCTCTGCAGCTTGGAATGGCTGGACAAAGAGCCACTGGCCCTATTTTTACTAATAAAAACTGCCCAAACCGGACAGCACATCGTACACTTAGCTAGCGGTCACAAGTTTTAAAATATCTCGGCCAAATAGTGGTGTGGGCATCTGCACTGCTCCAAACCAACACTTTGTAATTGGTATGTCGGGTTCAGGACGGCTCCAGGCCGCGGGGGCAGCCACGGGGAGGGGGTGGCGGCGGCTTCTGCCAGATTGCCCTGGGGACCCGGCACCGTCTCCGCAAGATTTTGTGTTTAATGTATAAATTTAGCTCTGCTTTGCCTCTTGTGTAATTCCGTTTGGCTGGCAGCAGGCTGGCAGGCTGCCCGGGCGTTGTGAACCGCACACGCCGTGCGATGAGAAACACCTTGGGCAGACGGCACGTCTGGAGCAGCCATCCCATCCCATCCCATCCCATCCCATCCCATCCCATCCTCCTTCTTGATAGGGAGGAAAGAACCAGCAACACTATGGCTCTGCAAGCGTGGCTCTGAGCTTGAGGAAGCTCATATGCTGGGGACATAGGGAAGCACAATCCTGCTCCAGATGGGTTGGGATGTCCAGGGGAGACCACCCGCTCCCATTCCTGCTTGGAATGTGGCTGTGCCTCTCTGCTTTCGCCCCACCCCATCCTGCTGCCCAAGCCCTTGGACGTGTTGAGGGGACATGGGGCAGTAGAGGTGGCAGAGGGACAGGATGGGGAGGTGGCCCTCTGCCAACCCTGCCCATGGCGAGAGAAGAGGAAAGCACCTTTTCCAAAAGAAAAAGGGCTTCTGGGAGGCTCCAGTTTAGGAGAGAATCATAGAATCATCTAGGTTGGATGGGACCTTCAAGATCGAGTCCAACCATCAACCCAGCACTGCCAAACCCACCACTACCCCATGTCCCTCAGCACCACGTCTGCCCGGCTTTTAAACACCTCCAGGGATGGCGACTCCACCACTTCCCTGGGCAGCCTCTTCCAATGCTTGATAAATGTTTCTGTGACAAATTTTTTCCCGTCCTAAACCTCCCCTGCCACAACTTGAGGCCATTTCCTCTTGTCCTAAAGAAGTCTAACCTTGAGGTTTGCAGGGTTTGGGCTGCCGTGGGTAAGGAAGCTGCTTCCCACCCCCATCGGGGTGCTTGCCACTCACCCCACAGGGTGCTGCCACCCCCAGCTCTCAAGTGGTCATGGGGATTGACCTTCCCATGTGAGTTCCAGGGTTGGTAACGGGCACGGAGGAAACCCAGGGTGCTTCTGCTGTCCTCACAACAAAAAGAACTTAAGAAATCCGTGAAGTTGCATGAATCTCAGATATCTGTGTTTACAAACCAGATCCGAATGAACCCCAGTACCCAAACCCTGGTGGCACCCAGCACAGCAGACCGGAGCCCATCGAGGATCTGGCCCCTGGATGCTGCATGGGGCTGCGTCAGATGGACCCAGACCAGTCAGCTCAAAAGTGTCAGTGCCAGCCCCAGCCATACAGAGATTAGAGCTGCAGGCCCAGCCTTAAATCTAAAATCATTTATTCTGGATTACTTTTTGTTTTTCCTTCGTCTCCCCTGTGTCTCCAAGGTTTGCTCCCCCGCCAGCAAGGCTCAGACTCAGTTAGACACAAAGTCCCTGTGTCCTCCGCCGTGGGGACAGGCCCCACAAACTCATTTCACGAGTGGCTCACCCGCTGACCCGGGGTCTCCAGATTACCAAGGGCTGAGCTAATGCCGAAAGCTCCCAGACAAGCGGCTTTCTCAGGAAGTGCCGTCCTGGAAAACTCATCCCGAGAGAAAATAAACTCCCCCAAGCCACAGAAAAAGACCCAAGCCTGCAATTTCTTCCTTGCTGGCTGGAAAGGGACGGGGCTGTGTTTTCCAAAAGGTTAAAACACAGGGTAGGGATGTTATTTTAGTGAACGGCTGAGCCCCTTCAAACCTCCCGACACATGGAGACGTCCCCAGCGCTGTTTGTGCAGATGCAGTGCCGGGCTGGGCTCCAGGCCACGTCCTCCCCCCACGGCGACGGCGTCGGGCTTTGGAAAAATTACGCACGGGGGAGTGGAAAAGAGGCTGTTTTGCAGGTGGTGCTGAGCTATTCCAGACGTGGAGCACAAACACAACTGCCAATGAATGGAATTCCCTCCTCCCACCCCCCAAAAAAAGCTGGTCTCTGCTGGTGACTAAAGCTGGGATTGCTGGTGGGGGGCAGTACAGCAGGAAGCTGTGGGTTTTATCATAGAATCACAGACTGGTTTGGGCTGGAAGGGACCTTAAAGGCCACCCAGTGCCACCCCCTGCCCTGGGCAGGGACACCTCCCACCAGCCCAGGTTGCTCCAAGCCCCGTCCAACCTGGCCTTGAACCCCTCCAGGGATGGGGCAGCCACAGCTTCTCTGGGCAACCTGGGCCAGGGGCTCACCCCCCTCACAGCAAAGGATTTCTGCCTCACATCTCATCGAAATCTCCCCTCTTCCAGTGTAAAACCCTTCCCCCTTGTGCTATTGCTTCCCACAGCGCAGCCTCCCCTTGCTCCAAGCCTCAGTCCTGCTCCGCATCAACCCTTCCCCGACAGTCCATCCCCAGCTGCACCACAGGGTCCCAGCATTCACCTATTTTTGACAAATTTCCTTTAAAAAAGACACCCTCGGTGGCCGTGGCTGGACTCGCCCCATCAGCCGCAGACCTGAGGGTACAACTGATGGGTGCCAGCCTGGGCTGCCAAAAAGGGAGAAAAGCCAAACATGGAGTGTCTCTAGAAATGTACAGTGAGCAATTGCCTTGTCAGAAACAGCTTTAGAAGTAAATAATCGCCTGCTCCGGGTGCTGAGGCAGGACGAGGAGACCTCACTGTCTGACACGGTCATTCAGCAGCCGCCAGCACGGAGCATCAGGGCTCTGCTCGCTGCCTTGTCTCGTTCAGCGGCTGACAAAGGCATCCATCGGGTCATTAACTCGAATTTCCCAATCGGTTTGGCTGCCAGAAGGACCATCTATTACTGTTACACAGGAAACCTCGCACACAGGCCGCTCCAGCACACCGTTATTTTACCGTGTGTAGTCAGGCCTCCCATGGGAGAGCTTTGGTCTCTTGGTTTGGTGCCGGTAGTGTGTGTTTGCTCAATGGCCCTCTCAACACCGGGTCACTTTTCTGTTGAGTCTTCCCTGGCGCAGCCTGGATCCAGCTGGTGAGTACAGAAGTGTCCAGGACAGTGGTGGACGTTGAGCAGAGAAGCTTTTTTGGGACTGATTGGCTTATTGCACTCCTTGTACCCCTGATGGGGATGACTGTCAGTAGGGGTACCTTGACACTACAACTTAGCTGTCTCTGGGGGCTCCTGTTGGAGTCCGTGCAGAGACATCTGCACCTCTGTACCCCTCTGTTAGGTGTCTAGGTGTCATCTCCAGCCAGGCGTCTGACCCTCCAGCACTGCTTGCTTCTCCTGCTGGACAACCACTACCAACAACAAAGGCACCGGAGGCAACTAGCTCAGACTTTCACACCCAACTTGAAGATGCTGAAGTTAGCAAATCGATCTCCTTGATTACATGAACTGCCAGCTTCAGGCAACTGAATAATCACTTTTGGCAAGGGGTCTGTGTTGAAGCTGCAACCTCAGCTGTAACCAGCCTCCCTACCGACGCTGGCCTCGCATCGACAGTCCCCTTCCTGCCGGAGCAGTGATGTACGGAGAAGGGGGTGACCGAGATCCTGGGGGACACTGTCTCCTGCTGCTTCCCCACCTCCCCAGGCCAGCTGCCAGCTTCCAAGGAGGTGGTCCACGCTTTGGCATGGCAGGACCAGAGCTCAGCCTGAGCAGACATGTTAAGCTACAGCTGTTCTGAGCCACCTCCAAGTTTTTCATCCGAGATCTCGATAATTATCTGAGAGTACAGAGAGCTGCTGATCTTATCATTGGCGGGACGTACAGCTGCGCAGAAGGTCGCAGTGACCACTGCTGGCCAGGGGATATCTGTAATTTTGGCCAGGAGCACGCGGGGAAGCCTCCTTTGCCCTGGGTGGGCTGGGGAGCCCTGTGCGTCTCCTCCAGGAAACCCGCAGCCCCTCCCTGGGCACTTGCACAAAAAATACTCCTGCTCCCTCCTGCCTTTTTATCAGAAGAACTTGATTTGGGGAAAAAAAAAATTGCTTTCAGTGGAATTTTTTGTGAATTGTTAGTGACTGACTGCCAAAGAACCAAAGAAACCCAAAGTTTCTGGAATAAAAAAGTGGGAAGGCTTGAAAATGGGAAGGGAAGGGAAGGGAAGGGAAGGGAAGGGGCATTCCTAGCTAGAGCTGATGGCAGGTAGATCACAGCTTTTTAGTTTATGGAGACTTCTAGCATTCCTGCATCTGCTGCAGACTCTGCCTGCTTCCTCAAGTCACCTGAAGCCTCCATAGAGCCTTGCTTCCAGCAAGACCCAGCGTTACAGGGGGCCAGGGCTGGGATTTCTGGACCCCGGTACCGACTGCTTAACCTGTGAGACAGGACAGCAGATGCCGGTTAGAGATTGCGTGTGCCCATGCACCACGGCAGCCCTCTGGGGACTTCTGAAGGGGCTTCCAAGCAGAAGACGACGCTGCCGCAGGACTCGGCAACTGCGGGGAGCGGGGCCAGAAAGAGCCGGGGAGGTGGAGGTCAGCCCTCCCAGGGGGCAGCAGACCCCGCTGCGGGGAGCAGGGGGCGCCCAGCCAGAAAACTGCCCTCTCCCAGGAGGAACCAGCACCGCTGGGGTGTCTGCCAGGACACCTAAGAACAAGGGAAGGTTTCCTGACTCCTGCCAGCCCTCTGCTTGACAGGAGACAGGGCGGTTTGTCCTTCATTTCCATGACACTGAGGGATGACCTCAGCTTCTGCAGAGGGAGGGAGGAGGACTGCCTACGGGCAAGGTCCCTGATGCCAAGACCTCGCCACTCCTGGCAAATACAAATACATCCTGTCACAAGGAAACATCTCTGCTTTCCAGAGTCTGCAAAAGCCCGGTTTGCTGGAAGGTGGAGTTAACAACAA
>VWZL01005373.1:200-11469 GCA_013396915.1 Stercorarius parasiticus | reverse complement strand
TATAAAAAAAAAAAAAAAAAAAAAAAAGAAGTTCCAGGGCGACTGTGTCTCTGTGCCTCTCTCCAAAATCCCTGGTAAAGGCAGGAGCTCTTGGATCGCCTGGGAAGCCCTGGGCAGCCCCCCTTCCCATGGGAAGCCTTCTGGGAATTCTCAGGAAGCGAGCTGGGTCCCCCCCCGCCGGCAGCGACCGGCCGGCCGAGGTGTGGCTGGGCTTTTTGGGGTGCCAAACTCGCTGCCGCACGAACAGCACGTGCAAAACAGATCCCATGGGAGCGGGGGCAGCCAGCGGAGACACCCCATCCCTGGGGAGACGTGGGGCCAGGCAGCGTCGGTGGCAGAGGGCTGCGGAGCCGAGCCGGGGGAAGCTTTGGTGGCTGCAGGGTTGCGAAACGGTTTCCTGTTTACTTGTCTCTTACTTTTTTTTCTCGGTTAACTACAGTCTCTACCTACTCAACTGTTGCTTTTACCAGCAATGCACCCCGTTACCCCCATTGCTCTTCCCCTGAACCAGCCCAGCCCTGAGAGGGGACGGTGGCACGCACGTGCCCGTCCTCAGCATCCCTGCACCGGCCACTCGCAGCTGGAAAAGACCATCCTCCTGGGTCCTTAATGGCATTTAATCCTTTGAGTTGATTAAAATAGTATATTAACCAGAAGACTTGGGCGTAATGGGAATAGTAGATACACGCCGGGCGTAATTGCATGGCGAGTGGGACTTGGCTAAATGAGCTGTAATCCCTTGTTCTGCTGGAGAGGGGAAGGATTAGAGCATTATTCTTTTTTTTTTTTTCGGCTGAAAGCCTCAGCTCTGAGGAAGTGATCCCCAGCTGGGGCAAAACAGTGTAACTCGGTGGGTTTCTTATTTATACTGCGGGGCCTGGAGGCTATTTTAAACCAGGTCGGCTCGCAAGGGTGAAGTGCCCTCGCCCTGCTCGCTGGCTGGGGGTTCCTCGGTGGAGAGCGGCTGTGGACAGGCTGTGCCCTGCCTTGCACCGGGGCAGGCGTTTTGTGAGGGCTCAGCGGGGAGGGAACTGCTGCGGTTTCCATTTCATCGCCCCCAGAAGGACTGGGCTCTGCGGAGCCTCCCCATAAGGAGCAAAAGGGACTGGTTTGCTGTAGGCTGTAGGTTGGGGAAACTGAGGCAGGGTGAGCTGGGTGAGGCCGCAGCAGCGCGGGGTAGGGCTGGACCCAGGGCTCGTGCCTGGCCCTGCAGCATCCCTGTTCCACGTCAGGATGAGCCTCCAGCACCCACCACGCTGCTGCTCCCGCGCTGGGAGGGACCCATCGCCACCTCAGCCGTGTCCCTAAGGCACGGGAGAAGCAGAGCTCGGGGTATCCAGCGAAGCACAGACCCACCTGGCTGCGCGGGGACATGCAAAGAGGATCCTTGCTCTTTTCCCTTGCTCCTGTTGCTTTTTCCTCTGCAACATGCCCCGTGGATGAGTGAAGAGCTGGCAGAAGCCCTGCGTTGGGTTCGCTAGACCTCGTCTCTTTGGGCTATGAAAGCCATCAGCTTCTCCGGCTACAAGTGTCTGCTAATCTTGTACCGATAAACACCGTCTGTCTGGCCAACCCCAAAGCACAAGACCAGGTTAAGGAAAACTTGAGGTTTTTTTTTTTTTTTTACCGTTTCCTTTATTTACTTTCTTTTTTGTCTTTGAGCCTTAAACATTTATGCCTTCGTTTGGTTTTTGGTTCTGAGCCCTCCCTTGTCACGCAAAAAGGCCCCGAACTGAAAACCGAACAAACTGGAAAGCTGAAGGTCTAGTGAAATCGCAGCTTCCAGCAAAGCCAGGAGGGCTGAGGTGGCCACGCAGCGGCTAGTGGAGGTCCCCGAGCATGGCCTCAGGGGTGGGCAGCACGCTGGCTCTAGCAGACCTGCGCATATGTGCATGCATTTTGGGGTCGGTGGGACGGGATAACGCTCTTGTACCAGTGCAGAGGAGTCCCGAGCTGGGGCACAGCAGCAGCGCCCTCTTTGCAGATGCTAGAAAGCAGGACCCCCCCTCCGCACGGGCCTGAGCTGCACCCCCAGCCACCATCTCCTGTTTAGGGGGTCTCTGTCTTTTGGTACACTGGCGGGGAAGGAGAATCCTGCGGTGCCACCTCTGCCTTGTCCCTGTCCCTCAAGGAGAGCTTTGGAGGGGCAGCCACCCCTCTCCAGGGGCCCTGGGAGCAGGAGAAAGGAGGGTGCAAGGCTGTGCAGGTGGGGGGAAGCTAGCTGCGAGGGACTTTTTGGGGAGGCGGTGGTTTCCCAGCCCTCAGTGCTTGTTCACAGGGTGCAGCCAGGGGAGGATGGTGGTGGCCACTGCTAGCGCTGGCAGGCAGCTCTTCCTGGGGACAGGGACATTCCTTCTGTCCCTGAAGGGTATAACCAGCCCCGCAGCACCGAAAACTGCTCCCTGCCACATGCCCAGCCCTGGTTTTGAGTGGGGATGGAGAAATTGTAAAATGCTGGGGCTGAAAGCGTGGCAGAGATGTCCCCCAGCCCCTCCGGAGGAAGGACATCAGCCATACTCCAGCCACGCTGAGCCCCCACCGTCCTGCTCTGGGCCACGGGCTGTAGCCAGGAGCTGATGCTGGGGAGTGCGGAGGGGGAATAGCAAAGCCTCAAGCCAGTTGTTTTTATTGCTTCTTTATATGGCAATGTTCCCTCGTCCTGCGCTGGGAGCTCCCAGAGCTGTTCCTGCCCATCCCTCCTTCGTGTCCCTCTCTGGTGGCCCTCGTGGCCGGGCTGCGTGGTGGCTCTGCGGCTGCGTGCCCCGGGGATGACTCTTGGGATGGCTCTGCAGCAATGGGACGCGCAGAAGTCCCCGGGGCTGCTCGCAAGACTCCCGTGCCCTCCCATTGAGCTTTACTCTGGATTTTATGTTCCCTTTCCTCAAATAAAGAAGAAGATTTTGTTTTTAGAAACCCACTCATTTGTCCCAGTAATTCTCCTGCCGCCTCTCCATTAGGGACTTTTCCTTCTGTCAAAGGTACCGCTGCCTCCCTCCAGATCCAAGGGAAAGGCAGAGACTTGGCACAGAGTTTGGTGGATGAAGCAGCTCTTTTGCAGGTCCCGGGATGGTTATTCTCCGTTACCACCACCACACGCTCACATCTGCCAGACTGCTGCCTGTCTCCAGGTGCGTCTCCGGCTCAGGTGCCTTGCCAAGCCCTAGGGATTGCCCTTAACCTCTCCAATCTCAGGGGCTGTTTGACCCCGAGACTTTGACTTGGTCAAAGTGT
This sequence comes from Stercorarius parasiticus, assembly GCA_013396915.1. Taxonomy (NCBI): domain Eukaryota; kingdom Metazoa; phylum Chordata; class Aves; order Charadriiformes; family Stercorariidae; genus Stercorarius; species Stercorarius parasiticus. Next base: position 8,238 of record VWZL01005373.1, on the reverse strand, counting down.
GCAGGGATGAAGGAAAAGCTGGGGCAGGCAAGCTGCCACCCAAGGCAGAGGTGCAATGCAGGCTCTACAGGCTCAAGGCATAAGCCTTAAGCACCTGAGCATCCTTGATCTTGCAGCTCTGCTCAGTACCTCGAGCTGCCTCCACGGAGGACCTGTCAATTAAACGCAAACCTGACTCTGGTGCACTCCAGGGCTCGGCAGCTCCTGCGGGGGCTCAGCAGGCTGCTTACCTGCGGAGCTTGCAGAGGGCAGGGAGCCCACAAACTCTGTTTTCTTGTGTGGTTTTGCTTCTTGAAGGTTGAGCTCACGCTCTGGGCAGGGGGAGGGGGATTTGAGGAGGTCTGCTATACCCCAAAACATATTTTCACGCGACTGGCAGTCTCCTAGTAGTTGAAACACTGCCAGGTTGGAGTGAAAGCAACCCACAGATTCAGGTCCTGTAAGAAAAGGGAAGGAACATGCTGTCTGAGGTTACACAAACTTTTCTCCTTAAGACATTGAGCTAAAACCATCTAGGCATTGGGGGCAGCTTCCTCAACGCTGAAGGGACCTGCGCTTTTAGAAAGGGCTGAGCAGCCTGCAAACTGTGCATCCCAAGTGGCATCTGAAACTTGGCGTCCACTTGTGAAATGGCCCCAAAATCTACAGCACCCTTGTGGTGGGAGAGGGCTGTTCTTCCCAGCCATGGTCCCTGGGGTGGGCACCAAGGTATCCACCATCAAGCTCTCCAAAAGGCACTGGATTGAGTTGAGCTGTGGCCCGGGCAGGCTGTGCCAGTCTATCCTCTGCTGTGGTGGCTTTGATATGGTTCCTCCCGTCATGGTCCCCTCCCATGGGTGGCCTGGACTCAGCTGTGGCATCAGCTGGGGAGAACATGCCAAGGACCTCAGGCCTAGAGAAAGAGGATGCAACGCGCTCCTCCTCCCTGCCTTCCCACAGAGGTCCTCTAAACAATGATGGGAGAGGATCACGATGCGGCCAGGCTCCACCTCACTCACTCCAATGATCGGGAACATCAGGTTATCCCTGTCTGCCAGCCCCGACCGGCCTTTGCCAGAGTTCCTAAATTAATCCAGGAAGGCTGGGCTCGTACAGCTCCTCCCGCAACACCAGCCAGGTGATTTGTGCTTTCCATACAAACGCTATTCTCCGAGCAGCTGGCAGGAGAGGCTTTTTGTGCCCCTGATTAGAATTGCAAGAGAGGATGGCACTTTGACAGCGTGCAGCGAAGAGCTGTGTTTATCCTCTGTAATTGCTGCGTGCTCCTCTGCCTCCTGCTGAACCACAGCGCCCAATTTCGGGCTGAGTCTGGGAAACCGCGGGGCCGAGTTAAGTTTTCTGTGCTCTGTGAACGGGGAGAAAATTTCTTTGTGGCCGCAGATTTGTCCCGCCGCCCTGGGCTGTTTGGGGGCTAATGCGCCCTTTGGGGTCACTTTAAGGATGCTGTTGGCAAAGTGGACTCTGCACCACAGAGCCTGGAGATGGGCGAGGAGGGAGGGGGAACGGGCGTCTGGGATGCAGGGGTCGTACTGTGGACTCAGGTATGATATAGATGAAATCTGGTTTAGTCTATTTGCAAGAACATATTTCAGTCAGATACCGCACAGCTCTCCCAGAGGAGCCGGCGGGGGGCGCGGGGGGGGTGTGATAATTCCCAGCCACCTATAACGGACCAAAACTTTTTTAACTGCGAGAGCCTTTGAAGAAAGCCATCTGCACGCCACGGAGCCCCAGCGTCTAACCTGCTCTAGCTCAGAACAAGCTGTCAGCACAGGTTGAACAAGCTTCATTTGGCAAAGTGCTCCCGCAGCTCCCCGCCAGCTGCCAGAACAGCTTACCCAACCCAAAGCATCTTCTGGCTCTCAGGGCTTGCAGCGCACGCAAACGCCGGCTGCCGGGCTGCGTTCCCCCTCCCGCCTCTCCCGCCGCCCCAGGAAGGAGGCCCAGAGGCCTCTCCATGGCTCGCCAGAGCAGAGCAATGCTCTGCGTATCGTCTCACCCCCGGCACATCGCAGCCAAATGGTGTCAGCTGCTAAAATGAGCCCAAAAGCTTGTTTTGTTAAACCCCGTCCTACAGAAAGCGTCCCGGCTGCAGTTTCTGCACCCAGAATCGGAGAACCCCCGTCTCTCCAATAGTTTTTCTCAGCGGCGAATACCCATGCTGTTAAAGGCAGTTTTGGGGGGGTTTGTTTTTCAAATTAGAAGAGGTTGGTTCCAGCTTCCAGCTACTGCTGCTTCTACCCTTTTTATGCTTCTTCATCAATAAGTCCTTCACTATTTCAACAGTCAAGTCAGTCTCGATCTTTGTGGCGCGCTGTGCAGCCTGGGCTTCTCAGGTGGGATTTGGACGGGGTTTTTGGTGTCTCCCCTCTAGCATCTCCTGTCTTCTGGACTCCACAGGACCCTGCTTGTCCTCTTCCCAGTCCCCCAGTATGGATCTGCTCCATCCTCCTCGTCTCCTGGCAGGATGGGGGCAGCTCAGCTTCTGGGCAGGGCAGGGGTTTTCTGCCACCAAAGGGGGTCCCCTTATGGAGGGGCTGAAGACAGACCCAGGAGATAAAATGCTTTCAGATGTTCTCTCGGGGTGGCAGAAGTGTCTGATGGAGACAGATGGCATTTGGCTTTTCCTTATGTTCCTGCAGTTTTTGTGCAGAATGAGGCGCCGAGCGAGTAACCAGCAATTTGCGGGCAGGGTGGGAACACAGACCCAGCCTGAGTTTGTGTTCTGCCTCCTTTGAGCGAGGGATATTATTTTAGGACGGATGATTTTCTGGGGATCTCTAAATGAAAGGGTGAGTTCCGTTACCCCTCAGAGGGAAAACAAGCTTTGAAAGCTTAAAGCCCTTTATGAAAACATTCCTTGGTTTCTGGTGAGCTCAGGAGCTGCTGAGCTTTGCAGTGAGACCAGCCGCCTTCCCAAAGGATACTGTCCCCCACCGTGGTCCACGCTCTTCCACAAGGGACCTGCTGCCAGACGGAGACCCCCTGGGGGGGGCCGTGGGGTTTTTATGCTACCCTAAAAACCACCCTCAAGGTCAAGGTGGTGGGTGGTCTGGCATCTGAGGATGGACCAGCCCTAGCTTAGACAGTCCCCACCTCTCATTCACGGCAGGAGTCCCCGCAGAAAAGCCGATGACTGCTCAGTGCAGGTCAGATGAAAATAACCACGGGGATCCCTCCCGGCCCTGGGCTTTTGCAGCCAACGTGGCTAATCCCCCAAGGCACATGCAACCCATTTTTACTACAGGTGTGCACCGCCGTCTGCCCGCCCACGCACAGCCCAGGTGCCCTTCCTGCGAGGTGCCAGCCATCCTATGCCGGACCAGAGCCACCCACTGCAGAGCTGGGGGCAGCCAGATCCTCTCCAAAGCCCTGGACGTGCAATGCATGTGCAGGATCTTCATTTATAGCTCCTAGATAGGAGCAGGCTGCTGCCACCAGCGCCTCTTAACAGCACCTGGTGCTGTGCTCCAGCGCTAGCTGGGGGACGTCAACTTGATCCAGTTGGGCCCTGGCAGAAATCAGTGCCTGAAGAGCAGGCCACCTTCTTGGGAAGAAAAACATCACCTTCAAGTCCAACATCCAGGAGAGAAGGAAACTGAACAAGGCTGGATTCTTCCCTTGAGTCCCTGTGGACTTCCTGGGTGGTGGGAGATGCTGGAGGGAGACCTCAAGGACAGCTAAGCAGGTGTAGGTGCTTTGAACAAGCCCAGCCCAGAGACAGACCCCCGTGGTTCAGCAGGCAGCTCGCGATCTGGAAAACCCCAGGCACATGCCCAGGAAAAGCCAGCAAAACAGGCAACAGCAGGAAAACACCTTCTGCACTGTCTCCTCGAAGCTCTGGAGACTGACAACCATCCCCTGCTTCCATTTGCCCAGCTCGAGTGACTTGCCAGGCTTGTTCAGAGGATGAGCACCTCAAATAGACGTTTTTCCATGCCACCATTTCTCCACAAATAGTCTCTCCTAATGCCCAAATTAACCAGGTTCTCCTCCCAGCCAGGGGCAGCAGCAAAAGGACACTCTTTCTATTACTAGATATATGCCAAGAAAAGAAAGAACCCCAAATTTGATGGATTTTTGCTGAGCTAGACATCAACGAACGTATTTTTTCCCACAAAGTATCGGTTTTCATGAAAACTGTCAGACTCTAAAATGATTCAGAAGTAAAACTCTTCTGCTCTGATCGTATTTCACCCGGGGTATTGGGTTTAACAGCCCAGATCACATAACCTGGCAGATCAAAACCAGCTCAGCGTTGACTCCGCCGTTCTGGTCTCTCCCTCAGGAAAAATGCTTCCTCCTGTGAGGTCAATTTTTCAGTCCAATTCCAGAGGGGCAAAGCAAACTTCAAAACACCAGCGTTTGTCACAAGGCAGCAATTTCTTTTCCCAATCAGTCCCAATTAATAATGATTAGAAAAATCTTTAGTTAAGAAAAAAAAACCCAAACCAGCAAACATGGAGTGCCTGTCCCCTCCCCCTTTATTTGAAAGGTTTTAATTTGGTCCTTCAGCCTCTCTCTCCACACAGAACTCAAGTTCCTTATTTCTTTTCTTTTTTTTTTTTTTAAAGCTGGTTGTCATTTCCTCTTCAAAAGGCTGTTGCAATGAGGAACGGGCCGTTATAAAAATACCATTTTCGCCTTCCCCTTCTCCAGCAGGGAGGGACCGCCTCGCCGCAGAGCTTTTGCTCGCCCAGAAGACTCCAGCCCTCCCGCCTCCTCGGAAACCAGCCGCAAACCTTTCTCCCGAATGAACCCCAAAGAGAAACGCCCCTTTGGCTGGCGAGATGATCCTTTAGCTCCCTGCACCAAGAGCTTCAGGAGAACCAGCCAGAGGTGGAGGAGCAGAGGCGGAGGGTGGCTGGAAGGGAGCCCAGAGCCGGCAGAGGAGCAGGCGGGGTTGGGGACATCAGGGCAGCGGGGACAACTGCGACAGCTCCCGCAGGCGCCGGCAGTGAGATGGGCAGGCTGACCCCTCCTGCCCGAGCTTGCGAGCCCCTGCATGAGCAATGGGGATGAAGGCATCACCCGGGGATGCTCGGCAGGCAGGCGGGTAATCCTGGACCCCACCGCGGGCGTCAGCATCCCTGCAGGGATGCGCTTGCAGGTCGTCCCAGCTGGGTTCAAAGAGGAGGAGGGGGGTCAGAGGCAAGAAGCCTCCAAGAAGTTTGTCTTCCTTTCTTCTCTCTATTTGAATCCTCATGCTAAAGCACATTGCTCCCTGCCCACGTGCTGCTCGAGCAACACCTCTGGGTGCAGCCAGCACTGCCTCCTTTGCACCTCGGCACACCACGACGGAGGCGAGTCGTTTTTCTTCCTTTATTACACACGGCCCAGGCGTGGCAAAGCAGCAGCAGCCACCCCCAGGACCAAAAGCAGGCCCTGGAGAGCCCTTTGCAAGAGATTGCCGAAATGGCAAAGATTTTCATGTTGGGCAATGATTCCCTTTTAATCCGTGAAAGAGCCCGACTGCCGCTCGCCGCAGCGACCCAGCCCCATCCCTCGGAAGCCCCCGTCGCTATCGCACTCCAAAGGAAAGATGAAGGTACCTTTTTCTGACAGACCTCCAGTTAGTTTGAGAGATGTATAAGCATTTTACANCTCCTCTCCGCTTCCCACCTTTCTCCATGTCCTTAAACCAACGCTTTCCTACTTGAACCCCTGGGCGGCTCAAATACAGCGTATGCAGCAGGTTCTCGGGGAGCTGCACGGCGTACGGGGCGCGAGAGCCGAGTTCAGTGTCCGACACGGACAAGCTCATCCAGCTGCAGGAATCCCAGCCCAGAGCGGAGTTCGGTGCATCCCCCCCTCCCACCCCAAAAACACGTACACGAGAGTGTCCAAGTCCACACATCCAGGGAGGGTTGGGAGCTACAGGCGGCTACTGCAGAAGTCGGAGAGAGGGAAGAAGGTCGGTGGTCGCTGGTTGCTACAAGGAAGAGCTGAACAGGTTCAACGTGGAGGAAGGAAAGGGGAAAAAAAACCCAAGAACAAACTCAAAAGGAGGCAAAGGGAGGACGCTGGGATTTGGGGGTTGGATGTCTACCTTCTAGGCAACGGCCAGCACAGGAGAGGAAAGGGAGAGTTGGTGTTTGGTTTGTGGGGTTGGGGTTGGTTTTTTTTTTGGTGTCACTCACGATAGAAAACATATTCGGTGTAAGAGGTCCAGATCCTGTCATCTGTCTGGTCGTGGGCGAAGGCACAGGTGCCTGTGGAATTGCAGGCCACCATGTGGAAGCCGGCATCGGCCAGTTTATCAAAGGCTTGCTCCAGGAAGGTGAATTTGAGGTAGTACCTGGAGGTGTACCTCTCCGGGGGTCTGTCCGGGTCCCTGCTCTCGTTCAAGGTATCACCAAAGACCTCCTTGGCCAGCGATGTCTTGCCACAGACCATGATCCGTGCCACCCTGCGGAACTTGGCATCTGTCTGGCTGTCCCTGCCCAGGGTGTAGGACCCCCGGTAGCCGATGGTGATGAAACCTGCCCTGCGGACGTCGGTGCCGGCAGCACCCATGCTAGCAGTGATGGCACCCCCGGGGCCACCAGCCACGGCGCTGGAGAGCATGGCACTGGCAGAGGTCAGGTTGCGGGTGGCATCCGCATTGGGGGAGAGCTCCTCTGGGTCGCTTTGGCATGGGTCGTCTCCCAGCGAGTTCTGCTTGCTGAGCTTGGGGGCCAGCATCTTCACCAGCTCCGGCAGCATGAAGTATTCGGCCTCTCGCTGCAGCCGGCTCCTCTCTGGGAAGTGGTCGGGCAGCACCAGCTGCTGGTCCCTCATGTAATCCAAGATGTAACGGAAGAGGAAACCATCCCGATCCACGAAGAACCGTCCCTTGCTGTCACGGGCCAGGGATCGGATGTTCTTCTGGGTGAACATCTCCCAGAGGAGCGAGCCGGGCACGCTGACCAGGGTGGGGTGGCGGGTGATGTAGACTTGTCCACCCACATTGAGTTCAATGATCTCAGGGAAAGGAAAGTCCTCGCTGGGTTTGGCACAGCCCGCATTGTCTGCCAGGGCCATCGTGAGCTACCGCTGCCTTCCCACCTGCAACAAAAAGCAGCAACGTGCCAATGTTAAGCCTGCCAGCAAACGCAGCTCATCGTCCCACTGATCCCAAGCCAGATCGCACTTGCTTTGCGTCAGCAAGCAGTGCAGGATCATGCCCCAGTCTCTCCAGGGGTCTAGAAGTCAGCTCTCTTCCCTAATCCCTGGCTCTTGGAATAAGTAGCATTAGCTAACGCCGCCTTCCCTTCCACGCCACAAGAGCATTACCCATGGTCTGAACACGCCGTCTCCACCTGCAGCCCTCCTGACGGTCAGGTCCTGGGGCTCAGCACCTTTGCCCAGGAAGGCGCAGTGATGCCGTGCTGATGTTAACAACAGGAAAGACAGAACCGTCCCACCCTGGCTCTGGCCGGCGACCCGCCTGGCCCAGCATCCTGCCAGGAGGAGCGTGCCAAGGGAGGACCGCATTACGGCGCAGTGTCTCCTGCCGAGCTGGAGGGGACTTTATCATCCCACGCAAGGAGCACCCACAAGTCTGGCAGAAAAGCAGTGCTAGCTGCCACTATAAAGGACAGAGTGACAGTGCCTTTTGGCGCTCCTGCTCCTGGAAAGTACTCGATAGAGACTTGAGGCCAAGCTGAGAGCAGGTGAGAGATGGCAGCATCTCTCCAAGGGTCTGGGACCAAGACAAATACCGGGCTAATGGTACAGCCTTGGGCCAGATGCCATGTATTTATACATTTTCCAAAGGCAAGCTGACTCTTAGGCATCTCTTGACACCGCAAATCAGCGCTTACATAAACCTGGCTCAGCAGACAGACTCCTGATCCAGCCTGGCCAAACCGTGCTTCCCACAGGGATTTGGGAGACCAGGGAGAAAAGGGGTTTTCCTGCGCCGTCCCCACCTGCCTGCCAGGGTTGGCCTGAAGCTCTGCCCACCCCCTGGGTGATGTTCCTGCAGCCCTGGGACCCGCTGAAGTTGTCACCAGCTGCCTGCCCCCCCCCCCCCCCGCCGCCCCGGGGCGGGCGC
>VWZL01005370.1:221364-246599 GCA_013396915.1 Stercorarius parasiticus | reverse complement strand
CAAAGATGATCAGAGGGCTGTAGCACTTCTACGAAGACAGGATGAGAGAACAGGCATTGTTCAGTCTGGAGAAGAGAAGGCTCTGGGGAGACCTTATAATGGCCTTCCCCCCAAAGGGGGTCTACAGGAAAGATGGGGAGGAACTCTTGATCTGGGAGTGTAGGGATAGGACGATGGGTAATGTTTTTAAACTTAAAGAGAGGAGATATAGACCAGGTATTAGGAAGAAATTCTTTGCTGTGAGATTGACTGGAAGAGCTTGCCCAGAGAAGCTGTGGATGCCCCGTCCCTGGAAGTGTTCAAGGCCAGGCTGGATGAGGCTTTGAGCAGCCTGGTCTAGCGGGAGGTGTTCCTGCCCGTGGCAGGGGAGTTGGAACTACATGATCTTTAAGGTCCCTTCCAACCCAATCATTCTGTGATTCTATGATTTGGCTTTTGGTGTGGTCTTTACTACTGAGTATCAGCAGAAACATAGGCAGATTTTAACTCAAAGTCATTATTTTGTTGATAGTCAAAATTGCATACAATAAAACCAGAGTTTCATAATAATGAAATCACTTAAACTACTGACAGTGTGAGCGGCAACTTGAAGTGCAATCTGAAGCACACCAAAGCCTTATTAGAAGGAGGACAACTTAACTTCAAAGCAATTTTTGAAGCAAAACCCAGTTTGTTTTAAGCTCGCTTTGAAATGATAGAATATATATAAAGTTGAGCAGGAAGAAATGTCCTTCTAAAATTTTGCTGTGAACTTTCACTTTACTCAGCTGTTGTCCAGCCTTGTTTTGTTTAGGAAGCTACGTATGTTGTGGACAAGGTAGGTATAGTAACATATACCACGCAATTAACTTTAGATTTATTTAATAAATACATTGAGTAGAGAAAATAGTTAAAAGCTTTCTTAGGGGAAAGGAGAAATTATGAAAATGGCCTATGTTGCTGTTTTAAGTTGATAAGAATTAGCACGTTGAAAGAGAATTGCACGCTCTTATTTGTAACTCCCCCTTATTCCCATGCATTAGTGTGTAGTTCAAGACTTGGGCATCACCAGCTCAGTATGTAACCCTAAATTACTGTCTGGTTGTAGTATCTCTTCTTCATTTTGTCATCCTTACTGAACAGAGTAAATTAGGTCAGTGCAGCTGCTCACATGATCTTGTTCAAGGAATAACAAAATCCAGCTACGGTTTTAGTATGACACATTTTTTCCATTCTTATCCATAATTCATTTGTGCAAGTGGGCTTTTTTACATTTTAATAAACAATATGAAAGAAAGAGCTATTCTCATGATATTTACAGAACAACAAAGAAGTTTTGAAATGTTTACAGTAGCCCTTTCTTGTGATATGTTTAGACTACATTCTCTGATTAATGTGTTTAGTCACCCAGTAAATACTGATTATTTAATGTTACAGCAGTATTGGGTTTTTGTTCTCTAGAAAACCGAAATACAAAGAAAAATATTTTATCAGTATAGTGTTTGAATTGGTGATTTATTTTATTAATTGTTTATGTACATTTCCCTAAGTAAAATGGCAAGATCTGTATTGCTCAGAAATTCTTTGTCATCCAAAATGAGATGTTCATACCAAACAAGAGCAAGAAAAGATAACAGCTACCGTATTGTAGAGGTAACCCTATGTGGAATCCAAATCATTGAATAACTTTTCCAGTAGATGTTGCAAACTAATTTCAAAAAACAACTTGTTTACTAACATTTTCAGTAGTAGCTGTTCAAAGCTTTCTTGTAGAAATGTTGACCACCATATCTACATTTTTATATATATAATATTTGAGGGTCTTTTTTAATTGTACTGCATAAAATGTATGAATTTCACCAATACTAAGTTAATCTAAAGAGAGCAGAGACATCCTTGGGCAGCATGGATCAACAGGGTTATATATCAGGTGATGTACCAAGTACAGTTATAGAGATCTCTAAATAATGAATGCATAGAACATCTGCTACCTCCCAGTGGTTAGGGATGGGAATTGTCCCACTTAAGAGCATTGACATGATGCTATACTTTAAAACCAAGGCTAACAAATGATTTGAACCTGATAATATTAAAAACCCCAGTATTTTTATGTTTACTGTAATTGATTGGACTTGAAGATATGGGGGTGGGAATTCTTCTTTATGCCAAGATATATCAGTACAAATTAAATGTTTCTGTCTCTCAAAAAGACCAGAAGGTCAAAAAACTAAAGGCAACTTGTCTACTGCTATTTGGTTAATGAAGATTGCCTGCAAATTTAGCACTGATGTTTTGCACTCTGGCTGAGATCCTCGAATGCACTTCAACCTCTACTGAAATAACTGGGAGTTCAATGCCTGAATGAGTAAGGGGTCATCAAAGCAGTTAGAAGTGTTGAAACGGATGGATCGTGTAATTGCTGGAAGCTACTTGAAATACACCTCTCTTCTGGGTTTCTCATAAATTATAGGGAGGTAGTCAGAGTCACAAGAAGGACTGAGATGTTTACCAAGGTGTCCTTGCCATTTACATTGTCACAGTGGGATGCAGATGCAGAAAGCAAAAGATGTCGGGATTTATAAATGAACTGAAATGTTCATGTTCAATGTGAATTTATTTTCTGATCATACAGTTCCAAAAGCAGCCAGAATAACCTTTTCATTATGCTGTTGAATCTTAGATGTTCAGTAATCTTGAAATGCAATTGCTAGATGCTCAAAAAGATTTCCCGGCATCAAGTAAATTCCCAGGATTAGCATGTAATATTGCATAAACAAGTCTGTCTCACATAGCTGATTATTTTAGCACAGGAATAATGTATCAATTGTTACTGTGGGTAAACAAAATTCCAGTTTGCTTTTGCTGCTAACTTCATGAATACTAAACATCCAGGATTTAGCTTAGTTGAAATGATTCTTTGAGATACAGTGATAAATAACTTCTATTGTGCAATGCTTCAAATACCATGCTTCTTTCTTAATGTCTCTTTAATTTCCACCTTTGGCTTGAGAAAATTATTGCCTGATAACTTACAGTGTGGCTTTGGGTTAAGGTTTGGCGCTATTTAGGTATGCTTAGATAAGTTTGTTTGGGCTCAGCCTTTTTTTTTTTTTTCCCTTTTTTTTCGGTCCAGGAAGCTGCAAGTCCATTTCAGATTAAGAGATACAATTTAGAACTGTCACAAACAGCTTCCTTTTGGTACCTCTATTAAAGTAAGATAACAGAGTTTAGTTTCTCAAGCTAAATGAACTGCAAGACTACTTAATAACAATTTAATAAAAAACAACTGAAGTTATTTCCACTTGTTGTTCTGCTGTTCTGTTCTGCTGACTGTTGTATTCATAGTGCTTGCACTAAATATTTTCATGGTGGGTCTCTGCCTGATATTCAAAAGGCTAAACATAATAAGTACAAAAGAGGAAAAGGGCGAAAAAATAGTATTTTCTCGTTCTTTTAGGCCCATGCTGCAGTCCTGAAAACACTGGAGGGTGAATCTGTAAGGTGTGCTCACCTTGTGCCACCTTTGTCTGTACTTGAAGCTGGATGTGAGATATGTAAATGACAGTCTGATTTAATTGAATGGTTATTCAACAAATACAATAAAATGTCATGAACTGTGTTTGTGTATTTCTGTTGTAATACCTCCTGCCTATCTACCACCCAGACTTTTATAATTTGTGAACTTGCTTATCCAGATTCTGGAGGGAAAGTCTTTTCTGCCTTCTGTGCTTGGAAAGCATTGTGTATGAGAGTAGTATTCTTAACAAGTCATTAATAAACAGTGAAGAAATCTTGACACACTTGCACCTGACAAGTCAGCATTTCACAACTTGAAGATAAAAACATACCTAAATCATAAAAACTATTATGGTAGGCTACAGTAATGACCAAATTAAGGTCTAGAGCATTGAACCTTAGAACTGAGGGAAATGTTTAATTGTTTGTGTAACAGCTGTCCAGAACCTAAGCAAATGCTATTAGTGAAATAACTCACAAAAACCCAAGTTAATTTAAGGAAAAACAAAACAGCAGACCAACTTTTTTACTACATGGGCGTAGAATGGTAATTTCACAGAAATTAGTATTCTTTATGAGAAGGTTTTAGTGGGACAGTAACATGTCTACCAATTATTTGCTTTGATACCCTACTTTGTTAATACAGGCTTCATCGACTCTTGCTATTCTTATCACTTAAGCCTGAGTGCCTTCAAGTAATGCATTAAGCAAATTGATTACCATCTCTTACATGCTTATTCTTTCATTTTTTTCCCCTGATAGGAAGTGCATGCAGTTGGAAAGTGTCTTCTGTATTTTTATGTACTATTGATGAGCACAAATAGATTTATCAGTCTCACTGATCTATATGTCAGTCCATCTAATATAAAGCCAGATTGTGGGAAGGTGTTTTGCAGTTGGAGCAGGAAATGGTGAGGTTTGTGGCAGTCCATAGTTCCTATGGTCATCTCCTCCATAGTCATGGGCCAGTCTGTGGGAGTACATTATCTTCTGAAAAGGCAAGCTCTGTCTTTATTTCTAGCACCCCACTGTGCTAGCAGAATAAGGTTATTGAAGATGGTCCTTATGAGGACCCAAAGATGAGTGTAAATCAGTGAAATACTACAAAATTCAAAGTTGCAAATATGACTTAGAGGTCAGTTTCCAAATGGAGATATTTAATAAAACTTAAGACTTATTTTTGGATTCTAGGTCCTGAGGTTTCAATTTAAATGTCTATATGTTGATTTTTAAATCTGTATTTCTAAACCAGAGTATAGACGTGCAGCTGACATTCATGCATTTAAATATGGGATTAACTAATTTACTCTTAGTACTATATTTTGTCACTTAATTGGATTCTTAATCACGTAAAAGCATTGTAAGGTTTAAGTTCTTATGTTTTCTCAAAGTATAGACTCTCTTATTTTGATATAGGAAAGTATTTGGATCTTCACTATTCCTTTACCTTTCAAGCCATTTCTCTTTCCCCAAGTACATCTTCCCATTTCTATTCTGTCTTGAAACTAAGTGTACATATTCCTCCCTCATCCTCCAGTGTAATTCTCCCTATCATTTTCCCTTAATGAAACAAGTTAAAATAAATGAATTTAAAATACAATTTTTTTTTTTTTCGAGTGGAGGAAACAGCTGCAAGTGATTGTTTGGCATCACTCTGTTCTTGCACTGAAAATGACATACAAATATTTGTTTTACCCTTATTAGATCTTTCTCTCGGTTTCACTGTAGCTATAGAACTGACTGTTACAACAATTTAAATGAAACAATGTGAAACCGTGAGTCACAAGACTGGCAAATGCACATGAATTACTTGAAGTAATTTACTGTATTTAATTTTTAAGTTTTAAACCAAAGTCTTCCCATAGCATTTGATGATAATATTTTTAAAGAATTAGAATATTTTGTGTTTGGAACATATATATATTGAAATGCTAAAAAGTGGAAATAAATAGTATGAAATAGCATACACTTATTAATAAATGCATTAAATTATAGTTGGAGATGACTTTTTCCTGAAATATATGATACCAATAAAGCTGAAAGGTGTTAAACCTGATGGGGTTATTTTTTCTGAGGCACAAATTGACAGAATCATAGAATCACAGAATGGTTCAGGTTGGAAGGGACCTTAAAGCTCACCTAGTTCCGATGCCCCTGCCATGGGCAGGGACACCTCCCGCTAGAGCAGGTTATTCAAAGCCTCATCCAGCCTGGCCTTGAACGCGTACAGGGACGGGGCATCCAAAACTTCCCTGACAAACGTGTTCCAGTGCTTCACCACCCTCACAGTAAAGAATTTCTTCCTAATACCTGATCTGTATCTCCTCTCTTTAAGTTTGAAAACATTACCCCTCGTGCTATCACTACACTCCCAGATCAAGAGTCCCTCCCCATCTTTCCTGTAGACCCCTGTTAAGAACTGGAAGGCTGCTATAAGATCTCCCCAGAGCCTTCTGAGTGGCCCATCCATTAAATCCCTGTCTCTCCAAGTTAGAGACAAGGATATAATACGGGACAGCGTCAAACACACTGCACCAGTCAGGTAGATGATGTCAGTTGCTCTCCCTTACCCACCAGCTGTAACACCATCATAGAAGGCCACCAAATTTGCTGGACATGATTTGCCTTTAGTGAAGCCATGTTGGCTGTCCTCCTTATCTTCCGTGTACCTTAGCATAGTTTCAGGAGTATCTGCTGCATGATCTTGCATGGCACAGGGGTGAGACTGACTGGCCTGCAGTTCCCTGTGTCTTCCCGGTTTGCCACAACTCCTCAAATTCAAATGATAGAGGCTTAGCAGCTTCAACCACCCGTTCCCTCGGGACCTGTGCATGCATCTCATCAGGTCCCATGGCTTTGTGCACCTTCAGGTTCCTCAGATGGTCTTGAACCTGATCTCCTCCTGCAGTGGGCAGTTCTTTATTCTCCCAGTCCCTGCCTTTGCCTTCTGCGACTTGGGCGGTGCGGCTAGAGCACTTGCCAGGGAACACTGAGGCAAAAAAGTCATTGAGTACCTCAGCCTTCTCCATATCCCAGGTAACTAGGTCTCCCATTTTCTTTTGGAGAGGGCCCACATTTTCCCTTAATCTTCCTTTTATCATTGACATACCTATAGAACCCTTTCTTGTTGCCCTTGACGTCCGTGGCCAGATTTAATTCTGTCAGGGCTACAGTTTTCCTAACCTGATCCCTGGCTGCGCAGACAATTTCTCTCTGTTCCTCCCAGGCTAACCGTCCTTGCTTGCACCCTCTGTAGGCTTCCTTTTTGTGATTGAGTTTGTCCAGGAGCTCCTTGTTCATCCATGCAGGCCTGCTGGCGTTTTTGCCTGACTTCCTCTTTGCTGAGATGCATTGCTCCAGAGCTTGGAGGAGGTGATCCTTGAATATTAACGAGCTTTCTTGGACCCCTCTTCCCTCCAGGCCCTTATCCCATGGCACTCTGCCAAGCAGATCCCTGAGGAGGCCAAAGTCTGCTCTCCTGTCCAGGGTAGCGAGTCTACTGCGTGCCCTCCTTGCCGCCCTAACAGTCTTGAACTACTACCTAGTCTGAATTTTAATCCAACTAGTTTTATTTGATTTCAGACACTACGACTTACAAATCTCATATTTCGTTATTGATGAAATAGGTGTGAAGTTATTGTTCAGCATAAAGAAATGTTTTTAGAACAATATTACTTTGCTCAGCTAGATGCTTATGTACAATTTCTTTAAGTTTATCTAAAATGTTTTGGTGATGAGCTAGAATTAGAATTACAGAATAAGTTCAGAGCTTCCTGAGTTCACAAAGAAATAAAACAAAATATAGTTCCAAAGTAGTTTACAGATTTAATTTTATAATTTACATTTTCAATTCTAGGCGGCCTGGGAAACAAATAAACAAAAAAATCTTTAAGAGCTTTACCTTAGAGGTTTTGTCATTACTTTTTAGTCTCATAATTTTAACTTAATCAGACTAAAAATTCAAAGTCTTGCTGTTTTAGTAGACTCCAATACTGGGAAATGCTCTGGAAAATTTTTCTCCCTCTATAATTTGGTTCTCCCTTAACTCTTTATTTTCCGTTCATGCTCTATTTTAAAGTGTTGAACCCTAAGTAACACCTCAAAGGTGTGCTCTGTTTTTGGTGAAAATCAGTCTTGCTATGATATCAGAAAATACAGACAGCTACACAATACAATAAAACCCTTAACCTATTTTAGCAGTGTGTCTAATTTTTTTATTTAATTACTTAATTAATTAATTTAGGGGTGTGAAAATGTTGATAAGAACACCGCTTAATAGTGCCAGATTCTGAAAATCCAGAAATGTCAAACAGATTTTAAAAGTACCCTTAGGTTTCTCAAATCAAAAGCTTCAACAGAAAATATTCAGTCTTGAAAAGCAATCAGTTTTCATCAGCCAATTTTTTGTCTGAGCACGGATGGTTAGCAAACTTGGTGACATCTAGTTTTTATAGTAAAATGAGATCTGAGTCAAATTATTTTCTCAGGCTGATGAGGTTTTTAACCCCTTAAGCTCTGCTACCTGCCTGGAAAGTAGGATAGCAACACCTACTTTTTCCAGAAAACGAATTTAAGGTTTATTAAGCCAGAAAGAAGGAAGCTGGAGGTCAGTGATTAGGGCTGTCTTTCCTGAGGGAGAAAAAAAATCTGTGTTCTGTTATTATTCACAGAATTAGCCATTTATTTCATCCACTAACCTTTTAATGTTACACTTCCAAGAAGACTTGGCCAATTTTCCATTGAAGTGAAGTGAAGAAGCTGAAGGGTGGAAGCTCAAGCTTTTCTTTTAATTCATTTAATCTCCATATCCTGAACTGTTTTATTACTAGCTTGCCTGTGGAATTTTAGAAGTCATTTAATTTCATACCTAGGAAATCTGAAAAGCTTTCTTGATAGTAGTGCAAGATCTGCACAGAAATCTCTTCATCATTGAAGATCTCATCACAGGGCGGAGCTGCCTTCAGTGAGGTAGTTCTGAGGACAAAACCTGAATTAGGGGAATGATAGAGGAAAAGACTATTTGATTTGGGGAGAAGTAAATCTTACTTTTTTTTGGTGAACAGCTATGATGGCAAATTCAAACTCTGGGATGCAGATGACATTGCAATTTTATTATGTTTAAAAATATTTCTGGTAATTACGTGATCAATATTGAAAACCTCTTGCCATAAGATGAGTGCACGTTTTATTGAAAAACAGTATGTCTATAAACCATTTTTTCTATACTTAGATTTTAGAAAGGTGCAGACATTCACTTCCTGTGAATTTTATGATTTGCTTAGGATTTAGAAAGCAGTTATGCCAAAAAGGCTTTGAGAACAACTATCAGCATTATTTCTTATTGGTATAATCTTCAAATAGGACATACTGGCAAGAGAGGACAAAGCAAGTAAATGAATAATCACTGTTATGGGGTGGACTTTTCTCACAGAGTTCTAGCACTGAATTTGATTTACAATGTATTTTTTGTTTGGATTTATGAGACACCAAAACCACTCACTTTGATCTATTGATTTTTCAAATAAGATATTTCAAATAATATCTACACAGGGTATTAGAAAGAATTTGTC
Organism: Stercorarius parasiticus; assembly: GCA_013396915.1. Classification (NCBI taxonomy): domain Eukaryota; kingdom Metazoa; phylum Chordata; class Aves; order Charadriiformes; family Stercorariidae; genus Stercorarius; species Stercorarius parasiticus. The sequence goes on along the minus strand of VWZL01005370.1, from coordinate 237,534 downwards.
TCTCAGCTGTCTGTAGGATGTGACATGTTAATTTGAAACGTTTGCTAGCAGCTGATAAAACAGACTAGAAGATGTTAAGGAATACCAGATAGTGTTTTATTCATTTCAGAAACTTGGTGCCAACTGGCACATCAGCTTCCACTTATCCTCAAGGAAATGCTTTGCAAGAGAGGCCCAGGAAAAGCTGAATGATTTATTCAGCCTATGAGACTATCAAGCCACATAGCCCTTGTCAGTCCCTTTCAGAGTTCATTCTCAAGCCAATGTCCTCAGCTACATCCAGTTTTATTATGTTGAAGACAAAGTTTGTGGAATGTACAAAAAGCTATTTTAAGGCTGTGATCTCTGTACCACAAGCCCTTTATTCTTCCTATAACAATCATACATATTCTGCTACCACTGATGTGAGGACAAGCCAATCTGAGCTGTGATTTGAGATTTACCAAATAGAACAGAAGAAAGCTTTTAGAGGGATTTCTTCATGTTTTGGCATAGTTTTACTCAAGTAGAAGCGAAAGCTATAGTCCTTTTTGTTATAGGAGGAAAATTCCATGTGGCAACCCTAAAAGGAAAACCTATCAATGCTAATGCAACTGAACCATGCAGATATTATCATTATCCATAACTCAAAAAAATCAGTGACATTTAAATTATTTCCTGTAAAACAAACAAACAAAAAAACCTTTTAACCTTATTAGTAAAGACTGAAACTCAAAGACTACAATATTTCTCTAGATAATTTCTGGCAGTGCTATTCTGCCTAGATGGAATTCTATCTGCATGCAAGAGTACTAGCTCAAAGATTTTCATCCTTGTAGTTTATATATAGAATTTAGCATATAGAATTTACCATACATTTGAATTTGATTCTGTCCTTTACAGAATTTAAGTAAGACACAAGCCTCTGAGACACAATGAAAATGTGTCAGAATTGGATTCTCCTGCCACTTGTACTGAAATGAGGCCATTAATTCCATTGATTTCAGTCCAAGAATTTCTAGTATGTGTATTTACATTTAAGACAAAACATTGCATGTTTTATATTACAGATAGTGAGGGAGAAACCTCTAGATTTTTGGTTGATATATTTAGCATATTCTAAAATCATACTTTACAGTACATATTTGTATGCAGCTTTCAGATTAGACAGTGGGGTGTGCCAAGTTAGTTGAGAAAAGTGAAAATTTAAAATCTCAACACTGAATTCATGAACAGATTGTTATCAACAGCTTTGGAATCTTATTAGCTGCCTTTAATAAGGTTATATGAGACAGGATATGTAATCTATATAAGTAAGCCAGATCAGCAATGGGAATGTGAAATCCTCTTTTTCAAACATTTCTATTGGTCCTCCTAAAAAGCATCTGGAATTTTAATTTATATTAAAATTGCAATTTAGTACACTTTGAAGGAAAGTTTGGGAAGAGTGCGAAAGCAGAAGACTGAGGAGATGTCCATGCAATGGGCATCAGGGTATACAAAATGGTCACTATGATGAAGAGGTGAAGGACTGTATATTGATCTGAAATAAGACTGAGATTAAACTCAGAAAACTGTAGCTCTCTTGTACTGGAAAGTAGTTCTATGGAGAGATGGATACTTTTCTGCTCATCATCTCACCTCTGAGTCTTCAGAAAAAAGGAGTTTGAGGAACAGGAATGACTAGATGAATCTCCTGAACAATCAGAAAGGACTGACTGGCATCAAATATCCTGCTTAGATTTCGCCATTTCCTGATGTGTCCTAATGAACTGAAAAAGACTTCCTGAAAAATTTTTTGGTTTGGTTTTCTTTCCTTTTTAGAATAAAGTTGTTAAATTGCCACTTTTTGGTATAATCTCTCTAAGATTAATTCTGTGAGGAAAAATATGACAAAGTGTATGTACTTAGAAGCCTAACTCAAACCTAAGATATACCTGAATGGATGCAATACTATAAGATTAGTATTTGGATCTCAGTTCCCCAAGTTATTGAGGTGTATATCAAAACCTGAGCACTTGCATACTCTCCATGAAATCAACAAGACTAGATAAGCTTATAATTTTGCTGAGTAAATTAGTATAGCCAGGCAAAATTAAGTATGTGATAGTCACCTAAAAATTTCAGGAAACTGCTTACCAGCACAGATAGATTATGCTTTAATCATTTATTAGGTTGTAAACATTTGTTTTAAAATAACGTGTCTAAAATGGGCTTTATTGCTTATTTCTAAAAGTTACAGAAATAATCCTGCAAGCTCTGCAGTGTTACATGTTTCTGCTAGACGCCAGTATAATATCTTTAAAACTACGACCACAGACAGTGACCTCCCTCTGAAGTTTGAATTGATTATCTTGTATAAGCAAGATAAATAATCTTGTGCAGTATGAGATTTTTTTTTATTTTTGTCACAGAACGCTTTGTTTGATTTATGACTGAAAGTGAGGTGACCTGCATGACTGCATTCTCTTCCAGAGTTTCACAAAAAAAGACCACTTTTTATCTCAATGACCACAGATCAAGACATCGTATGATAAAAGATGAAGAATGTTTACAGTGTAAAAAGCACTAGCAAACAGGCCAGTGGCAAGCTCATTTGATGCCCATCACATCCCACAAAGGTGATTTAGCTTCTGATGTGTTTGTCCTGTTGGACACTTGGGTCAGGGAACAATACAGATTTGCTTAGGAGAGATTAGCACATATGTAGGATTTAGAGTGGTCTATCCTACAGTACTGAAACTAGTGGGATCTGACTTAAACAGCAGAAATACATAAATTGCTATCATAATAGAATTCTTAAAGATGATGAAAAGTGTTGCCAGGTTGTTTTGCTTCATTAGATGACAGCCAGACCTGCTCTAACTTTTACTTGTCAACCAAAGTCTTTGCCAGTGATCACTGGATCCCACGGGTAATAGACTGCAATGTCAATATTCAGTGCATACACAACATAGCCTCCATGACTTCCTTAAGGATTAACAATAGTCATATTTACAAGTTAAAATGATGAAATTCTACTGTTTCCTGAAATACTAGCAGTTCTCTCAGCATTTCTATATGTGCAGTCTCAAACCAGTATCATATTTCAAAATAAAAGCAGCATAGATGACTGACCACAAGCACAAGTATCCAAGTCTCTTTAGGCAAAATGAATGGACCCACATTTTTAAAGACCCACTATTTCAAAGACAGCATTATATAAAATCCTTTAGTATGATTAACAGTAGAAGTTCTGACCTGTTAGAATGCTTCTGTACATTAAAATTCAAGCTGCATATTTAACATTTGAACTCTAAAAGTCAGAAGAGAATTTTAATGAATATTTTTTCCCTGTACTATAGGTATTGATAGAGTTCCACCATTGCTATTTGTATTTTCTCTTACAGTCTCCGTCTAAAAGTGGATGTTCCATGTTTTTCCTCCTCCTGTTTCCATGTGGTAGGCAAAGATATTCCATGACTCAAACAGCATTAGCAACTGAATAAGCCTTTGAGTGTACTGAGAGAAACGGAGAGATGGTAACAGCCACATTTCACAGCAGTAGAAAAAGCGCTTGTGTAGCATTCACTGGCATAGCTGAGCATATGCTCTCCATGGTTCTTTAGTCATCTGCTTGGAGTGGGCAGCAGTGCTGGGGAAAAGACAATCTGTCTCTCTGTTAATGAAAAAGTATCTCTATAGAGTAGAGTTTATTAGTGTAAGGGTAAACTGCTCAGTGACTTAGAAACTGAGAAACATGAAAAAAATCCACGATCACTCTGGGATATTTATGGTGTATGAAACATAAGTACAGTAAAGCTTGTAGCGCTCGAGTACTTGAAGACAGAATGCAAGAAATATAAAATATTTTTAACTAAACACACCTGGAAAATTTATCAAGTTATAACTTATTTCATTACCTCTCAAGTATAATACCACCTCCTTTTAAAGTATGCCTGCAGTTCACTACAGGGGTGGACAAACCAGCTTTAAGAGAGACAGCAGAGGCAATGGAATACATCTAAAAGTGTTAGTGCATAAGCTAATCAGCTCTCATTTCTCACCTGAATACCTTGACTCACATCGGGCTCCATGCTGCTGCTACTAGATTACTTCGTATAAACAAGCTCAACTGTGCAGATAGCTTGACTATCTCTGTACTTTTCTGTTGGCTGCAGGGCAGGCACATTCCTTATATAGATCTGAAACGGCAGGTGGCTGAGCAAATAAAAGCGAAGGTCCAATTCAGCAGTGTTACCACGTTCTTTCTTACTTTTTCTCTCACCAGAGTACATCCTGCTGGCATTTTATCTGACAACAATAGTGACAACATAATCACATTGTAGATGGGACTAACACCACCTTCTTTTAATAATATCATTCAACAGTGAAATCCATTTGAACTGCTGAAAAAAAGGGGGCAGAAATTTTGCCAGCTGCACAAACCCACAGATTTTAAATTTTATATTTTTTCCTGTGCCAGGAATCTGCCTTAAGCTGAATTTTAGCAGATGGACAAAACAGCTCAGATATTTTTTTTTAAAGGGTTAGACAAAACAAAGTATATTTCTCCTATATCCAATTGTGGTAATTTTTTTTTTTTTGAATCTCCAGAATATCGAAGATTTTAAGAAAAAAATTCACATTTGCTGAAGTGTCTTTTAGGCAGGAAATAAGCCCTGGTCTTTCTTCCAAATATGTATTCAAATTTTTCCATTTTGAGTCCAGAGTCAGGAATGGGACCCACTGAACCCACTGTTCTCCTGTTGCCAGAAGATATTTATTTAAATCCATTAGGAAAATGTCTTTCCTCCCTGTCTAGCACCAACTCCACAGATAACACCAAACTAAGTGGGAGTGTTGATCTGCTTGAGGGTAGGAAGGCTCTACAGAGGGACCTGGACAGGCTGGATCGATGGGGTCAAGGCCAATGGTATGAGGTTCAACAAGGCCAAGTGCCGGGTCCTGCATTTCAGTCACAACAACCCCAAGCAACGCTGCAGGCTTGGGGAAGAGTGGCTGGAGAGCTGTCTGGCAGAAAAGGACCTGGGGATGTTGGTCAACAGCCACCTGAATATGAGCCAGCAGTGTGCCCAGGTGGACAAGAAGGCCAATAGCATCCTGGTTCGTATCAGAAATAATGTGGTCAGCAGGATGAGGGAAGTGATTATTCCCCCTGTACTCGGCACTGGTGAGACCGCACCTCAAATACTGTGTCCAGTTTTGGGCCCCTCACTACAGGAAAGATGCTGAGGTGCTGGATTGCATCCAAAGAAAAGCAACAAAGCTGGTGGAGGGTCTAGAGCACAAGTCTTAGGAGGAGCAGCTGAGGGAACTGGTGTTGTTTAGCCTGGAGAAGGCTGAGGCTGAAAATGACCATACTGCTCTCTACAACTACCTGAAAAGAGGTTGTAGCGAGGTGGAGGTCAGTCTCTTCTCCCAACTAATAAGTGACAGAACAAGATGAAATGGCCAGGGGAGGTTTAGATTAGGTATTAGGACAAATTTCTTCACTGAAAGGGTTGTCAAGCATTGGATCAGGCTGCCCAGGGAAGTAGTGGAGTCACCACCTCTGGAGGTATTTAAAAGATGTGTAGAAGTGGCACTTAGGGCCATGGTTTACTGGTGGACTTATCAGTGTTGGGCTTACAGTTGCACTCAATGATCTTAAAGATCTTTTCCAACCTAAATGATTCTATGATTCTGCAAATCTAATTCTATGTAGGAGTTATCTGCCCTCTCTTAGCTGAAGACGTTTGGTGACAGATCTAGACGTTTCAGAGTTGCAGATGAACCTAACTGTGAGACAAAGAAAGGAAAAGTGTTTGAAAAAAAAGGTAAAAATACATACTACTTCAAAACAATGGCATTGGCAATCATGAATTTTAAAATTAGGGAGTGTTTAAAGTAACGTCTCCCATCCTTCTGTGTTTTTGTTAGTGGGACATTTGCGACAGTTGTCAAAGTACAAAGAAGTACAGAGTACCTAAAACCATCATTCCCAAACAGATCCTCACTGATGAATTCTTAGCAGTAAATACATATGGTTTTAAGATATTAGCTCATGTGTACTTTGATCATAGACAGTTTTTGAAACATATACATATGAATAAACTCATCTCTACACTAAACACATCTCTCATAATGCATAACATACAAAGCCCAGACAAAAGTCTAGATTTTGTTTATAAATGATCCCATAGCATATTTTAAAGAATTATAGACTGCTTACTGTGATTTTCAGAAGCCATAGTTCTCACAAATTGCATGATGCTCTAGGAAGCCCCTCTAATGCAGTGATACATGGATTTAAAAAAATTCTATTAAGTTTATAGTACTCAGAAGAATAAAACAACATGATTTTTACTTCAGTGTTTCAATGCATAGAAGGGATCTATCACAAACGTCTAATGATTTTTAAATGGAGAAAGATAGACATGGGTAGCACTTTGGGGACTTTCTTATAATCTTAAAAAGAAAGTGCTCAAATACAGCAGTACTAAATAGCAGTAGAGAACTAAAAGTATGGTTAGTGAATAGCCAATACAAATGAAGACATAGATTACAAATCTATCCAGGTTGCTGAAAATAGAGAATTCAAGAATAAGATTTACCAAGACAGTAACTTACAGCACATTAACTGGGAAGTGATTCTCCACACGAGTGACATTCAGAGAATGTACTAGTAGATCACCTAAAAGATGATAAAAAGTGCTAGGGTCCTCATTTGATTAGAAATATTCGTCTTAATCAGTTTTCTAATTATATTAAAGAAACAGCCTCACTCTTTTGTGGACACAAAATGAAAACAGCACAAGAAGAATCTGTTATAGTCCCTTCCCAGAGAAACTGTACTTCTTAAAGAGAAGAAAAAAGGTGAGCCAAAACCACAAACCCAAGTTTAGGACATAATAGCTCATCAGCAAAATCATTCATATCCTTTGCAACTTGTCACCCTGTGTATAAAGACAGTTATTCGAGCACTTAAGAAAAAGCAAGTTTTAGATAAAGAGTTTTCCAGCCCTTTTTTCTATTGCTACCACTACCTAGTTTCAAGTTGTACTGCAGTTTTCTACTTAACCAGATTTGATTTTCCAGCTTGAAATATTATACTCTGAAATTCCATGTCTTTCTTACAAAAGGAACTGAGATAATATTGTATCATCTAAGATATACATCATCAGATCTACCATCTGTAGAGCATTACTGTCATAGAAGGCTGTTGTGCTTTTAAATGCCATTACAAACAAGCAAGATAGGAGAACTCTCTGTTAATAAAGTGCCAGATACCTGTTTCCTCTGTTTATCTGTGATTGCTGCACATGGCATGTATTTTCTCACAAGCTTTGAAAGTCTTTGAGGATATTCTTCAACTTATGCTCCTTCTATGTCAAGTAGCATCTTGTTGCAACCACTTTGAAAGAGCACATATTGCATAGACTGCTATCTCTATTTCTTTGAAGACATTGTCAATGTTTTATGCTTTTTATAATATCTTGATTCCCCTGATGCTTAACTTTACACAAAAGATCTAATAAAATTCTTTTTAGTTCTTAAGTAATTTTTCAGATAAGGTTTAAAGGCAAATCTACATTCTCCCTTATGTTTCCTTTTTCTTTTTGTTGGTTCTTCTTATTTTCAAATGGCAATTTCTCATTGTTGAGCAATATTCCCTCTCCTTTCCCTACAAAAAAACCCCACATGTCAAAAAAGAAATAAAATACAACGTCCTCTGAGTTTTGCTAAAATAAATTAAATACTGTAGAAAGATTGCCCATGTAGGTTAACCTTTTGAGTCCAGTTCTTCCATCACTCACACAGATGAACAGAGACACTTAAACAAGCACAGCAATCTCCACTGATCCATGTGTCAAAACAACACCTTTTCATATCTTTGTCTATGCAGAGGCACAAAGATGAATGGTTGTCTGATAATTCCATCCATAAGTGTTTGTGTCTATCTAACTTCTATGCAAAGCAGTCTTTAGCAGCAATTTTTACTGGACTGAAAGTCACTTGGGAGAATACAGTCAGTTAAAAAAGTATTCTCAAATAAAAGAATAAATATATAGGAAAGGCTATAAGAAATAAATACTGAAAATGCCTTCATTTTCTGAAGTTTTATTTATACTTACTTTATTGTTGAGGATACCTACTTTGTATGCCCTTTCCTAAAAGTTACAACTTTTATGCAACTTTTAAAATGACAAAATCTTCAAAATCTTCATATCTTTTTCTGCTATCACTTAGATATCAGAAATCATCTTTCCCGTAATATTCCACAGTTGCCACCACTAGTTCAGCAATATTTTCATTATAAGTACATTGATAATTACCGCCAGTGTCGAACTTTGAATTCCTCTGAGCTGGCTTGGATGTTATCGTGGTTAACAGCCTCTTCACACTTCATGTTCCTAATGCTTCCACCACAACAGCCTTGGGGAAGCAACTAACTTCCATCACTCATTTCATAAAGTCTGGGTTTTCTATCCAGTCATACTTTTCCATAAGACCTGAACTTGCTACAGACACACACAGTCCCTTACAGTTCTGTGGAGTCTTTTGTGTAAGGCTCCCATAGGCAGGGGATTCCCATCCAATAGTTCCTCTACAGAGCACCACAAAGGCTGCCCATGTTCCCTCTCCACGAGATTTATTTGCCATAAAGACATCTGTCACCAGTCGCCATAGTCCCACTATAGTCAAAAAACAACTTCCCATCAGCTATCCAACCATCTAATTTTAGGGTGTACACCTAAGGTCACATGTGTTTTCTCCCAGCAGTGACCTAGGGAAAGAAAAGAGCAACCCCTTTTCATTTTCCATTCTTGCTGCTAATTGATTTAGATTGCTATTTTATTCATATTTCTCTTTAGTAAAAGGACACCAAGCCTGTAACAGGTATGACTCCATTATGGCACTTGCCATTTCCTCATGAACTGATATTACAACTGGAAAGGGGAAAAATCATCTTAGATGTGGAACTGCTTTATAATCATCTACTTTCCAAGTGGTAGAAGTCAAAGAGTATGGGCATATGCTTTCAAACCTAAAGAGCCTGCAGTAGCAGTACTTACCTCCAAGTATTTATGGTAGTCCAGGAGGTTACGTTTGTTCAGCTGTCCATGTTGTTCTGTTTGCTTCTGCCAGTTGTGATAGCTTATTCCCCTCGTCTGCAGCAGAGATGCCTTTAGCTGCAAGGGAGTTGCTGCTGTGAACTGGGGGACAGAAAGTCTGACAGCAAAAACTGGGACAATCCTTCCGGAGTTATGTGCTCAATGTCTCCATTTAGCCTGCATCTCTGAGGCAGCGCAATCAACAGGGAATAGTGCTGTGTGTTCCTCTAATTACTCAAGCTAGAAATTGAAATGCGCCTACCATCAGCACGGCTAGCTATGAGTAATACAAAGTATTACCTCTGAAAAATTATTACATAAATAGGTATCTCAAAGACTGCAAGTGAGGTCCAGCTCTAGCACCTCTGGACTCCTTTTTAGTTGCTGGTAAGACTGAAGATTTAAATCAACACTGAAAAGATTTATACATTCACTGTTTTCCTCAAAGTACTCATTAGAAATACAAACACTTTTCCCCATTTTGAATTTTAAAAAAATATTCTGGGATGTTGTAAAAAGCAGTGTAGATTTAAAGAATTCTTTTGAAAATCTTCAGGTTTTGGGGTTTTTTTTCCCCCTTCCCATTGTTGGCATAATAGCTGAAATTTCTTGATTTTCAATAACTTGAAGACCCATCTACAACACAGAAACAACTGGAGCAGGCCATCTTTTTTGTAAACATTTAGCAAATATCAGCTTTCTAGATTTTAGGTTATTCCTTTAAGACAGATTCCAAGATCTTTTCAAAAGCAGTAAATTTAACTTAATGAATATTATATTGAAGACAGACATTAGTCCTGCAAGGCATTGCTATGTATAAGGAACTGAATATAAGACACAACACGTATACTGCTTGCCGCTAGTGTCTACATCCACTAAAATACGATGGTGAAGTGATGGATCCAAAGTACTTAAACTAAGTCAACCACCACACAAGAGTAGCTTGCAGGATTGAAACTGACAACCATTAAAACCTTAACTAATGAACTTAAAAAGTCAACAAAAGTCAACGGCACCCTACCAGTTCTGGCAACCTGAGCAAAGTTAGGATGGGAAGGTGGACAAGACTGTTGATTTCTGAAAAATTAAGACTACGGAAAGAAAATTATTCAAAAGGTAGAGAAGTATATATATATAGAGTATATATAGTGTAGCACAATACATACATATCGCAGCTAAATATTTGTCAACATACACTTAGTCATTCTCTTTTATGATGATATTCACACATTATTGAAATACATAAGTTTAAAAAACCATTTCTTTATTTGGTCCTGGAGCATCTAAAGGGAAGAAAATTTTAAATCAGAAGATCTTGTTTTTGTGAAGTGATTATACAATTACGTAGGAACACTGTGGGCAACAGGAGCAAAAAGCTATTGTTAATGTGAAGTTGCATGCCAGAGGAATTAAAGGTATTTGCATTTTTAGGGAAATGTTATATTTTTCTCATATTTAGGCTCTGTATTAAACAGGTATTATGTTTTATATAGAAATTATTCAGAAATGTCTGCATCTTTGTTGTGTCAAATCATACTTCTTCAAATCAATACAATCATAAGACAGATATTACTTTAAGAAAGAGAAAAGTTTATATGGAGCCCACTTGCGTATGAACTAAATGAAAAAAGACTTATTTTCACCACAGCAAAGATGTACTTTGGCAAAGCCATTTAGCTAGTCAGATTAATATTTTTGAGCAAAAATGATTCCTCAATGATTCTAAAGCACTGTAAGTACCCAACAATACAGACAGTAGTAAAGATTAACAAACAATTACCCATACACCTACAACTGAAAAAAAAATCAAATTAGAATTTGTTTTCCCTGTTTTACTTTCCTTTTGTGGTGGTGGTGTCTCCAAAAAGATTGGATAAGATCTGACAGGTTATTAAACAGATAATAAACACCAGCATTAAAATATTGTTCTTCAAAAAAAGATAAGCACTCGGAGCACACAAATATTCTATAAAATTTAGAAGTGATTTGGAGTAGAAGGCACTCCACAGAGCTGGTAGAAAACAGTAGGAATTTTCTGTGCTTTAATTTCACACTGGGACACAGGCAATGATAAAACCTTCCTGTCCCACCTTATGAGTTGTTCTGACGCACCACACTCAGCTGCTGTGGTAGGACTTCCAGCATTAAGCACCAGGCCGGAGATGAACACCAGGATCTTCCAAGAGATAAAACACGGCTGTGGCTTATTTATAAATAAATAAGCATGTATTTCTGTAGAGTAAGTGTAACTGAGCAGACAACTTAGTAGATCTCAGTGCACTATAATTATTCTTGGCTACCAGAGTTTCGTATGACCCAGTAGATTATCCATGGAAGACTATGCTTCTGTTCACACATAACACGGGTTCTGATCTGTACACATGAGCATGTCATGTCCCAGAGCAATTTCACCTTCACAGTTTTGGTTCCATAGAACATACACCGCTGCCTGGGATTTCTTTTGAATTGTACTTTTAACTCTAAGAGACATATTTCCCATAAAACATGTTTCTGGAAAACATCACATCACAGCTTTTGAGAAGAGGCAATGGGGAAGAAGCTGCCTTTCACACTTTGCAGCAAATTTAGGTGTCAATTACCTGGTCAGGCAAATTTTGGACTTGAAATTTCTGCCAGTCGAGCACATCTGCTCTTGTTGATCTTTACAGAAATCACCAAGATCCTATTTACATCGGTGTTCATGGTGGATATTCAAACTGTACAAAAGGGTAAAAATCACATAAATACATGGACAGCTACCAGTGAACATTCACACTTGAAGATGCCTTTGCTTTATGACTGTTTTCTTCAAGGGATACTAATGATTGCAAAAGTAAGGTTCTTCCTTCTTCATAAACACTATGTAACATTAATATACAATTTTTTGGCAAACATTTGTTGCCAGTAAGTATGTATGCCTGAATATTCATGGAAAGTAACGTTAAGTAGAGTGGGACCAAATCAAAATTATTTTACTGCGAACTTCAAGCGACCAGACACAGAAAACAGCACATATTTCGAATTTGGATTAATCCTCAATTTAGCTTGCACAGCTAGTCCTATAATTGTAAATATTATTTTCCTTCTTTGCTAATCCTGCTTTCGCATTTGACTTGATGGTGAACTTCTGTTGAGAAATGATCTTAAAAAATCTCACAGGGCATGAAACTAAAACTTGAGAGACAAGAGCTTTGTTCTGCAGTCAGGCGCATCTTAATGTGTCATCTCAGAGAAGTCCTGTTACTTCTCTGTGCCCCAATTTCTTCACTGAACAAACTACATATGTTTCAATATACAGGCTGCTATTTTTTCATTTCTAGAGCTGAGCTGTTCTGGGTATTTTCAGGTTATATCAAAATGAGGAATTATGAGAAAATGTGAGAAAATATGAGAAAATAAGAGAAGTGGGACTGTATTTACTATAGTCATAAAAATTTACTGTGTTTGGCAGAAAAAAAGGAAAATCACTTTGAGGTATACACTGGTATTACAGTTATAGAGTCATATAAAGTACTGGAATGAATGATGTTACAACAGTTCGACAGAGTCCAGTAAGTAATCAAGATAATTCAATACAAACAAATAAAAGAGTCTACTGAATTTTTAGTAGTGATTCATTAACCTAGGACATAGCAAAGAGATACAAAAGAAATAGGTGTTTTTTCCTTGTTATGCTAACACTGACTTCTTGGAAATTTCATTTATCAGTTTCATTTTTTTCAGTGTCTCTCCTGACATAATCACAAAATCACAATCAAACTTGACAGAAATCAAGCTATACCTTTAGCTAAAGTGTGTTTGTGATCTTTCTACCATACATAGCCCTGGTGCGGTCTTCAGAACTGTTCACACACACCATGGCCCATTACTTCTCTTTCTGTGAAACCAAAATTCTCTCATCTAAACTAATATGTTGCCCTGGGCCTCAGGAGAGGTCAATTTCCTGGCTGAAAACAACGCAAATTATTTTGACCTGGAGAAGAATCCATTCTCCTATATAAAAAACACCCATTACTAAAATCCTTTCTCATCCTTACAATCTAAAGTTTACTATTAAAAACTGCAAGGTGCTGAGATGTTAAGCCCATGTAGGCTATGCAAGAACTTAAGACAAATAGCACTCGAACATGCACAAAGAGGTATATATATATGTTTCTACATAGAATAAAAATTATAAAAATCTAATATTTGATGAGAGGAAGCACAAAATATCAAAATATCACTTTTACAAAGAGATTTGTACCTGTGTAGTTTATACATACGTTATGTTTGAGCAGCATGCAGATAACACATTATGTATAATGCAGGTTTTTTTCTCTCATTAACAACTTCTCTTAAATCATATGACATTTTGACATAATAAAACACTTTTTGGATCTACATAATGCCACCAAAGGAAACAGAATATTTCTAGATTCTTGTACTGTAGAAAGAGGGGGAAGCTAGGCAGGGGTAGTTATTCTGGTAGGTCTGTCATCCATGCTAAGTAAGGACAGATAAACATTGATAAATGAGACATTAAATACAAGCAAAAGCAAAGTTTCATGAAATAAGAAATTGGATGTTCTTACTGCACACAATTTTCGTCATCCAGAAATGAAGGGCCATAACCATTAATACAATGTTCACCGCTTCTCCAATTAAAGAAATGTACATCAGAATCTGCTTACAGCAGCTGTAAATGTCTCCATTTCACTGTTCTCATTTACTCCATTACAAGCCTATTTTCCACAACAACATTGCTAGTTGTTGTTTAGCTTATGCTGGGAGAGACCACTCAGGTCAAGGGCTGCACGCAAAAGTCCTCTGAAATAAGGAGTGAAGAGGTAGGAAAACTGCTTGGTCTCAGAGACGAAAGCTAAATTTGCAACATATACATGACCAAAGTGTGGAAAGTGTCAGTTCCACTGACGCTGATGTGATAAAGTGTGTGAGCACATGGAACAGCACAGCGTGACTTAGCCCTTTCACCCCTTGCCTTCATGGGCTTCTGTGAAATATGATGTGAGCCAATTCTTTCACAAAGCTGCAAAACAATAATTTCTTACTTTTTAATTATCATTTGGTGACAGACATTGGATGAGGGAAGGAGGCGAACATCATCTGGGGATAAACCAGTAAGAGGGTTTTGTCTACCAGCAGCTGTGCATGAGCCACCAGCAGCTGTGCACACACTCTTCACTGTTTTAGGATAAAATCACACAGAAAAGTATCGCTCCAGATGGGGAAGGCTTATGTACGTCAGCCCTCATCCAATCCCACTGCGAGCGTATTCCTTCCTATGCTGGTCACTGCCCAGCCTCCACCAAACCATCCTGGTGCACCTACGCTTGCCCTCTTCTTCCACACTAACTTCACGTTAACATCTTCCACGCTTAAGACAGTAACATCATCCAAACCTGGTGTGTTTGAGTGCACTAAGCATCAACATTCTGTTAGAGCTGGAATTGCTGAGAAAAGCCCTCAGATACAGCTCTGAAACACTGCTCCCCAACGCACTGATGGGCACTGTGGAAATTGTGGTGTGCAGATTTGCACATCTGTTTCTCTCTCAAGTTTGTAAAGGATGAAGTGGATAACAATGAAGTGACAAATACCATTGAAAATAGCACAGCCAAGCTTGGGAGACTTCACTAATTATTTCTTACTATATTTTTAATGTGCAAAATGAAAAGCATATTGAGAATGTGTGAAAAACAAACCTGTGTCAAGCCAAATGGAGTCCCTGGACCTATGCATATGTGTAGTAATATACGCCTTTATGCTTTTGCAGGTATGCTATAGCTCCTGTGATACCATCTCCAGATATTGATTCTCCATCATTCTGTAACCCAAACAAACTCACCCCACCTTTAGAGGTAAATACCAGCATCTTGCAGTTTTCAGAGCAGAGACCAAGGCTCTCCTCCTCGCTCATGAGTTGTCAACAGCTGCTTCCCACTGGCAGAACTGCGCTCTCAGATCCTTCCTCACCTCAGAGCTCCCCAAACACTATATACAATCGTTGGGATAATGTGTGTAGAGACACCCAAGTCAATACACATCCCATTTCCTTTGAGTGTACTTGAGAGTATCGGGAGATATAAACACCTCCTGCTTCCTTTCTGTCCAACAGCCTTTTCTCCGTCTCCTGGAGGCTTCTTAACGATATGTGACGTATTCCAATGCCAGGTGCAGCGAGCTGAACGCGGACCCCACATCACCGTCTACGCACAAACAAAACCAGAATGACCTCTTGGCAGACGTGAAAACCTTGTCTGGGGTACACCCGCCATTTTACACCTTACAGAGAGAGACCGGCAGGTGGCCATGGTGGGAATCGCACGCCAACGCGCTCCAGCTGTGCACGCAGCATCCCACACGTCATGCTTGTCCCCATGCTGCCACCTTCAGCCCTGCATCCTCCGCCAAGGAAAGGTTCAGGCACAGGGGAAGAGCCACTTGCAGGCAGCGAGATGCCGTCTAACCCGGGCAAACTCTCTTGTGTGTGTGTGTGTGTGTGTGTGTGTGTAAACCAATGTCACCCAAAACCTGGCCTTCTCTCCTTCCTCCCACTCCCTCCTCCTTCCTCACCATCCTGCACGCACTGCACCAGCAAAGGGCTGGTTCTGACTTCATTTTCGGCAGGTATGAACCCAAAATGGCTCTGCCACCCCCAGTGCTGTCACTCAGCTCGAAGACCAGCCAGACCCCCGCCTCTTGCTCTCCTCCAGTGGTCCTGCTCCCCGAGAAGCACCAGAGAGGCAAGAGCGATGCGTGCGACCCTGTGGGACTTCTCCACAGCTTCCTGCCCACCTCTGCCTGAGGAGTCAGGACACCATCCCACACCGCGCCCGAGGTGAGACACAAACACACCCGTGTCATTGCGGGCAGAGCCGCCCGGCAGCCCCTCTCCCTCCTCCTCCTCCTCCCCATCCCTCCGCTCCGCCCGGCGGCCGCCGCCTCGGGCCGCCCTGCGCGACACCCGCCGCCACACGGGAGGCCGGTGCTGGCCGTCCCGCTCCAGGGCAGCCCGCGGCGGCCACCCCACCCGCTCCCACGCGTCCACGGGCCCACGCAGGCCACCGCCCCGAGGGCAGAGCCCGCCCCGCCG
>VWZL01005370.1:92118-221238 GCA_013396915.1 Stercorarius parasiticus | reverse complement strand
CTCAATGTCAGGCGGGCGGCGCGGCGCGGGGCGGCGGCCGGCAGGGGGCGGGCGAAGGGAAGCGGTGTCCGCCCTACGCGGGAGCGGCGCCTCAGAATCGGCGGCGCTGGCCATGCCGGGCGGCGCGGCGGAGCGGAGCTGAGCGCAGCCCCAGCCCAGGGCGGCCGAGCCCGAGCCGCGCCGCTGAAGGGCACCGGCGGCGTCGAGGCTTCCCTGCGCTCTTCCCGCGGCCGCCCGGCAGCATGGAGGCTGGGAAGCGCAGCTCCTCCGCCGGCAGCCGGGACGATGGCAGCGCTAACGCCTTCCCAGCCAAGCCGGCGGCCCCGGCGGAGAAAGCCCAGAGCAGCCCCGGCGGCGGGGGCAGCGGCGGTGGCGGGGTGAAGGAGCACGGCAACTCGGTGTGCTTCAAAGTGGACGGCGGCGGGGGCGAGGAGCCCGTGGTGGGCTTCGAAGATGCCGAGGGTCCCCGGCGGCAGTACGGCTTCATGCAGCGGCAGTTCACCTCCATGCTGCAGCCGGGGGTCAACAAATTCTCCCTCCGCATGTTCGGCAGCCAGAAGGCGGTGGAGAAGGAGCAGGAAAGGGTTAAAACTGCGGGGTTCTGGATCATCCACCCTTACAGCGACTTCAGGTGAGCACCTCGCCCGGCGAAAACTTCGGCGGGGTGTGTGTGTGGGAAGGGGTGCGTGTGGGGGGCTTCCCCCTCACCCCCCGCGGGCGGGCCCGGACTCGCCCGTTCTCCCTTCCCTCCATCCCTCTCTGCCCGGTTCGCCGGCTAAAACTTTGCTTCCCCTCTCCGGAGAGAAGGGGCTGGAAGAGAACCGGTGTCTCTGTGGGGCATGGAGGANTGGTCACCACCTGAAAATCACATCCCCCCCTGGGTGTGCGGGCTCTTTTGCCCGGCGTTAAAACACTTGTTCAAGGTGGGGTCGGGCGAAGGAAGCGCGCCTCGGGCAGGGTGGCAGCCGAGAATAACTTTATCCCGGCGAAGGCCGCGTGGGAAACGGCGTTTCCCGAGGTAAATTAGCGTTTCCTCCGGCTGGAGGAGCGTTGCCTTAACAGTAAGTTGCAGAATTGCAATAGCCCCGTGAAGAGCAGCGCAAATAAATTCCCGGGGAGAGCTATTTCCCTTTAAAAACTACATTTTTAAGGCTTATTTCATTATATCCCCCCACCCCCCTGTGCCAGCTGGCTGTGTGCCTTTGTAAATGTAAGGCTCTCTATGATATTTGCTGAAGAGCGATTGGTGTCGTTAAGGATGTTTAGTCAACAGCTTGAATTGAACAGCCTGCGTTTATACAGTAAGTGAATTGCACCGGAGACCATGTTTAAAAAAGGAAAATACAGAATGTTCAATAGTTACATGGATCTCCTAAGAAAAAGCGGGAACGGGAAGAAATATTTAAAAAGTCCAAGTTTCTGTGGGACTATTCAGAGTGAGGTGTTACGCAGTGAGCTGTGCTAGCACCTTGCAGTCAAGCCTGAGAGCAGTACAGCTACAAGAGCAGGGGAGCCGGGCAGGACTCACTTATGTCTCGAAATCATGCTTCAAATCCCTACTTTTTTTCCTGGCTCCCTGGAGGCAATAAGCTGCACTCGTTCTTTTCCTGGAGTACCTTTTCCCCCTCGCATGCCAGCTCAGCTGCACTAGCAGGTGCATTAAGGGGGGAGAGAGCCAAGAGTCCACCCACTCCCTTTCTGCTAGCTGGAGAGGGATGTAGCAGGTCACATCTGGTGTGGTGGTAGCGTGTGTCTGATACCCTCTTACTTACCCGTGTGTGTGCATGAGTAACTCTATTCACGTGAGGATTCCATTACAATGAATGAGATTATTCTTGCGAGTAAATTCCCTCTTTTTGGTGTAAGCTTGGTTTCTGAGCGAGATACACAACCCAACAATCTTTTGGGCAATAGGAGCTTATGCATCATATTGTGCAGCCTGTAACTTTTAAAGCTGATATGTGAAATGGGTGATGGGTATGTTGATTCTGTTTCGTTGCCGAAATATCTTCTAATTCTGTCCTAATTCTTCCTGTGGTAAGGTTTAGAGATCGTAGCATATGTTTACTTATTTTTTTCAGTAGGAGTAAACAACACTGCATCCTTTTCACGTCTGTTGTCTGCATATTCTTAAATTAACTGTATTTTCTGAGGGTTTTTTTAGTGTTTTCATTTTATTAGAATGGAGGTGGTTTTTTTTTAAATAAAGTTCATAGTTTTTCATTAGTCTCGGGATGATGTGGCCTGATCTGGACCCAATTTTTTAGCCAGTAGAACTGTGTCACTGAGAAATATGAGGTGTTTGTGTTGTTTCTCCTGAAATAATTGCAACGGTATAATGGTACTACTTGTTTTGGGTGGCAGTGATTATAGAAACGGGGAAAGAAGTTGTACTCTATTGTATATTCATCTTCCTATACGGGAATTGCGACAATGCTAGTAAGTGCCTCTTAGCAGTATCTCTGCACCAGAATAAATGCATATGTAAGTATGGAGTTGTTTTGATTTATTTTTGCCTGTGATTTTGTAAAAATGTAATGCTTGTTTATAGACAAGCCTTAAAGCATCCAAAGAGACTGGGTTATTCTAATTTCACCATGTTAATGTTGATACCACCAAGGGAAAGAACTAAATTTTGTACCTAAATGACAAGAAAAAGGTAAAAAAACCTGAATATTTTACAGTATCCAAGTGTGAAGATTTAGAGTAAGTTTGCAAATTTACCTATTATTAGGATGTTTGTGGCACATATGAAAATGGACATCACAGTGAATTTTAAATATAGGCACACTTAGGAGAATATTGGGTTAACCACATAAGACATTCTGGTGCAAGCTCCTGTGGACTCTCATTTATTTCTGTTTTTCTAGTTCTGGATGCTTGTATGCATTTGCTGGGATACTTTAATGTGTTTGGTTACACTTCTTGACCTCTTTCTCATTATTTTTATAAAACTTTGTATGTTTACCTGCACTGAGCAATATTTTGCCCTGTTGTTTGAGGGGGCGGGCAGCATCCCTGCACCCTCCTGCCCCCCTTTTTTGGTATGAACAGAGTGTGGAAGCTGTGTCTCTAAACTCAGTGCTCTATGAATCAGTTACATCCTAGTAGGGCTTGGTCTCTAGTTTTATGGCTCTCTGTCCTGCCTGTGTGTCAGGGAAGAATTGGCTCTTCATCAGGCAGATAAACCCTTGGAGAATTAAATTCAATAAGTATTACATAATTTTTCCATAAGGGGACCATTTTGTTCCTGGTTGTCTCTTCCCAGTCTTCTGAGGTTAGTGTCTGATTTGGAAGCTGTTATGTAAACCAAGCACCTAATGCACATCAAACCCAGCACAAGACTTCTGTTTATCTCTTTGCAGCTGTGATTACTGCCTCTCTAAACTTGGACAAAAATTCTGTGTAATTGCATGACTCACAAAAGTGAATTTATCATCAGTGTTTTGGTTAGAGTTTATTGAAGTCCTGCGTGCGTTCTGTGCGATACCAAGTGCCTCCGGCTGTCCCTCCTCACGTGCGGAAGAACGAGCCTGCAGGAAAGCGTCGCTGGTCCAGCCCGGTGGCCTCACAGCCACTGGATGAGACCAGCATGAAGCCAGCGGGAGATGGGAGCAACTGCACATGGTTCTGCTGCTGCAGTACACGTTTCCCTCCTTTCATAGCAGAGTTGCGGGGGATGTGGCCTTTGGGTGACTTTTATACATTACAGCCTTCTTCTATTAGTGGAAATGTATGTGGCTGATTTTTCAGACCATTAATTACTCAATGTCCTTCTGCACGTCAGGAGTCTCTTTAATACTCAGGGGGCTTGCTTGTATGTGCCTGGGCTGTTGATCCGTCCCTGTAGCATCTCCCTCCCTCCCTGTCTATGGGTACACAGAGAAACTCACGCTTTCATGGAAATCTCGGTTTTGTTATGACATCAGCTAGGGCATCTGTAGCCTACAATCTAAAAAGAAAACAGAGCCACTAGCTCCAGAGTCACACGGGAGAAGCATCTTTTGACCAGAAATAGCAATGTATGAGAGAGACTGAGTGATGGTTGAAGTTCTCTGTTTGATGTTTGGGAATGGCCTTTGACTGGAAGCGGGGACAAAAATTTCAATTGGCTTCAAGATGAAGTGAAGTAAGACTGTGATGTGGAATTGTCTGGCAGAGTAGCGGATAGGGAGGTGCAGCGCAGGCAGTACTGAAGGTCTTTTTCCTGGGTAGATGAATACAAAGTATGAACTGATTTGCAACAATAGCAAAAACCGACGTTTTATGTTGAGAGAAGCTCTCTGTGTAACTTCTCATCTATTCAAGGACCACAAAGCCTATTTTACTGATAACAGAAAAGTAAGAGTGAAGTTAATTCTAAAACTTCAACAGAATATTACAGAGCAGAGTGAATAGTAAAGGTATGCCAGATATTTTTAACGTGTGGCATTCCAGTTTCAAAACATTTTTGTATACGCATTTGAGGGTTACCATGCAAATGTATGAGGCTGATCATATAAATCTTTATAAATCATAGAAAGCTCTATCAATGCTATCTTGTAAGTAAATTTAATGTCAGTGGGTTTTAATCAGGGTGAAAGACACAATAATATTTGTGTGTGTACATCTAGGTACTTACAGAAGATTATTTTTGTGCGTGTTGCTATTAACAAACATCCTGTATATTTCCTGCAGTTTTATGCAACCCATCTACATTGTTATGCACACGTGCATCTTATTTTTTCATTTAAGTATGTGCCAAACTGTAAGTCATAATTGCAACATATTAGTGTGCCTCATGTTTTTTCTTATACTTCTCTCGATTTTGACCTTATATTTGCCTTATGAATCGATGTTCTTTTCAATTTGAACCTATCTTTTGAACCTGCCTGTGACCACCAGCAGTCACCCTAACGTGGCAGACTATGCATGTTACATGTGCAGCTCACATACATATTTCTAAAAATTCTGCATGCATTGGTTTAAAACGTGTTCTTCTTTGGGACTGGTCTTCACTCTACATGTTATACCTGTCACTTATATTTTAAGAAGCTTAGGGTAAGCACTTTGCCCTGTCTTTTGTCACATGTCTGTAATGTCTTAGTTGAAGCAAATGAGATTTATCTTTTTGTGAGCTGTAACATACTTAGGTTTATATAGAGCAGTAGAGTTGGAAGGTAGTGCTATATGCGATGAAGACAAAATGTGTTATATCATACTTAAATGTAATTGATATAGATACATGTATGCAAAATTAAGTATATAAATCATGTTGGTTTATATTAAATAGATCAAATACAAATTAGTGTGGGTTTTAATGGATACATTATGTCATCGGTAGTGTAGGAGTATGAAATGTCTGTAGTTTTGGATTCTCAAGGCAGTCATCTCAGTCTTGTTGCTCAGGATCTGTCATGAGGTTCTCTTACACTATTGAGACTTTTGTATTATTTGCTAATAAACTGATAATCAAGGCTTTATAATTATACTGCTCACATTCCTTGCTCAAGCCAATTTTTTTTTAATTATTTATGTTTTTATGACTGATCCACAGTTTTAGCTAGGGCTGTCTTTCATGTATCATTTTCAAATACTTTTGTGGCAACTATGATTTTTATTTCTATTCAAGAAAAAAATTGTACAGCTGAACTATTCCTGTTACTTGAACATTCACTTCTTTGCATGTGACTAAACATAGAGAACCATTTAGTATTAAAAAGATTATTAGTAGTGCTTGGCTTTTTATTTGCTGCATTCCAACAATTTTTGCACTTTACTTCTGTAAATGCCCCAAAGGATAAAATGATAAAATTGTAGCATTAATCTAAATAATGAACTTATAATGTCTGAAAATTCTTTCCGACAGTAGGTTATATATTAAACTCTATAATAGTTCCCCAGGTAAAATGCAACTCCCATAAAGGTATGCTGAAGAGAAATATAACAGTCCTCAAATGCATAAATGGATGTTACAAAGAGGAGAGAAATTACGTAGAAGTAATGGGGTGAAATTGCAGCAACAAATATCTAAATTAGATGCTTAGGAAGCAGGACCAAAAATAAGTAGCAAAATATTCTATTGGAAATGCTTTGATGTGGAATATGGGCGAGAAATGCATTAGGTTGTCTTTCATCTTCAGTTCCTATTATTTTTGATATTGAATAATGTCTCATCATTGACTGTCACTGATTCATTTGTTATGAAATCTAGTTGACTGAAGCGAGGTACTGGCATTTCTTTTTGTACCAGTTGTACACATGTATGAATGAAAATGGATATGTAGTGGTGTATGTTGGGCTTTTGGGCGCACGAGGACCATCTGCTCTTGTCCCCTTTGAGATTTTCTTCAAGAATCATGAAAGCAAGCCATCTGAGTCCACCTGAGGTTGGTGCAGCAGCCACTCACCTTCCAGACCTCTAGGGGATGTGGGAAGGATTATGCCTTCGTTTGTTCAAGGAAAGCAATTCATTTTATTGATAAGACATCCTTAATGTCTCTAGGTAATGCAGAATACTAATGCATAGTTTGAGCTCACATCTATGTTGAACATTTCCCAATTTTCATTATGTTCATTCTAGTCCTGGAATAACAGTGCATTCATTGCATTTTCTTTCACGCTTTTGACATATTATGTACTTGAACATAGAACAAAGCTTACATCAGAGACAGAGCTCAGTAAGCATAACTGAAATAATTCCTCAGTTCTCTGAGGTACTGTTAATTTAACTCGGGATGTTTTGAAGATCGCTGGCAGCACCTATGAAGAAGTACGCAAGTACATTTTTCTTCTGCAAGATGTTTTATTTTAGAAATTCAACTTCTTCACAGTCTAAATAAAGGCACATATGTTCATCATGACTTTGAGATACGTTTAAAAAAAAACAAACCCCAAATCAGACTAAAATGGTACAGAATTCCCCTGAGTAATCTAAAAGATGATGTTTTGGGGAAGTTATATGCGAGTGTTTAAACTTTGACTGGGGATGCTCAATGTCATGAGGCTTCCTCTTCAGTTTTCTGACTTTTTGACTGCAGTGAGAAAAAAGCACTTGATTAATATTATCTATATATATACTTATCAAAATTTATATCTCTTAAGATCAACATCATGCTTGGGTCTGTGGGGAGAAAGTACCAATTCTGTTATTCCGATTGATTATTTTAGCAAGACTACACAGTTTTGAATGTGTACTGACACATTTTTTGTTAGCTCATCAAAATAAGCAATGCTCGTAATCAAATCAGTAGAAGTTTTTTCTTTATATGAGGTTTCTTGTACTTGAGTATATGGACAGAACTGTGAATTGTAATGCTGTGTAAAAGCATGGAATAGTAAATAAAGGTCTGGATTTAGGTTTTGGGTTGGGGGTTTTGGTGGCTATAAAGATAAATAAACATGCATAATGTTTGATAAATTGTGTAGACTTTTTTATGGGTATATAATCAAGTTAAAATTCGAGTGTCTCAGTTTCTGACTGTTCAGCCTGGGGCAGCAGAAATAGAGACAAATGAAATCAGAGGTCAGTTAAAAAGTATAAATCTTTACCTCTGCATTTCTGCCTACCTAAGATCCGTGAGATTGTAATATTTAATTAAACTTTGTCAGCTTTTTTTGAGAAGCTTGGTTTGAAGGTACAAAAAGCAAAATACTATTTTTAGAGAGGAGGGTAGAATATGAAAATTAGTAGAGAAATTTACTTCATTTGATTGTGAATAAGAGGTATCCATTCTCACCTCTGCTTTCACTCAACAGCATGCCTGAGAGCTGTCTTCTATGTCAACATACAATTTTTGAGAGAGGAAACTTTTAACCTACTTTGCAATGTTTAATTTTTAACCTGACAGTATAGTTCTTGTTAATTGCTTGAAAGTCCTTTAGCTGTCTATTCTCTGATTCTTTCCCAGAGGCATGATTTAATTTTAAAAATCATAGTGTATTCAGCTCTAATTATTGGAGGGCTCGTTCTAGACACACAGTGAGGTATGTTAATGACCAAAAACTGTATCAGCTGGAGTCAATGTCAGTACTACCTCAAGGACACTGTCATTTAGCTTCCATAAAATCTCTGCTAATATCTTTTAATCTGATGCTAGTCAGATTCAGGCAAGCTGCATAATATTTTGCAATAATCTTATTGCCTTCATTTGCAATGCAATTGGAATAAGTCTGGAGTAAACTTGTGTTCAGAAAATGTTGATTACAAAATAAATGCAGTCTGTTTCCATTATGCGTTTAAAAAACCCCCAAACAAAGCTCAAACTGTTCTTTATTTGTGCCAGGGAAGTTCCCAGAACTGGAGTTGCATCTTGTAGCTAGGAGTAGGATTTTGTTCTTATTTTATTAAGTTCTATGTTGTTTATATGGAAATCTTATCTAAAGAAGCATGTTACTTTATTTATTTTATTTATTGATAAAATATATCTTAATTATTGTAATTTAGCATGCTGCTAACATTAGTAAATTTTCTATCTCGAAAAATGTCATATTTATTAAAAAAATTCTTATTAAGATATTTTGTTTTCAACTGAAAAAGCACAGATTGCTTTATGATCACAGTGAAAGCTAGGTTGTAGGTGTTTTTTGTTGGTTTTGTTTGTTTTTTTTTTTAATTATGTAATTTAAAATAGTGAATACACATAAAAATTGTTTCTACTGCAGGGTTTTTTTTTTAGGTTGTATTACTCTTTTTCATCCAGCTCTCAGTCTCAAATCCACTGAAGCTTACTCTTGTGCTAAAGCTCTTACAGTAACTTACCAGATCTTCCAAGAAGCACCTCTCTTTATGGCATGACTGCAGCAATAGGCAGTGTGGTTCTGATATGATCTAACGTTAAGCACCTATAGATTGCAGTAAATTTAGGGTAATATATCATAGGATCCTAATGATAAATGATTATTCTAACTTGCTCTAAGTCAAATCTATGGAAAATATACAGAACTTTTCTAAGACACATAGAGTAAGGTCTAATCAACTGTGCCCAGGAGATGGAATAAATGTATGGCTGCAAAACCATGGGGATGCAGTTAAGCTTTCACATGACTACTGAGTGTTTTCCATCAGGCTTTGAGTTACTTCTGTCTATCTGCTCATTCCAGGAGGCCTTATGATTTCTGTCTGGTAGAGAAATTACTATGAAACCAGTAGTAGGTAATAATACCCCCTACAACATCTTATTATTGGCTGACAGTACAAACTTGCAAGCTTTGCGTTCCCCAAACCCATCCTGGGCTAGGGGTCCCTTGGGATGGCTGCATATGGGCTTGTTTGCACTTGATTTCTCAGTGAAGATAACAGCCAAGCCAAGCTTGCCTGTCACTCTGGTTCACCTTGTTTTTAGTGCCGGACAAGTGCAGTAGTAACACAAAGATTTCCTTTTCCGACTAGGGATTAGTCTGTTAGACACAAATTTGGAAAAAAACCCCATAAGTAGTAAAATAAATCAAGCATATACCTCAAGCTTCAGTTAATAATTGGGTACCTTTCTCGTTACCTACCTTACTAAGTATACTTCAGAGATGTCCTGTTTTTCAGAGCTGTGCGTCCAGTGTTCATGGAAACTGTTATCGAGGTGACTCTCTAAATACTGAATCCTGCTTTTTCTGTCTTTTATTTATAGCATTTCTCATGGTCTAATTTTCAGGTAGTGAAATCCTGCTATAGGCAACTTGCAGTTCTCATTTGAAAGTTATCAAGAGCATGGTGGTGTAGTCCCTAACAGATTTTTTGTCTTGAAACAACTTCTCTTTTCCCTCATTCTGTTTTTCCTTCTCTCTCCTACATCTCTTCCGGAAGATATAATTAATTCCTTTATATAAACGGAAATCATGCATTGATTTTTTTATTTTCTTTTTAAAATTTGTTAGCTTTACTATGTAGTTTCCCATTCTTACTGAGTCTGTTAGCTAGAAGGTACTGAGTTCTTGGTTCTAACTGGCAGAGAGAAGTCAGACTAGGTATTCTTCATAGTGTCTTGGAGTTTGTCAATAAATACCTTGTAATAATAATAAAAAAAAAAATGCACATTTTCTATTTCCCATGACTTGGCCAGGTTGGCAGCTTTCGGTTGAGAATTGCAACCGGATGCATTTGAACATACTGTTACCATAGGCCTAGTAACAAGATACTTTGCCAAAATTGTCCCCTTGGCCCATTTATTGCCAGTTTGGGAATTCTAGTGTTGCATGCATCTATCACATCAAAGGTATAATTACAAGAAACACACTTCTGTAATGGAAAGGGAGTGTGGTATCAAGAGTAAGCACTGCCAGATGGTAAGCAATCTAACAGAGCATTTAAAAAGGGTCAAAATCAAAAATGTCTGAAATCCAATGGCTTATTAAGCAATAGACGTTGCATGTGTGGGACAAGTGAGAGATAAGTTACCTAATTTAGGTGCCCACATGACCAAAATTGCATTCTGTCAGTATATATCTGAAATACGTGTTTTTACTAACTTAGAGGTGTTTTTTGAAATTTAGAACAGCATATTAAATGCAGTGATATACTGCTGGGTATTGAAAAGTTGAGTAGGATCTGTACATGTTCTTATTGTGTATTTATTGAAGTAGTGAATTTATTATGATGAGTGATCTCTCTGAAATGGAAGAAGAAACCTAAAAACAATTTCAAGGTTTTTGATGTTGAAAAGGATTAAATCCAGAACCTAATAATTGTATTATTTCATATGCATATTACTTAGCTAGATGTGAATTAAATATGACATAAATGATGACTGAATCCAATTAAATGTCTTTGGTTTTAGTTTCCTGTTTAATGGTATTAGCTATGAGTTTAAAATTTCTTGCTTCCCTTTAAATTGTCCTCTGTCCCTGTTTCCTAAAGGTAGATTTTCTGGTAGCCTGCCTGTATGCTGTGCTCTGTTGCTCGCATGAAGGCTAATTTTCTTTTGCCGAGAGATGATTCTCGTTAAGACAGGTCTGAGGAATACTCCTTCAGTATTATGCAACCTGTCAGTGTTATTCAGCAATTTCCACCACTAACCCCCGCATTCCCCAGGACTGTATGAACATTGCTCGATGTGACCATGGTTGTTTCTATCATTTCTAAGCTGCAGCCAACTTTTACATTCTACACAGGCTAGACCAAATTTATCGTTCTGTGGAAGGGATGGGAGAACTGAAGTGAACTTCCACTCCCACACTTGTTCCTTGCAGTGCGACAGAGTTCAGACTTGCTTCAGGGATGGAGAGGTAGGTTCATAGCCCAGGAACGCACCTACCATGAATCTGCATAAAATGGCAGCAGATGTTCCTGCTGGGGCTACTGACTTGTAATTCTGTGAAGCGTCACTGAATAGCAACTCATCTTAACATCGAATGTACATACTGATTTTATGCCACTGGCAAAATGAGCAAATGGAATATGATATTTAACTTGGTTTCATGTTTCCAGTACAAACCTTTCCATTTCTGGAATGGTTTTGAATATGTCAGTTTTACCCAGTGCTCTGCACAGAGTGTGCAAATCTATAGGATGTTAGATGAAGATCTGAGATGGAAGTCAGGAGCCTATCTTTGGATTTCAGAACGAGCTAGGGACCTAGATACTTCTAAGCATCTGGACTCTGTGCCTGAACATCTTTCAGAATTCTAGCCATAAGGAGCCGTAAATGGTAAAACTGATTTTTAAAAATGTCACCCATGGGTGCTGTGCATTTGCAGAACTAGTATATCATATTAATTTGAGTTTGCTTCATGTTGCATTTCTGCCATATTATGTATTTTGACTTGCAGCTTACAGATCAATATATTTTCTAAGATTATGATGAAAAGTTCTATTAATCGTTTTTTTCCCTTAATTTCTTGCTGTTCTCCACCAATGAATTATTAACATCTATTTGGCTGTTCTAATTATTACACATCTTTAGCTTAAACATGTTTGAATAGTTCATAACTCACTGTCCCCCAAAAATGAAACATAAATATTTGGCTAAATTAAATTTTGTTTTTCTGAGGGATATTGGCTTGTGGCTAAAACCTCTTCTGAGATCTCTAAAATAAAATGTTTTCATTTGCTGAAAGCCAGAAACCTATTTATTATCTTTGGGTAACTTCATTCTGAGTGAATATGGATGGAGGATGAAGATGGACATCTGGTGTTTTATTCACCATGGTAAAGGGAAGCTCTTTTTGTTTTGCTGTATCAAAGCAATAGCCATGTGTCTGTATGGGAGTAAATAGCTTCCTTGGCACTTTTGCTGTTGTTTATAGTTCAGGTCATAGGTCCCTGACCAAAGTTTCTTTGAGTGCTTATTTTAGAGGTGCTTATCAGTGGCTACGATTACGGGCAACTTTACTTGCAGGCAAACACTTTCCCCTGTCACCCTTAACCTGTACTGTGTGACTGATCTCGAGAGCAGCGCAAGAGCTGTGCCATTTTTAAAGAATATGAACTACTTTGTTTGAATGCCTGAAGATGGGAGAAAGAGAATTTTTTTACCAAGAGACTTCAAAGTCAACTGTGAAAAACAAAACACTCTACCAAAATACAAAGTCGAGAAGTAGATTATTAAATAATTCCCTTTTATATTTTTTCTGATAAATATTTATAGGTGAAGTGTATAACAAAGCCTGTGGTTAAGTTTGAGTGAATTTTCAGAACTTAGTATCTTTATCAATCTTTTATTTTTCAAGCTGAAAACTGACATGTTTTTCTGAAGCTTAAAATGACTTCCTCTCTTTTTTTTTTTTTTTTTTCAAAAAGGAGACTCTGTAGGAAAAAGCCCTTATCTAATATACATATTTTGTGTAACAGCTCTACTTTGCATGGTCTGTCTCAATGAAGATAGATTAGAATTTTAAATTAATCTATATATTGGTAACAAATATTTTCCAGTGTCTCAACAACCATTTCATAGGAGTAAATTAAAACAAAATAATTAACAAATGTATTTCAAGCCAAAAATCTGATGTAGTTCAATAAGTACTTTCAACACATAGTTTGTAAATTTAATGCATACTGGTTTTAGAAATGGCTCTTGACCATCTTTTCAGTGCTGTGTATACCTGTGACAAAATGTAATGGAACCTCTTTTTTTAATTACAACTAAGCAATGGGTATGACCTGCAGTACTGCTTCCAGCAAAGGTGTACTGGAATGAGAAAAGGCTTCATTGCATGTAAAGGCAATCTCTTGGAGCGCTTGACATTGCAGGTTATCTCCTTTTTGCAGATTAAAAAAAAAAAAAAAGTATAGGTAGGTTGTTCTGTTGAGTGTTTTTCGGAAGGCATTTGATTGTTTGCTTTTTTAAGAATAACCAAAGTCATTTTATTGAAAAAAAGGGCTTTATTTCCTTATACTGAATTAAATTGCAAAAGGGCCATTCAGCAATTGCATCCATTACACTGACCAATGTTCATAAAATGGCGGAGGTGGAAACTTGGTTTGTAATCCAATTCTCCACCCTTCGCTGAGCTGCTCGCAACGGCAGTACATGAGGTTTCACTCAGGCCTGCTTGCGTGGAGCTTGCTGGAGCGTTAGAGGATAAACAGCATGAAAAGATGACCAGAGGAGCAGAGGTAAAACTAACAAGATCACGGTTACTTAAGCCAGTAAATAGAACATCTTTGAACATCATGTATTGTCTTTCTTGTTTGCTCTGTTTGTTTTTCTGGGTTTTCCTTTTTGTTTTAAAAAAGAGAATATCAGGTCTATCTGATCACTGCTCTGTCTAGCTGCGTAATTAGTTGATTTGTTTTGGCAGTGCAGGCAGAGCACTATGCTGTCAAAAGGATGGTAAGACTCAAATGTGCAGTATGTAAATTGGGAATTTTTAAATAAATGTTAAAATTACATTGCATCTGCTTAAATACTGTGGAAGGCAAATGGCTAGCAGAGAGATCTGGATACAAGTGGGATAATGAAAAAAAAGGGGCTTTCTGAATGTGGCTGGTGGAAGAAGAAACCTGCAAGAGCTGCATTTTATTTCTGGTAGGGACAGGTGCTTTAGTGTATGAAATGTGAAATTATGTTTTGTAAGATTATGGTAAAACTGAATATTGAACTTCCTAGCTGAGCCTTCTCCTGCCTACCCACTTACTAGTGCAGCTCTCCTGAGGTGCAACTGTAAAGTTTTTACCCCTGTAAAAAGGGGTTCATAAGAAATGCGTATGGGTAAAGGTATAAGCAAGCTTGTGGAAGATCACTTCTTTCATTTTTTAAAATATTTTGTGCTGTGCACGTTGTATTTTCAATTAGTTGATGTTTAGATAAATTGGTACAATAAATTCAGTTAATAAAATTAATAAAATAACGGTTCAATAATCATACTAATACAATTTTTCAGTGTGTATATTTGAGTGTGTACCTGAATGTCTCATGTGTCGTCCCAGGAATCAAAACTGTTCAGCCCGGATGTTGAAAGTGAGGACTAATTTCCATCCTTTGCCAGAGAGGATTTCAACCCGTACATTTACTTTGCATAGCACTTCTGCCATGGATACTTTCAATACAATATCACCTCTCAGAGTTGTTCCGCTCTGATAGAGCGAAAAAGTGACAATGCCTCTCCAGTCTAGTGGTTGCCTTCCCTGGGAAGAAGGTTTTGGTTCCTGCTGTAGTCTATATTTGTTTAGGGAAGGAGAACGTGTCAGCAGTGTATCTCTCTTCAAGACACACAATATGGCCTGGGGGTAACAAATTTCCAAGAGGTGGGAGATCCTGGGCTCAGCTCCCCAAAGATACATGAGGAAAGTCGAATGGATTTTCCTAGGCATTGGTGAGAGCTGTCGGTATTGAGATGTTTTGCAAAAGGGGACGCACGTTGCGTTGCTCTTTTCTGAATTTGAGCTTTCTTTTTCCTTTGCTTTTCTAAAAAGTGTCTGAATTATATTTTAATCCTTTTTCATCACAATATAAGTAAAAATTAAGAAAATTATAATTTTTGATTTGATTTCAACACAAATTCCTCAGTTTCCCATGTTTTTTCACAAGTTATATTAATATATTTTTTAATTATATAAATATTTTAATTATATTTAATTAAATTTTGAAGGAAATGACTTACTGCAGTATGTGGTATTCATGGATTACAATAAAACTGACTGATTCATAAAATGATGCGTCCACTTACTTTGAAGGGTTGAAATCTCAGTACTTCTTTTTATATTTGAAGAAACTTAGGCTTTGGAGCCAANGGGAATTTTTAAATAAATGTTAAAATTACATTGCATCTGCTTAAATACTGTGGAAGGCAAATGGCTAGCAGAGAGATCTGGATACAAGTGGGATAATGAAAAAAAAGGGGCTTTCTGAATGTGGCTGGTGGAAGAAGAAACCTGCAAGAGCTGCATTTTATTTCTGGTAGGGACAGGTGCTTTAGTGTATGAAATGTGAAATTATGTTTTGTAAGATAATGGTAAAACTGAATATTGAACTTCCTAGCTGAGCCTTCTCCTGCCTACCCACTTACTAGTGCAGCTCTCCTGAGGTGCAACTGTAAAGTTTTTACCCCTGTAAAAAGGGGTTCATAAGAAATGCGTATGGGTAAAGGTATAAGCAAGCTTGTGGAAGATCACTTCTTTCATTTTTTAAAATATTTTGTGCTGTGCACGTTGTATTTTCAATTAGTTGATGTTTAGATAAATTGGTACAATAAATTCAGTTAATAAAATTAATAAAATAACGGTTCAATAATCATACTAATACAATTTTTCAGTGTGTATATTTGAGTGTGTACCTGAATGTCTCATGTGTCGTCCCAGGAATCAAAACTGTTCAGCCCGGATGTTGAAAGTGAGGACTAATTTCCATCCTTTGCCAGAGAGGATTTCAACCCGTACATTTACTTTGCATAGCACTTCTGCCATGGATACTTTCAATACAATATCACCTCTCAGAGTTGTTCCGCTCTGATAGAGCGAAAAAGTGACAATGCCTCTCCAGTCTAGTGGTTGCCTTCCCTGGGAAGAAGGTTTTGGTTCCTGCTGTAGTCTATATTTGTTTAGGGAAGGAGAACGTGTCAGCAGTGTATCTCTCTTCAAGACACACAATATGGCCTGGGGGTAACAAATTTCCAAGAGGTGGGAGATCCTGGGCTCAGCTCCCCAAAGATACATGAGGAAAGTCGAATGGATTTTCCTAGGCATTGGTGAGAGCTGTCGGTATTGAGATGTTTTGCAAAAGGGGACGCACGTTGCGTTGCTCTTTTCTGAATTTGAGCTTTCTTTTTCCTTTGCTTTTCTAAAAAGTGTCTGAATTATATTTTAATCCTTTTTCATCACAATATAAGTAAAAATTAAGAAAATTATAATTTTTGATTTGATTTCAACACAAATTCCTCAGTTTCCCATGTTTTTTCACAAGTTATATTAATATATTTTTTAATTATATAAATATTTTAATTATATTTAATTAAATTTTGAAGGAAATGACTTACTGCAGTATGTGGTATTCATGGATTACAATAAAACTGACTGATTCATAAAATGATGCGTCCACTTACTTTGAAGGGTTGAAATCTCAGTACTTCTTTTTATATTTGAAGAAACTTAGGCTTTGGAGCCAAAGATCAGCCATAAATAGCTGTAAAAGGAAATAATAATTTAGTCTGATATATGTATACTATGTCTGTTATTTGTTCTTGCATTAGAATCTTGTGTAGATACATAAGAGCTGTATAAATATTCAGTCATGTATATTTGGTTTCACTCATGATGTAGGAGTACAAAGCCTGCATGTACAATCCATCAACTTGTTTCATACCTATTTATAGTTCTTTTGCACTTTTTCAGATCTCTGATTTTTCCCTTCATGAATTTGAAGATTACCTCTTTTTTTTTCAGTTTAAACATAGTGCCCAGTCTTGCCTTCAATAAACATTTTCAAGAAATGATGCACCAAATTCTAGAAAATGAAAATCTGTGGTTGAAGCTGCTTGTCTAAACGTACTTTATCTTTGTACAGTTGTATGCACAAAGCCAGTTTTATCTCTGATTATCAGAATGAAATTGTTAGTAGTAGCAGTATATATGTCAAATATCAGAAATCTCCATGTCTTATGTGAACTAAGTTGATGGTCCTAGTCCTTTTCTTTTCATTAGAGGTATTCACCTCCAAAAAACAATTGTCCCAGCTCATTTGGTGGTTACAGGCCAGTCTCTTCACCAAACCTGGTGACTGAGGTCTGTCAGTAACTCCTGAGCAGTCTTCGCCTTCATCTCCTTCTCTGGAGATAAGTAGAGAAAATGGACTTTTCCCCATCAGCAGAAACTTTAAAGATTACAGTGATAATTGAGAGATTGAACTGGCTAAAAAAAAATCTATTAAAGACGAGTATTAGGTGATATTGTCTGGCTTTCTTGGTTTTGCAAGGGCGTGTGGGTTAAGTTACCTTCCTTTTTACGTGAGACTTTGTTGAGAAGAATTACAGGCTTCTCCCAATTTAAGCCTCTGAATTTTTACTTAGTATGGAGGCATCCTAAATGTCATGCTTCTAAATGGCACTCTTAAAATTACTGTCACTACAAAATTCTTAATTAATGCAAGTGTTCCAACATGAGATACGAGATTATTTTGCAGCTGAAATATTTTTAGATCTGTCTCTTTCAAACTTTTCCTCATGCCTGTAATGTGGTCATTTCTAATTTGAGAATGTGAATATGTATTTTACAGTGATCCACTACAGAAATTTGCTGACACTTAAAGAATCAGTATGTGGCAATTTGCAATTGGTTAAAGGGTTGGTAATATGAAACTGAAACAAATCAGCTGGAGTCCCTACACAAAATGTCACCTGATGCTGAGAGGCGATGGTCTAACAGTTTGAACAGGGAGGGTCAATTTGAGGAAGATAAGTTACTTGTGCTGTGGCGTGTGTTGATGCAGAAGCAGTCTTGATGATCTGAAATATACTTGTTTTGATCAGCATACAGGTCAGCATAGACAGATTGAACTTCTTCCCGGAGAAGGCTCATTTGTGAGTCCTGAGTCTTCATCAGCACTTTTTCCTAGCTGGTAGCTATCTGGACAGGAGCACCACGTTCCTTTTTCACCGAGGAATGGGGCTGAAGGAAGGAGGAACTGTAAAGACCGGGGGAGTGCAAAAGCAGTATCTGAGCTCCACTCGCAGTGGTGCACTGTTCCTGCACAAGGTTAAGTGGAAGTCAGGCTTTAATTCTTTCTACTGTAGTTTAATATGTTTCTCTGGAGGAAAAGCAACTGCAAATATGGATGTATTGAAGCACTTGTGATAGGGGATCATTGGCTAAAAGCAAAGAGACTCATCATTAAATAATATTGCTGTATTATATAAATGTCTCTTTGTCTTTTCCATCCTCCCTTCCCATATGCAATGAGGGCAACATTAGTCCTCTACCTTTTATTTCTCAGAAATCTTGAGACTTAATTTGTTAATGCATGTAAAATAATATAAAAACTTTAGACAAAAGCTACTGCATGCGTACCAAGAATTAAAAATCTTGTGATGAAATGTCCACTTCTTAAATGTTATTTGAATTTACTGAAAATATACATACATTTATATGTATGTATTAGTGTAAAGTTAATTAGTTAATATTACAGTCACTTTCCACGGATAGTACACTTTTCTTTTCTAGTAATCAAGACTTTGAAGCGCCTAATCTTTAAACCTAACCAAATGCTGTAACCAAAGCCTTTTGAAAGTAGTACATTGCTGTTCATGGGCTTCGTTGGGCTCTGATCAGGTCCCCAGAGAGCTGCATTTATCTAATCATCTGCCTTGCACATAGAATCACAACTGAGCAACAAACTGAAAATCTCCACTGCTAAGTGTGTTTAGTTATCAGATAAAACTCATGAAATCTGTTTAAAATCGTGTAAGTTCGTAATTTTTAGATACATTCTATGCCTATATAAAAAGAAGACTTAGTATTGCTGAATTTTATTAATCTCTCTTTGAATTCCTTTTCTGCTACCAGGTAGGAAGTTGCATCAATATTTAAAAAATAACAGCGAGGCACATAAATTGGATCTCTAAGTGTACATGGCTAACCTTGAAGTAAAAGACTTCAGTATTAGTCTGAAATCAAATGAAGATTTTTGCTGGTGTGAAAAATTCATTATTATTTTATTTGTTTAATCACTTTTAGTCTGAATCAGAATGAAACCATCAGGCTGGAACATTACCAGGTCCACTACTGCTCAAAATTTGTGCAGGGAAATTGAGTTTTCAGAACACCAGCCTCTGCCTCATCCCAGACTGACTAGTCTCAGGCAGGTAGAGAAAGCCTTTCTGCTGCTTCAGCAGGTTACCTAGCTAAGTCAATGAAAGTTCATTTAGATTGATGTGTTTTAAATTAAAAAAGAAGAGCAATTATTGATGAAATTTTCACCTGAGAAAGTGTCACAGCCTTCTGCTTAATAATATTTCTGCCCTTCAGCCTCAGCAGTTGAAGTGTAGGAGATGCTGTTAGTATTCTACTGTAGCGTGTGCTTTACAATGAAAAGGGATGAGCCATGGCAGGGACTCTGCTTCATCCTTACAAGATTCCTCGTTTGTTTTTACTTAACATAAGCTAAAAGCTGCCAGAGTGGAAATAGAGGAGAATAAAGAATATAAATCAACAATTTCAGGAGAACAGTTTATCTTTTAAAAAAAAAAATGAAAAAACCCAAACCTGACCTTCTGTCTTCCTAAAGTTTTGCAAAATTAAGTACATTCAGATGAGGAAAGTTTTATCCATACAGAAGGACAACACAACTTTGGAAGTAACCTGTTTGCTACTACAAAACTGGCCAATGTAAAGAAGTGTCACTTCACTAGTCATTTTAATGCATTTGTATTAATGTGATCATATGGATAGGTTATAGTCAATTCTAAGTTTGGAAATTTTAAAATAAAAAAATCATGAGCCAAAATCAGGGAAGCACTCCACAATAGACTTGCATCATTTAAACAGAACTTGTTCCATGGAGGATGTTGAATGCAATATTTCTTGTTAAAATTGAAGGAATTTCATATTTAATTTATGCGGCTTTTTCCCAGAAGCAGCATGCTTTCCTGTAGGTGTGTGTATGTGTAAGAGAGAGACAGACGGGTAGAATGAAAATGGATAGCTGGGCAGAAGGGGATATCCTCACTTTCAAGTTGTGAAAAAAAAAGTGGTGATTTTTCAGAAACTTTTCAAGCACAGACACCTGTACAATCATGAAAACAATTTGGGTCCCCTGAAAAAAACTCTCCCTTCTTCATTATCCTGTCCTTTCCAACACATCCCAGTAGTTATCTGGAAGTTGCAGATGTTTGGAGGTGTGTCTAGCTTTGATCTCTCTTACCAAGAGTAAGATGGCATGTCCTGTGAGAATCAATTTCTGACATAGATAATACTAAGTTTAGTGCTTGTTACAGTACATTGTAATTAAGTTTAAATTACTGTTATTTCTGCTAAGATTGTTTTGTTTTGTATAGTACATTGATTTCTCTGTTAGGTGACTGATGATCCATGAAAGCAAAAGGAATAAAGCTGTGTTTGAAGGTGGGATAAAAAAAGTCAACGTTCATTTCACTAAGCATCTGCTAGTCAATCAAAATATTTAACTAAAGAGGAGCTTTGTGAAAATTCTTTACAGTTCCTGATTCTCTGAATGTGTACAGTAAAATCGTGTCTCAGATGCATCAGGTTTGCTTTAAAAAATATTTTACAAGCAATTTGAATGAATACCTTTTTCAAAGACCTTCCACTTTATAACATGGCTGACGGCTATTTGTGACTGAGCTTCATGAAATTTTACTGATATTGCTTGCTCTTTTCTATTAAATAATCAGACTTTTATGATCTTTCTGGAAAGTTGGAAAACTTAATCAAATCCCCGGCTGCTCTGTCGCCTTAAGTCACAGCACCCAGTGCCTTAGAGATGCTGTTCACTCTGCTGTATGGTTTGTGAGACCACAAAAACTTCTGCTGGGTCAATATGAGTGTACTGTAGGGAAATAATACAGAAAGCAAATCTGAATGACTTTTTACACAGATGTCTATACAGCAAATTACGCAGCAAATTAACTTAGAGCTGAAATTTCCTTCTTTAAGACTTAGTTTTCTTTGGATTGGATATATAAAGTGGAAAATGAAATGCCTGTTAGAATTTATAGTGCCTTACGTTATTAAGCTTAGTACAAGCATTGATTAATTAATGCTAAGTAGTTCTTTATTGCTGCTTAGGTAGGCACTCATTTTGAACTGTTCATCCTATCCAAGATAGCCTGTGGCAACAAATAAACCACCAAAGCTTCAGCACCGTGTTCCAGAGCTGTAAAAAACACCATGTTATTACCATAAGTTTTGAAAGTACAGTAGATAAATTATGAGTGAAAAGATCACCGAAACACAGCTATGAATCCAACTAGTTTTATTTGAGAATACCAAAGTAATAATTAGTGTGATGATTTTGGTTGTTTTTAATTTCTGTATAAAAGAATTTAAAATTTAGAAAAAATATAACTTCAACCTGGGGTTTTTTTTATACTTTTTTAATACTTGAAGACTTTTTTTGACTAGAGATATTAAACCTCTGAGTCATTCAGAAGCATTTAAAAAGTTTCAGGAATAGTTCAGTGTGGTGCGGTGCTGGCCTCTGTACCTTCCATTAATGGCTACTAGCAGTAGCTGTACGGAGTTAGTTCCAGAGGGGCAGTAAGCTGTATAGCTCTTTGCTATGGGGCTAAGGTCAGTTCTTGCTTTCGATTATGAGCTCTGAAAGATCTCGCTACCCCCAGGCTCTTCTTTTCTTTTCCTCATTCTCAAAAATTTTGTGTCATAGGCTCTCTCTTCCTTGCTTTTTGTCAACATTTTAGAATACCTTATGCAAATCTGGAACTCTGAGATTGTAAATTTTAAATCTATAACCATCCTCACTGTGGGAGGGGGAGTAGCAAAACTAAATAAATAATGCTATAAATAGTTTGAAGCAAAGGGCTACCTCAGTGTCTCAGCTCCTTGCACTATCTCGTGAAGCTTTTCAGCTTGCTCTTGGTTACATGAATAGGAGGATGTTCTGAACCGGAAGGCAAGGAACGCATTGTATTACTTTCTCTGCACAGGTCACAGAAGGGCAATACAGGGAGTTGCATCTAGTTGTTTCTCACCTGGAAGAAAAATATCATGTAACATGGCCAACAGAATGGCATTTGGAAACATTTTCCTAAAAGATAATGTCTGATTCACTTCTAAATGAAAAATAAATCATAATATAATAAGAGTTTATCTTACTAACTAATCGGTTTATACTATATAGTGAGCTAAAATCAAAATACAAAACTGGTACAATCTCATAGTCCTTAGCATTCAATCTTGTTTTATTACCGAAACCCTAATGTTACCACTTTTGATGACATTCAACATCAGGAACTCCAGTGTGTTTTGCATAATCACAGTACATAATGATCCTCTAAGCCATGGATTACTGTAGGATAAAAACACCTGGTTCTGTATTATATTTTATGTTGTCTGGCTGTTGTACAGCTTGGGTTAGCCTTTGTTGCATAACTGCTCCCTGTGCTGGCGAAACGTAAAGGTCAATCTGAAATCGAGCAATGCTTTGCTTAGGCGTGAGCCACGCTACAACTACGCCTTTTGTGATTATTTCCTAGTTGTTTTCCACTCATTTTCAGGATTCCTTGGAGATTATTCTCCCAGAACGGTTTTGTGAAATGTTTTGGTCAATAGCATTGTAAAAGTGTTTGTGGTAATTGTACCTGTAGATAATAGAAGTGATACATGAATTTAGTAGTTCCTTCTAGATTATTGAAAAGGAATCTAGCACAGCAAGAAGTCTATTATGTGAGTTTAAAATAAGAGAAATTGTGAAGTTTTTGACAGATAGGGTATCGATATGGTGAATGCCATCACATGCTAAGCAAAAATACATACAGGCTGGATAAAACTGAATATTTATAGCACTTAGTAGTCACATTTATTGTAAGATTGAAAATGTGTAAGACATAAATCACATTGTGGTACACAGGGAATTACTTGTAAAGTCTGCTTCGTACAGTTTCTGAGTTCCAGCTACTCTCTCAAATGCTAGTCAAGCCTAATGTCTAAGTTTATCTTGGAATAAAGAATTTTAAAACTGGGAAGTTTCATGCCACTCTCAATCCTCTGCTACTCTTCCTTTAGTGTGTTTTACAGTTGCAGTTAATTATTTATATTCTCAGATCAGCAATTTGTAAACAGAAATATTTTTACGGGTAAACGTGAAACAAAGGGAATTTGTAAGCCTGGATCATTTGGCAAATGCCAAATGCCAAAAGAAGCAATCTCTGAAATCTAATGTAACCCATATGCTCTATGCAAGTCCAGCAAAAACTAAACTTACGATTCTGGAATGTTCTGTGGCCAGTTAAACTATTGTTATTGTTGATTGCATGAACTTTTACCAAGATGAAGGTGTTTGTTGCATGATGGGAGGCTGGTGGTAGTGTAAAGAAGTGGCCTGGAAGTCAGCGCGGGAGTGGTGTGCTGGTGGCTTGTCTATCACATGTGCACCACGCGGGGCCTCACTGCCACGGAGGGCTGGAGCAGGGAGATAGTTGTGGAGACATTTCTGCCTCTATAGTCTCTTAGAAAGTCTAATGAGTTCATGGGGAACTGTTGTCGAGTGGTGTCTGTGCCTCCCTGATCATGTTCTCAAGCAGAACAAGAGGTCACGCATTGGGTTCAGGCTTTCTCAAGGTCACTTTCAGTTCTTTTGTTGAATAAAAATAACTTTCTTTGACGATTTAACATTTAGGAGTTACCATAATTTTCTTAAAATCTGTTGAGTATACTACCATCCCCTGGAAATCTTTCATCAGGATAGATGTATATTCTATGCAATGGTGGGTTTACTCATAATTTCTAAAATAGATACAAAGTTATGAGTCTGGCTCAGTGTACCATCTGTATCAAGCACCCTTAGCAGCATTCTAACAGGATTAGGGGGAGCCTTTAGATACGTTTCTGGAGCAAAATGGTGAAATGCAGTACCCATTTTATACTATGCAAGTTGCAGCTATTACTGTGCAGACTTCTTAGCTAGCTCTGAAAGAAGATCGACTATGAGGTTGTAAAAATGCATGAAAGTTCAATTCAGGTTGTAAAAGTGGATGAAGGTTTTGATGTTATTTAATTTTTGTTTCTATTTTCTGCTTCAGCGTTTTTTTTTCTCTTCCTGTAATTTTATTCCAGCACTGTAATGGTATGAGTACATTTGCAAAGAGGTGCTTACATTTAATATCTGTTAGATATTTGGGTTTCCATTTGGATAGAGGCCTTAAAAAATTATTGCATTGCTAAAGCGATTCTGATTGGCACCAGACATCAGTTTTAGTTATATAAACCCCCTAATTGGTTTTGACAGGAGTCTGGAGAAGTCCACTGAGTACCACACATGCACACCTTTCAAATATGCCATGGAGTGATAAGCCATAGTACTGTCTTTATCCTAGATCGTTGTTCTTGACAAGGAAGGCACATAATAAAATGTATTAATTACTTTGCCTTTTCTACTGATCATGAATATATTGAATGAGAGTTTTCTTAGTGTTAACAAAATGTTTGAGCAACTTGAGGTGAAGTTGGTGGCATGATTGAGACCCTTTTTCTAAGTGTGTTTTTACCACAGTACATCAACCATTCTGTTTCTTCCTTTTTTTTAAGGTTTTACTGGGACTTAATCATGCTCATAATGATGGTTGGAAACCTTGTCATTATACCAGTTGGAATCACATTCTTCACAGAACAAACAACAACACCATGGATTATTTTCAATGTGGCATCAGACACTGTTTTTCTATTGGACTTGATCATGAATTTTAGAACTGGGACTGTAAATGAAGACAGCTCTGAAATAATACTGGACCCTAAAATCATTAAGATGAATTACTTAAAAAGCTGGTTTGTGGTTGACTTCATCTCATCAATACCAGTGGATTATATCTTTCTCATTGTAGAAAAAGGAATGGATTCAGAGGTTTACAAGACAGCAAGAGCACTTCGTATTGTGAGATTTACAAAAATCCTCAGCCTGTTACGTTTATTACGCCTTTCAAGACTGATTAGATACATACACCAGTGGGAAGAGGTAAGATTTATAGTTATAACATAATTTGCTAAGATCTTATTCTTACAAAAAACTAGTCAGGTCTCTCTGAAGAGCTACACAAGAAGCAGAATGGAATAAAGAGTTTTTACTTGCCAATTAGTGTAATTACATACAGATGTTAGTAGAAAAGCCTTTTTGGAAAAAAAGTACAGAGTAACCATCTTCTTCCTGCTAACAACAAAGACCAAAAATATGTTTGGGACGACCAACACAATAAGCATGGATGGGCTCCTATTGAGAATACTAGAAATTTTAGCAACCACCTGAAATCTACATTTGAGTTTGGTGACTAGCACATAAACTTATGAAGTCAATACTCCTGTAATCACAGAGAACTTAAAATACATGTTCATATTTTTCTATTTCAGGAGAAATTGAAACCATTTATAATTGAGTAGAATTCCTAGAATGCTCATTATTTGAAGGCTGTATGTAGGCTGAATATATCAAATACTGTCCTTCTTTATAAAAAATATGTAGTTCAAATTTTGAGTCATTGCCTTCTAAACTGGCAGGTCCACTATTTCCAGATGTGACCTTATGCTGCCTGTGAATTTGGCATGGTGACACTTCCAGGAAATTATGGCATTCCGTACTTTGGCATGCTTTGGGCTAGGAAGTGTTTAATGCTTTGGCACATACCACCATGATTCAGTCATTTCACTTCTTGCCTGTCCCCATTTCTGTAGTTATAAATATCATAATATATTTTAAAAGGAAGTGCTAAAAACATGGGAAAAATAACTGCTGTTTTCTAAACCTTTCTTGCAGCAAGTGTAATGAGAATTATTTTGTATTTTCACAGAAGCACTATTAAAATAGATATGCATAAATTTATTTACCTACTTTGATAAAGATTTATTTAATTACATGAATATTGAAGGATGATGTCGTAGCTTTCTGGTGCTTTTTCTGCTGTTTATCTACAGTATTATATTCACTTTCTAGTTAAACAGAAACCTAAATGCGAAGACATCTCAAATAAAGTCAGATTATATTTAAAGAGGCATGATGCTGGATGATACTAAGTATAGAAGTCTAATAAATTTGTAGTCATTTCTTAAAAAGCTCCTGAAATAGGTAATTATTTTTTATTACTGTATTTTGTAAATTCTTTTTGCCTCCCTGTAATGCAGTGTAACTATGTTTTTGACACAGAAATTGAGCACTGCAGTTCTGTACTCAATTTAACTAAGGCAAATGATTGAGCATATTTTGCAGTTCTACCATAAAGCTGTGCTTTTGTCTCATCTGCGCTTTACAGAGAGACAACCTTCTGAAACGCGTTCAATGACATTACTTTCTGGCAGCTTGAGTTAATAGCTTACCACTTTAAA
Organism: Stercorarius parasiticus; assembly: GCA_013396915.1. NCBI lineage: Eukaryota > Metazoa > Chordata > Aves > Charadriiformes > Stercorariidae > Stercorarius > Stercorarius parasiticus. The sequence goes on along the minus strand of VWZL01005370.1, from coordinate 194,834 downwards.
GCCCTACTAAGCAGAGAAATGAATACCTCCCCCCCGCCCCGTCTGTTCTCAAAGATAAACCAGGTATTCTAAATGAAAAACAGTTGAATTGGCCACTAAGTGGGACTAGAATTGACCAGAGGATGTGGTCCAAACCAGCAATAGCTGGTGTTTGGTCCATTTAATCTTTTGTTAATGGCCGCTTGATTGCAGCCTCACCTTTGATTGGACTAGTAAAATTTGTGAAATATTTCTTGTATGATACTGTATTTAGCACGTATTGAAAAATAAGTGGAGTCCGTCTTTTTATGTGTGTTAACACATTATAGTGCTCCCTGGATGTTCTCAGGAAGGTGAAAGAGGGTCTGAATTATTTTATTTTTTCGGGGCGGGAGCTGGGGGGGCATTAAGCCTACAATAAAGCCGCAAGAAGCTCTTTGGCTGCTTTTAAAAAAGATTTCTGATGACCGTTAGAACATGTGAGAACAGTGATAAATATGTAGACTGAATCGGATTATGATAAATCCCAAAATTAAACTTGTGCAAGAAAAAAATGTTGATTTTTTTTTTTTGTTTAGCATTTTACAGATATCAGAAATGAAGGCGGTCATGGATTTCATATTTGGCTTTTGTTACCACGGTAGTTGGTTATTACTTTGGATTATTATTACTTTGGTTGTAGCTTGTGTGCCTGTTCTGCATGGTGATCTATTACCACTCTGGAGAATTTTTGTGTCATAGCATTGTAATGTTTTAAAACAAAAAAAAACTGGGTAGGGATGAACTTTGCTGAATTAGGAAACAGTGGATGGATGATCCCATGGGGGTAGTCAGTGACACCTTTGCTGCTGATGTTAATCTTTTCTGTATTGTGTGTGCTTGCACATGCACAACAGGGAGCAACTGTTACCTAATTTTTATGACGCAGAACTGGAGACTGTTTGTGTGTGGTTAAAAGGATTTAATAGTCAGTTTTAACTCTGGTGCAGATAAATGTGACATACTATGTATTTGGATCTAGAATAATGAGCATTATGTCAAAAATATTGAGAGGACAGCCAACAAACTCATTCTTCCTAACCTGCCAAGAGGATACTTCATGGAAAACTGATTGGTGCACAAACCAGGTTGCATAAGTCTGTTAATCCCATTGAGGTATTTATGTGTCCTCCAACTGAAAAGGCAGGTTGAAATTGTTTGAACTTTTCCTTTTTTAGTATCACGTACCTGGACTTCAGTTGGTCAGTACCCTGAACTTTAAGATGAGTAGGCAAAAATTTAAAAGATTTTTATATGTTACTGGTGAAACACAGTTCCTTTTCTTAGTTTATTTCCACATCATTTAAATAAATTAAAACAAGATCAAGCTAACAGACACACAGAATAATATTGAGGTAAATAATGTATGCACTGCAGAAGCTTTCTCCTTAACTGTTATGAGGCAACAGAGTTATAGCCTGTGGTGCAATATATATTAAATCTGATTGATATATTCATATCAGTCTGATGTTACTAGTTTATCCAAATGAATGATTCAGTGGAAACGGGAAGAAACACTTTAACAAAGGGACAGGAATTAATTTACTGAATTTGCAAATTCACACTGTCCTAAAACTGCTTTTTAGCTACAGTATCTAATATTCCAGTCCTTTACAACTCAGACGTTGACAAATAGATCATATACTTATTTAAACAAAATGATACACTATAATATGCAAGAAAAAAATTATTTAAATTGATGACTGCAGAAATTATAATTGTGCAGTAATTTGCAGTGATTTCTGACAGTGGGTTTNTTTTTTTTTTTTTTTGCATAGGTTCCTAAAAATAACAACAGGACAAAATGGACCTCATTCTTATTTACTTTAGCTTATTTTATGGCACTGCTTAAGCTGCTGACCCCTGAACGTTTTACACAGGTTTGCATGCAACTAGCAAGTTACTCGTTAAATACGCTCATAGATAACCGAACAATTAAAAATAAAAGATATGGACAATTAGGAATAAATACATTGTTACATGTCAAATCATATGCCACTTTGCTTTACATTTGTCTATGACATAAATTCAATTTTTATCTTTTCCAAAAAATGCTTAAAACCCAGAGTTTAATGGCTTTGCTTACAGCTGTTCTAATCACAGGACAAAACCTAGTAGATGTATGAGTAAACAGAAGCGGTACTTCCAAAACTGTAGTAGGTCTTTCTTGTTCTGAGAAGTCTGATTACTTAGAACAAATTTTAAAGTGACTGAATGCTTATTGCAAGATGTGGCTAAAGGTTATGTTTTGGAAAAAAATCATCTAGTAAAATATGCAATAATTGTAAATTGTAGCCATGTCTTATTTTAGTTTGACTTGTACTGAAATCTGCTTTTCAATTTGCCAAAACTTTTCAGATTTCATGAACCCACATTAAGTGTTGATATCCATTCTAGCTGTTGGCTAAAGCTCAGGTGTTTAATGAAACATATTTCTGAGCATATCACACAGACATGTCTTATTCTACTTTGTACTGTTTTATTTCTAATGATCACAGTAATGCTGATCCAGAAAAGCTCATAGATACAAGCTTGCCTGAACGTTAGGTCTTACTAAAGTGCTTAAAAATTAAGTAAGTGTATAAGAGCTTTGCCAAATCAGGTCCTGCATTAACAATTTCATCTGTTGCTTCCACACTACCCATCCTAATTATCACAGATCACCACTAGGTGTCCTCTCCTTGTTGTTCTGTTTGTGGACAACAGTACAAAAATACGTTATTACATGTATGCGATGTTGAGTTGTTTTTGTTGCCTAAATAAAAATATTGTGAAAGAACACTTGTGTTATCTGGACAACAAAGGACAACTCTTACTTCAGTAGCCTGCTATTTCTGTGGTAGGTATTTTGTGTAGGTAGGGACTTCAGTCCCGTATAGAAAATCAAACCACTTGTTCTTTCCCCTACAGGCAGGTGAGAAGTCAAGGTTTTTTATCTCTCCTTTTCATCACTGGGTAGGGAATTGTGTGGGAAGGGAGAGATGATGAGTCAGGTGCGTACTTGGTAGTGTTGGATGAAAACACATGTTTGATTATTGATTGGATTATTACTTTTACTTTATTTTAACAGGACTGTGTCTACAAGACGTGGAGTTTCCCTGTCAATGACGCCATTATTGAGTTTAACTTACTTTTTTAATTAATGGTCCCATGGAAATGGGAGGTGACATAATATTTTTTTTCCTTTCTTTTTATTCAGTTTTAATTCCTGTCTTCCAAGGATATAATTTAAAATATATTTTCTAGGCCCTATAAAGTTGTGTCAATTAGTGAAGTACTGCAAATAAGCACACCAGTAGAGGTTGAGTGGCATTTTTAAAGTAAATTATCTTAAAGTATGACACACTTTTTTATTGCCTGTTACAGATGCATCAATCAAATATGAGTTGTCTAGCTCATAGGGAGTGAGGGGAGGAAATTTGTTAAATAACTCCAAGGGAAAGAAGATGTAGGAGAGCCCCACCTTCTCTTACTGGCACAAAGTCTGTGAATTCTGCAGCAAAGCCTCTGCATTTGTGTCTTCTGCCTTCCTACCATTAAGAAGACTGAAATAGGAGAAAATGCCTGTTTCCTTCCAATTTCTACAGCAAGATAAAGAAAAGCAAGTTTTGCCTTCTTTTGGAAAGCCGTGCTTGGAAAATGCCTTATCTATAAATTAGTGAAGTTGTGTCCTCCCACATAAAATAAATCTATGGCTGTAGACAGGTTGTGTGGATCAGTGAGAAATATCAAAACCTGAGCTCTTTGGCACTGTTTTTTCTTTTTGTTTGTTTGGGGGGTTTTTTTGTTGTGTTTTTGTTTTTTTCTAAGAAGTGTTTACTACTAAGAAATGTAGATACCAACAGGACAAAATAAATATGCAGACCAGTTATTCATGTTGTTGTTTAGTGTGCGGATACTTGCTTGCATATGTATGTCTTACACAGCTGACTTCCATTTTGTGCTGGGCTGTGTCTCAGACACCTGTGAGGTTTGCTGGGGCTTCCTCCTTGTTTGGCGGTCTCCCCTACCAGATGTAGCTGTTGTCATGTGTGCTTGACATCTGCTGACCAGCTCCACCTCTTGTGTAATCTAGGGGGGAAAACAACCCCATGCTGTTTGCTTGCAGTTTGAATTACAAAACCTGATAGTGCTCCTTGCTCAAGATAGCTATGGTGGAAGATGAGCTCTCCAGCTTTGTTGGGGCAGAGGGTCGTTCAGCCCGGTTCCCCAGAGGGAACGCATTCCCTTTTTACCTGGGAGCTGCGCGGGCTGTCAGTTCGTTACTGGGTGGGATTTGCAGTGCTGGTATTCCTCCCTAATTCAATTGTGGTGTTGGCTAATGGACAGTCTGTCTCTATGACAGCAGTTGAGAGCAAGGTATTTTATCTACAGACTCTGATCCTATAGAGCCAGAACCCTGACTAATAGCCCTTTTCTTGCTCCACTTAAAATTGAGTGTGAAGGCAGTTTCTTTGATGCTGTTGAAGCTGTTGATACTATGTATTAATGGTGTAGTTCGAGTTTACTAAATATAATTTGCTTAGACGTGTAGAACTGAAATGATAGAAAAATAGATAAATAATATCTAAATTCCAAAATAAAGCATTATATAATATGAAAGCACTTGTGATCATAAGAGCAAAGATCAGTTTCATAATAATTAGATATGCAAGCCTCGATGCTGTTAAATAGTATTTTTTCTTCTCTGTCATGGAACTTAAAAGTTTATTGTCTGTGTTTTACTAAACAGAGCACCTAACACAATCTTTACTAAATTGGTAGTGTTCCAAATGGGAAATGATAATGGATCTCATTTCATGTAAACCTTTTTGTTTACATGGAACTATCCATATTTTAACATTAGGTGCGTAAATTATGCTCAGTTGGGCCAGTGATTTTTCATTTATCTCAATGAAAATTATTTATTTGAGGAAAGTATGTATCATTGCAGCTAAATAATCCATGCATGAGATCACGGGTGTAAATGGTGACACATACTCTTAAGTTCTTATTTTTCACTTTTTTAAATTCTGAAAAAAAAAAAATAGGGAAATACACATAATGAATAGAGACAATTAGAAGCCATTGTGATCCATGGTCTCCTAATAATAAAATACTAACTGCTGAAAAAGAATAGCACATTTGTAGAACAGGCAATTACTGAAATGCAAGCAAGACATAGAGTATTCTGTTTTTTAATTTCCTACTTTATGGTCTATGCATAATCACGGAAAGAATAATCCGTCCCCCTACAGAGTAAATAGGAAGTGTTACGAGTGTAAAGTTTCTCGCTTCATCTTTTTACCCCCTTTTTAAGACTGTGCAAACTGAGCTGCCTTTCTTGTGTGCCTATGCCAAGAGAGTAATTGTGAGGCAATGATGTTTTCCCTGGGAGATGAACCATGTGGAACATAGCCTGAGATAAATTTCCCTGAACTCGAATGCTGGAAGATAATGTTTTCTTCTTTATATGAGTTTTGTCTGCTTTTATGGTAATGGGTCTGTTGCTGGGAGTCTCGGCTGTAGGTCCGAGAAGGTGGGTTTATGCCTGCAGTAACATTTCTAGGTCAATCAGTTTTGAAAATGATCAGAACTGCATCAGCCTGTTTCTGACACTGAAGTGTAACAAAGGTTTTTTAGAAGAATTTTTTAAAGTCTAATTTGTTGTTCATTATTTTTTAAGCCATTCTTAGCCATTCTGCTAAACAAGTTCCATGTTCAGCACTTGCTAGAGCTTGGACACATTACTCCTGGCTGCAGATTTGGAAAAAAGCCTCATGTTCTTCGATCCTAATCTTTTAACACAAGCAGGAAGCCCGCTTTGCTTTCACAGGGTCATGGCCTGATGGATACACCCCATGTCAGGCAAGGAGGGGGGATGTTTAGTTCTCTTGTGAGACAGAGCTGCCAGCCGCTCACCATGTCATCCTGCTCCCTCCCCGGAGCTGACGAGCTGTCGGAGAAGGTGATGGTGGCCAAAGAGCTGTTTGGGCAGCCCCTGGTCTGGATCATGGTTCACCATTCAGACACTGTAACATTGCAGTGGGCGCATGTTACAAGCTGCCTTTGGTTCCTTGCAGTGATGAGACAAACGGGGAACCTGTGAATTGGATTTTTAAGTTTTTCCCGATGTGTTTTAACAAGAATGGCAATTTTAGAGTTTGTCCTTTGCAGGCTAAGGACAATCCATTCAGGTATCTCTGCACTTTCATCTTTGTATTAATAGTGACCAGTTCAGAAGGACTGTTTACACTTCTAAATTACTCAGCATCAGTAATTTAACAAAGATATTCTCAGCTTGTCACTAATGCCTTGGAAGATCCTTCCCCTCTGTGTTTGTTTGCATAATACGAATAGATCTTTGCATGCACAGAAGCCAGTGGAATAAATACCTTAGATCTGCACACCAATTTTAATTTGTCTTGGTATTCTTTTTATGTAGCTGCTAGGGCAAGTCATCTTTAGAGATCGTCAGGAATACATTCTGGCCATTTTATGTCACACGGACTTACTTTTAAAATAATTTGCAAGAAGATAAATTTGAAGCTGGGTTGTTAGTCTACATGATAAAATATGCCGTTATCAGTTGAAATGGCAGACTTATAATCCACTGTAATAATATTTAATGCATTATTTATTTATTTATTAAAGAAAGCAACAAGGTGTCTTTAGAAGGCATCATTAACTCATTGAAAGCTGAGAAACAAGTTATACAGGAAAAATTAACCAGAAATGTGTACGAGTAGGAGCTGGGTATGAACAATTTTAACCTTTTCCTAACATTTGACTACAAGGGGCATTTAATTTTTAAATTAAATAACCATGTGTTTAAAGGTGGAAAGATAATTCATTATATTTCAAGTTGATACCATTCTATGTTCTACTTTAACGAGAAAGTTGTCGGTTGCTGTGAACAGCTTTTTAAATTAAAAAAAACAGAAGCCCACCACTGTCTTCTCTTGATCTCTTATGCAGAGAAGAGTGTGCTGGTTAATTTATGGGATTTTGTAGGAGAGCATTACCTGAGTTATGTCAGGAAGGTCTGAGAGGTAGAAAAGGGAGGTATCTGGAGAACTCGTGGTGGGCTGTGCTGGGTAGACCTTCTGTGTGCTGTTGCCTTTATTCATTCTCCCAGTCTGACATATTCCTTAGCTCATCGGGGCATTTTATCGAATAAGTCCAGGACTGAAATGGTGCAGAATTCACTGCATGTCAGTGGGTTGAGGATCATGTTCTGATTTTGATAAAATTCAACTGCCTTCTAATACAATAAAACACCTAAGACACTACTTGTTTAAGTAGGTTTCTGTTGTTACGGCTTCCATTGAGGACAATGGAATAGTGGTTTAATAGTTTATTAGGAGCAAGGTTCTGTTTTATAAGTATAAAGTGGTCTGAATTAACCACTTAAGGAGTAAGATGCAATAATACAAACCTATTTAGAGAGGGCTGAGGGACTGGGATGGCAGCATAGAAGTGTTTTTTCCAGCTGCAAGTGATATTTAAGGAGTTATTTCTAACCTGAATGTCATGGAGTTTATTCCAAATAACCATGACATTATCCCACATGCATAATATATGATTTAAATATAGTTGCAACCTGAAAAGAACAGGAAAATAACCTAATTCAGAGGTTGTCAGAGCTGTGCTTCTTGCTTCGAAGCAGAAGTGAAGGCTGTGATTGAACTGTTAGGCTCTCGTCACCATACTGCACTGGGAATATGCTCTCTTTCTCACAATTTTCATCTTTCTAAGCCCAGACATATGCTTTGCCATAGCCTTTCCACGTGTCTAGCCTCATAGTGTTTTCCTCTTTGTAACTTATTGTTATCTTCAAACAGCTCTTTTTTTCCAGCCTCTCTGCTTTCAGAACTAATACCATCAAGCTTAACTATACATCTGCTTACCTTGGTATGATGCCTTCTAGTTACACTGGCTTTCTTTCCAGTGTATTTTTGCAGTGTATTTGGTGTCATTCCAACCTTGATTTTGTGCAACAAAATTGTATGCAACATTGGAGGTCCTCTTTTGCATCCTGGGTGAGGAGCTGTAACAATAGAGCCTGGCATAGCATGTGTATGTATGGAAGAAAACCTCTGTAAAAAGAAGAAAGCAGATGAATTATGAAAAAACTGCTGTAATCTTTGCCAGAGCTATGGGCCTTATACAGTTGGTCTGCCGGTAGAAAAGAGGAAAGATGTGAGTGTCAAAAAAAAAAAAAAGTGAGAAAATAATGGTAATTCAAACAATGTGCATGTACACACGTCTGCAAGTGTGAAGGCTCCTAACAGTATCTCTGTACCTCTGAAAATAAACCAAAGAAAATGGTCATATCTAAATTTTTATTCTCCTCCATGCATCATATGCTCAGTTTACCTTAAGTGACCAAAAATAGTCAAAGGCTCATGACAAACAATTTTTAATCTCCACTAAAATATATGTTTTGCCGTTGAGTTCATGCTTCTGTTCATACTTTTAGGAAAGTGGAATATAAGTTTATGGCCAAAACCTGAACCTGGAGAGAGAATATTGCTGTGCATAATTTAAAATGAACGTGTTTTTAAGAGTAACTTCCTGCGGGATTTCCAAAGCACATTATTGAAAAAGGTGTAGTAGTTCTCCTCAGGATGATCAATTCTTCCCTCAACCAAAGACATGAATTATGTCTTCATCTGTCTCAAAAATGACTGGGCATCCCACATGAGAATTGTTTTCTAGTTGGGGAGATTTAATATCAGATATGTTTTAACAAGGAAATGGAAAAAAAAAAAAGCAACTGAAATGTAATTTCAACAGGGACGGGTAACTTCTAGAACTGATGCATTGTTATGATCAACAAGAAGTTTTAAGATATTAAATCCAAACAAGTAATTTACATTTTTCTTGCAGAGACTTTCCGATGAACTAAGTGAAACACTGGTTTTCCTTCATCGTCAATTGTATAAACACTCTTATCTGCATCACTTATTTATTTTGGTTATGGCAAAACCAACCTATACAGTAAATGTGGTTTTCTCTTTGTCCTTTTTATTATGTGACAGTTTTAGTAACTTAATACGCAACTTAGCCCCTTTAGATTTTTATTTATTTTTTCTGTTAATGTTTGCATATCACAAATATGTATGTTTATTGATCTTTTAAAAATAGTTTAAAAAAATCAGTCTGTTTATTGTGTCTCTTAATCAGCATAGTAACTGCCAGGCACTGGAAATGAAGGTGTCAAAATACTTTGCATAGTAGAATTAATCAACACTAACTTTTTTATCAAAGTAAATCCATGAAGAGATAGCTTATTTTTAAAATAATTATAAAACAAATTCTGGTAGAATTTTACATGCTTTTTTTCTTTTCATTTAACATTCCCATTGTTTTTTCCCATGGAAGCTAGTGAAAGTGAAATTAATCGACACCAAGATTTTTACGTACACCATTTTTCTGTTTGTTAACATAATTGATTGACTCACTAGTTCAACAAGAGTTGAACAGTTAAGTTTATATTTGATGTACAAGCATTTATTTTTTTCTAACCTCAGCAGAGTGTTTAGAATTGGTAGCATTTGACAGCAGCTAAACCGGATGCTTTCCTGCGACACAGCAATTCCCATGCTGTCTGCTTCAGCCAATTACTCATGCTCTTAAGGGTGAGAAAGTAATTTTGACAACTTTGGATCTTGCCTTTGGGAAACTCTCTCTCCCCCTGTTTAGATGTGTATGGATCCTTTGTGTAAAGTGAACACGGTCTGAATACCAGATGAAGACGTGAACTCTTCAGCTACATGGTGATTTTAAAACTGCACGTGTCTGTCTTGAACAACCTAGTCAGAGCTAGGAATTGAAAACCATTGTGACAGTACAGTAGTATAAATTTTGGGCATTATTTTTCACAGAGAAATCTGAACATCTTTTTATTTGACTTCAGCTAAGATGCTTCATCTTAGTGAATATGTTTCTCTTATTTTTGAACAGGCAATGAAAGGAAGATAGTCAGTTAAATATTTGGTTTATGAATTCAACACTGAGGGCTGGAGCACCTCTCCTGTGAGGACAGGCTGAGAGAATTGGGGTTGTGCAGCCTGGAGAAGAGAAGGCTCCAGGGAGACCTTATAGCGGCCTTCCAGTACCTGAAGGGGGGCTACAGGAAAGGTGAGGAGGGGCTGTTTGCAAGGGCATGTAGCGATAGGATGAGTGGCAATGGTTTTAAACTAGAGCAGGGTAGGTTTAGATTAGACATTAGGAAGAAGTTCTTTATAGTGAGGGTGGTGAGACACTGGAACAGGTTGCCCAGAGAGGTGGTGGAGGCCCCATCCCTGGAGACATGCAAGGCCAGGCTTGATGAGGCTCTGAGCAACCTGATCTAGTTGAAGATGTCCCTGCTTACTGCAGGGGGGTTGGACTAGATGACCTTTAGAGGTCCCTTCCAACCCAACACATTCTGTGATTCTATGATTGATTCTATAAAATGCAAAAGGAAGCATATAAAATTAGAATTTGTAGTTCTTTTAGTTATCCGAGTACAAAATTTTGTTCCTCCCCTCATTTAAACAGTTTTGAAACTTATAGTCCCGCTGAGTCATGATTGTGTTCCTACGGATTTCCTTCCACTTTTTCTAGAGGTTTTTCTCTGATTTGAAGAATATCATGATGCTCTTTAGAAGTAGTGATTATCTCATTCAGAATTAGAAAATTTAGCCCAGTACTGGTTTGTCATCTGGGCAGTACAAAACAATTCCCCACCAATAAAAAACAATAACGTTTTGCTAAGTCATGAAAGAGGTATAGTTTGAGATATTTAAAGCTTGAATTTCAGGATTATTATACATTTTTGAGGAGTCTCATTTTTCTTTAGGTCTCCTTTTTTGATCTTTTGACGGTAAGCTTTTTGGAGCAGCAGTGCATCTCTAGCTCTATGTTCCAATGCTAAATATACTCAAAAATTGCAATACTATATTACTCATTATGCATGCTAAACCTAGGGAAAAGGAAAGGAGGGGGAAAAAAGAAAATTGGACAAGAGAAGGGGCAAGCGACCTCGTGCCCATAAATTACTTTTTTATCTCTGTAACTGGTGCTTGTTGTTAGCTACTGCTGTCTAGAAAACCAGTATCAAAAAGCTCATCTGTGATATTTTCTTTGACTACAACATTCTTTAAGTTATGTCAAAATTATGCAAGTCATGTGGCTGGTGGTAGCACAGACCTGAGTGAATCATGTCCATTACCCTGATGTCCAGTCTATGTCGGGAAGCTGAGAACTCCATTTGTTTCTCCCGTGACTGTGTTCCTGTCATTACAAATACTCAGCAGAATCAGTCCAATGAAAAAAAACCAAAACTGGTGGCACTTCACAAGACACTGTCTCTCTGAAATCCTGAGAGACAAAGTATATTCAATGTCACTTCTTAGCGGGTAAATAGTGCTTTATTAATTTTATGTGTGAATATTTTGTTATATTTTCATATTTGTTGTTATGGAAAGAATAGCTGATCTTCATGGAAATTTTAACTATATCTGGTCAGTTTAGGCAGTTTCGAACACTGAGGGGACTTAGACTGGAATTCACAATCTGATATTTTCTCTGAAGACTCTTGAAGACTTACTTGCCTTCAACTAGCCTTACCTTATTTTTTTCTCCATTTTCTGTAACAGCCACCATCTTTTAACCGGTGTTTATGTTTTGAGTCTCCAGTTTTGACTAGCATCTCCAGGGTTGCAGTAATATTATTATCATGTAATAATTGAATTAATTAGTAAAATACAAAGGAATATTCTTGCTCTTCATCAAGCCAGTTCAATTGCCTTGTTCTAATTCTTGGATGTCCATGAATCTCTGGTCATCTGGGCTGCTTCGGGCAGTCTGGGAGAGGTGTAGAAGCAGGTTACCAGCTACCTCCCTACCTGCCTACCTACCTACTCCTACCTACCTACCTTCAGTAAGGTCAGACACAACGCAAATCCCATGGGTAGGCAGCGGCTGAGCTGAACTATTGTAATCAGTATACTTGGGAATGAAGTGTCGCAAGTGTGGTATTTGCACCATTTCCACTCTATGTTTGCATGTATATAGCATTTTGCATGTGCAGTACTCCAGTATCCGGGTAGATACTGTATTGGGGCCTGACATTGTTCTTTTCACTGGATGATTTATACTTGAAAATCTGATTTAGATTTATATATTAACAGAGATATAAATCTGTTAAATATTTTCTAGCATTTTCACATTTCTGATGCTTTACAAAGATGAAGTTTATCAAACTGTGGTTTACTTTTTAAATTGAGCTGCAAATGAACTCAAGTGACCTCCATCTGTTTTTTCACACTGAGAAATATGCCCTCAGACATTTTTCCTCCAATATCTTTTCAGTCCCCTACCTCCTCCTTTGTGTCGTGTAAGTGTCTTGGGAAGACAGAAAGCCTGTGCTCTGTGCTCGCAGGCGGTGGCCGTGGACGGTCAGAGCCTGTTACCGAATCTGTAGCTCCGAGTCCCTCAAGTCTGTTGCCATAGCTGAAGATGCAAAACATGAGAGGTTTTAGTGAAAGTTTTTACTTAGACTAGTGCAAATAAGCATACCAAGAAGACATATGCTTCAGTTTCTTTTTTTTACATTTGGAAACAAAAGAGAGAAAACCAGTTTTCTAAACTTGTCATATTTGCTGAGTTAAACAGAGTATTTTTGCAAGCCATCCCAGATGACAGCTACAGAATGTAGAGTTGCTCCAATCATTAAGTTTATTCACCATTAAAAAAATTACCTATAGTAGCAGTGCTTTATTTTATGAAAGGAAACAAACCCAAGGAAGTCCACCATATCATCCACAAGTGTCTTGAAGAAAGGAAGTAGGAGACTGGGAATCCCTTTGCTCCTTGGTCTGAAGGACTTCAGGCAGGGTTGGCGTGGGACAAGGTTTGCACTGGCACGCTGCCCTACCTGACTTGCGATTCCTAATGGAGTGCGTGGCTCTGTCCTCATGGTGGGAGCATTCGTACCGACAGAGAGGCAGTGTGAGTATGTGTGGGTTTTGTGGAATGACTGTTTTGTGACACACACAGAAAGGGCAATGCCTCAGCCCTGGCATTTCCCATCGACTAGCTGTTATGACTCTTAGCAGCACCATCTGAAGTGTCCATCTCTCTCCAAAAATTGGGCAGGAAGCCCAGACACCCATTAAGCACTGGAGAGTGAACACTTCAAAATATGCTACCTAAGGGCCTTCTTAGACTTGGCTATTAGAGCTACTGCCAAGCTTCTGCCCAGTGATAGTGTGGAGAATTTACTTGTGTACAGAAGAAATAAGGTGTACGACCTGGTGAGAATGAGAAGGTGAAGCTCATCTTATAATATTTTGAATTCAGTGATCCAGTCAATTCATCTCAACTTAATTTAGTGAGACCGCACCAATGAAAATTAGAGAATTTTCCATGTTACTGATAGAAACCCTGGAGTCTCCTCAAGACCTACCTTGCTGACCCATTTCATTCATTTGCAAGAGGAAAAATAGATACGTCTGCTGAAAAGTTCTTTTAAATGTGGAATAGAAGAACAAATCTAATATTTTTGAACTTTTCTTTTTAAGTTGCTTTTGTGTTTAAGTGTAAAGCATGTAACTGGCGTAGTCTGTTTCAGATCTCAGACTGTGCCAGAGCTTTGCAGGAATACTGGTAGCATTCAGTTACCTTAGATGATGTTCTCAGAATATTTCTAAAGTAGCAGGCAAAGAATGATTAAGTAGGATTCTACCTCTTCACAACGTTTTCCATGGCAGATGAAGTATTTGTACTTAAAAACCGGAGCTATGTATTCTGTGTTATGTGCTTTGAAAGAGTTATTGTAGATTTCTTGGATATGGGGAAAAGAGTTCGTCAGCTCACTAGTGTTGGTTGATGAACGCTACTATGTAGGTGGAACAAAAGCAATTATAATAACTCTTAAATGGATAGAGATGTATCAAAATCATCAGATGATTTGACCCATTACTAGACTTTCAATCTTCTACTTACTATTTCTAGTTTAGAAAAAACATTATTTCTACCAATGAATAAAGCAGATTTTAGTAAGCCTTTTATCCTTAAGTGCTCAACGTGAAGTTTTATTATAATGCATAAAAAAGCAAGTCTACGTAGGAGTTTGGTGACTTAATCTACCCCTTGGTTGAAACTGTGGTGAGATAAACTATTGGTAATGAAAAATCATAAAAGGTGGTCTAACATTGACACAGATCTGCTGCCCTGAAAACTAATCAGTGTAAGAGCAAACAGTGAGCCAAAATGGCTCAGGAAAATGAGGTATTATATTCAAAAGGCTAAGGTAAAAATCTGCATACCTTCAGAGCAATGCATGACCTGACCTATGTTTTATTTTATACTGTTCTGCAAAATGTATTTCTACCCTAAATAACAGCTTTGTAATTCATATTGTGGTCTTTGCTGGCATGTAAACATAATATACTCTATCTTTTAGTCATGCTAAGTGTACCAGCATCAGTAAAGGCTGCTATTCTATCTGTTGTAAATGAATATATCTTTCACCATTTACAATGTCTTCCACTGAAATCCATTTTCAAATCAGTTTCTGTTGCATTGTAGTTACGCACCTCTCCTGCGACCTCGGGTGATTTTGCCTGTACCATGCACCATCCACAACTTTAAAGGGTTTTTTTCTCAAAAAATGACATCTGTTCAGGGCTCCTGATTTGTCACATCTTTCCTTCTTTCCTTGAAGGAGTGAAGTATGAGTTATCTCACAGTGGACTTCCAAATCTGAGATTTCTAAATCAGTAGACAGCTGAAGATTCCCCTGCCTTCACAAATGCTTGTTTGCTATGGTGTCCTTGGCATATAAAATGCATCATAAGGTACAAGGTTATATTGTCCTGTCTCAGTCAATTCCTAGACAGTCAGCACTTTTTAAATTGGGAACCAGTTGGGGTTTGGCATTCTCTGGGTAATGCAGATAGGCTTATAACCTTGACACAGTTGATAGCAATCCAGAATGATATTTAATATATACCAATGCTTACATTTAATTGTTGTCAGTGATTTCCCTGGTCCTATAGCACCATTCTTCAGCAAAGTGTTACAAATTCACTTTGTTCTATGCCTCTTAGGTATGCCACCGATAAGTGGTTGTGAGACTCAGCAGTGGCCAAAAAGGATCACTAAAACATTCTTTTTCTTTGTAGTGCAGATTAGCTATCACAGATCGTTGATCCATCAGTATTCACACGTCTATATCCTTTTATCCTGTTTATTCGTGTAAGATAAATGGGGCTACAGCATTCCCTATACCTAAGGAGCAGGTCTTTAAGAACTTGAATAGGCTGTTAGAGACAAGCCCTTTTTGATGCTCTGCTGGTCTTGCTCCCTTGTGATCATGCAAATCCCAGTGTTAAATGTTCCCCGCATCTCCTATGGATTTGATGTAGCTACAGTTCTTAGGCAAATAGGTGTATACGCTGTTGCATTTAAGTGTAGCTTGTAGGGAACTGCTGTGTGCCTCGCAGATGACCTATTCCTTTCAATTTACGTTTCTGTGAGCACTGTCTAATGCTAGACAATTAAATACTGGTTTTTGAGTCTTATTTCTCAAACGACTTAGAACTGATTTTTTTTTTTTCCTCCAGAAGTAGTATGTCACATGAATTGTCTTATTTTGGTATGGTTTCTTATTATTTGTCAAAGACCTTTTAAAGAAATGCAAGTTTTTTTGAAGTTGTGAAATACTCAGTTCTGCATCATTGTTTCCTACAGTCTCCATTTTGGAGCATTTGGCAGGCTTTTAGGTTTCAGGACTAAAATACGGAATACTCTGAAGACAGTTTGAAGGCTTGAATTTGAGTATAGCAAACTCTAAAGAGAAGATAGGCTTTATGTGCTTTTAGTAACCTGCATTTCTGAGGAGACCTATGACCCGCCAGAAAAAGAGCTTTTTCAGAGTTTTCCAACACAAGCAAAATTTTGTTGGGTCTGAGTTCTTTTTTTCTTCATAATTTCTTAAATTCAGTGATTCTCTAGATTCAATTATGAGGGAATCCCATGAGCAAGTTTATAGGGAGGGAGGGGACACTGTGAAACTCCCATTGGGTCTGTCTGCTGTAACACCTCTCACTAAAGCGGGGGAATTCCAGGATTTCCTTGAAGATGTTTCATGATATGAATTTTTCTTTTCAGTTACATGAGTAATATAAAAATAATGAAAAATGCAACTGTGCCAGGTAGCTGTAAGGCCATCAAGCCTCAGTTTCTTGGAAAAACATATTTAAAATTAATAATATTCTCGGTCTGCTGTGAATTGCGTGTTCCATGTATATAACTTGTTTAGGCCTGGATGTTA
Organism: Stercorarius parasiticus; assembly: GCA_013396915.1. Classification (NCBI taxonomy): domain Eukaryota; kingdom Metazoa; phylum Chordata; class Aves; order Charadriiformes; family Stercorariidae; genus Stercorarius; species Stercorarius parasiticus. Next base: position 178,507 of record VWZL01005370.1, on the reverse strand, counting down.
TATTGTCCACCTTTTTATTTTCTTTGGGAGAAGACAGTAGGGAGGTTACTGTAATCAACGAAAGGAAAATTCCACTGGTGGACTATTAAATATTCCTTACCCATTAGCAGGGATTTTCTTTTCTTGTTCTGCTATTTTTATGTACTGCAGACGATTCCAGTAACAGTAGCAATGTCTGACCTTGTGTTGTAACACACCCAAGTGACAAGCCAATCTTCCCTTCATTTTGGCAGTGATAAGTTAAGGCTCTGGAATAATTAGAGCTGGCATTTTCTGCTTTCAACAGAGGATTCCAATTCATGGTTGCCAAAAATAATAATAATAATTTTAAAAAAGGAAAGTGTGATGCTACCAGTGACAGCTCTTTAGTGAAGAAAAACCTCATATCTGAATATTTTTCATCAAAGCAGGGGGAGAGGCGAGTAGGAGAGAGACACGCCAAAAAGAATAATGTTCAGTAAATGAGATAAGTCATCTAAAGCTCAGGAGAATTATCAGATGACTATCTAGTCCCTTTTTGATCTGTTGAAGCAGTTCCATTTTGTTCACTAGGCAACTACTTAGGAAATAATTCATCTATTCCTTATCTCATATAAGTGATCTGGCCTCCAGGCTGCACATTGAGAAATACCTCCCTATTTAGTTTTTTATTATATTGCAAAAATGTCTTGGACCTGTTACAGTGCACATAGAAACGTCCGTGTTTTGTTTGAAGTTGTAGAGGCTTTTAGGATGAGGAGAACCTTTCCTGCTCATTCCTAAAGATAAGCAGATGTTATGTCTGCATCTTATTCCAAAATTTTAGTATCAAATTGAAACTAGGAAGTTTAATAATATTTCTGCACTTGGGTTTCCATCTTCTTTCCATTGAAAATTAACTTTGCTCCATTTGCCTTCCTGAGCCTTGCCAGTTGTCACATTACTCTAAGGTGTTTATAACCAGCAGTGACAGAAGAGGTGGAAGCAGTTGCTTTTAAAGTGTCAGTGCTGGCAGCTCCTGAAGAGATAATATTAACACTGCTACAAGACAGCTGCTCATTGCTGAGAAAATAGTTGATGCCAATGCACTGTAATAATTCTATTTCTTTCTATTATTGCTGAGAAAATGGTCAATGCCGATGCACTGTAATAATTCTGTTTCTCTCTATTATTAGTGAACTCTGTAAAGTGGCCAGGCTTTTTCATATATGTGTAATGGAATGTTTGCTTCCTAATAGCCCTTCATATCTAAGCAAATTGATGTCCAGATAAATTTAATCATTGTATTTTCAGAAGTGTTGTCAATTACATTGAGTTTGATATTACTTGATTGCTGGTGCAAAAGACATATAAAGTATATTTGTAACTCTGAAAAGTCAGGAAAGAGTCCATTTGCTTTCTTCAGCCTGTAGCTAGAAAAAAAAGAATCAGGAAATTTGCTTCAACTGCTATTATTGGCAAATATGTGTTTCGTCATAAAACTAAGAGGACACTGAACCACCATCCAGAAACTTTGACTGTTGTTTTTCTCTGCCCTCCAGTTATTGCCTTCTTTTCTTTGTTTTTCTTTTCCCCTTATAGGAGACAATGTTATCTTCTTAGCTCAAACTCATTTTTGTCATTTTTGAGCTCAAAGGTTATTTTGTGAGCTTGGAAGAATGAATTGATGGAATTTATTTATCTTTATTTATCTACAGGTAGGAGACATATGTATGTTGTGTGCGTATATTCATGTAGATCTAGAGTGTAATCTAACCATGAGGAAAGACAATATAGGAACAGTTTATTAATGACTCTTTAATATTGATTGATTCCCTAGTGCAGATTTCTGGTTATTTATTAGTTCTGTACACTTTGAATGAGGTTATTCACTGTCACTTCTCAAAGCCATTGTTTTTTTTTTTTTATTTAGAGGATGATGACAAAGAAACCTCAAAGAATGTAGGACCACAATTTTGTATGTTGAGGATGTGACTTTAAGAGACAGCAGCTACAGCTGCATGACAATCTCTTGTTCAGCAGTTCTGTTTTGTGAAGGATTTTATGATTTTGACATCTTTCCTTGCTGCGGTAAAGAACAAAATACGGTAATGTCAAATTTGCCAACAGGAAGAATCAAGAATATTCTTCAGTTAAGCTAGAATATTTTAGCTTGACAAAATAAAAACATTTTATTTCACCTTTATTTTTCATTTGCATTGTTGTATATACAGTTGTTACAATTCTAGTTTTAATTCAGAGACAGGATATTTCAATATTGTAAACTCCTTAACTTCCTCCTCGCTCCTCCTCCAGAAAATGTTCGAAGACGTGGTGTTCTTTCATTTCAAAAGAAATGTGTTTCCCAATATGAAATATTTTTTACATTTTTTGTCAGATCTACTACTGAATCACATAAAACCATAACAGATTTTTATGCAGACTAAGATTGGTGACCATACATTTGCTGAAATATAATGACTCATTTTCAGGAACAGATAAAACCATTATACTGCCTGGAACACTTTTGATGCTGTCTGGCTTTTACTTTTCAATTACAACATACATTATTTAATACTTTTCTCATCTTAAGGTCTATATACCTTCTCTGCTCTTTGCAACAGTAAAAAGCTAATACTATGGAAAGCACAAAACTTATCATGGAAGTGATGTTTAGGGAGAAATCGTGATACCTAATATTTATGCCATTAATTCTGCTGAGGAATTTGTTTCAGAACATCCTAAAAGCTGTGTCCCCGAATACATACATTCACCTTGACCCAGATGTGGTTGGGTAAATAATATAAAACACAGAGGCCAAAGTAGTGTAGGATTCTACCGCTTGATACAGTCTGTACTGTGGTGCTTCAGGCACATATCCTGTGAGTTGGAGGCAGATCTTTCAGCCTGAAATGGGCCCATCTCCGTCATCACGGATTCTTTATCCATGGATGAGCAACTGTCTGGATGGCCACACAACGACACCAAGCTGTGTGGCATGGTTGCCGGAAGGGATGCCATCCAGAGGGACCTGGACAGGCTTGAGAGGTGGGCCTGTGTGAACCTCATGAAGTTCAGCCAGGCCAAGTGCAAGGTCCTGCACCTGGGTCATGGCAATCCCAGGCACAAATACAGGTTGGGCGGAGAATGGCCTGAGAGCAGCCCTGAGGAGAAGGACTAGGGGGTGCTGGTGGATGAGAAGCTCAACCTGAGACAGCAGTGTGCACTCATAGCCCAGAAAGCCCACCAGATCCTAGCCTGCATCAAAAGAAGAGTGGACAGCAGGTCAAGGGAGGTGATTCTACCCCTCTACTACACTTTGGTGAGACCCCACCTGGAATACTGTGTCCAGCTCTGGAGTCCTCAGCACAGGAAGGACATGGACCTGTTGGAATGGGTCAAGAGGAGGGCCACAAAGATGATCAGAGGGCTGGAGCACTTCTCCTATGAAGAGAGGCTAAGAGAGTTGGGGTTGTTCAGCCTGGAGAAGAGAAGGCTCTGTGGTGACCTTATAGCAGCCTTCCAGTACTTAAAGGGGGCCTACAGGAGACTCTTTATAAGTGGCTGTAGTGATAGGACGAGGGGTGACAATTTTAAACTGCAAGAGGGGAGATTTTGGTTAGATACTAGGAAGAAATTCTTTGCTGTCAGGGTGGTGAGACACTGGAAGAGCTTGCCCAGAGAAGATGCGGATGCCCCATCCCTGGAAGTGTTCAAGGCCAGGCTGGATGAGGCTTTGAGCAACCTGGTCTAGTGGTAGGTGTCCCTACGTATGTCAGGGGTGTTGGAACAAGATGATCTTTAACGTCCCTTCCAGCCCAAACCATTCTATGATTCTATGATTCTGTGATCTTGAAGTAATCAATTTATTAACTATTATATAAAAGCCAGTTATATTGTTATTAAAACTAGTGCCACTAATAGTTGCGTGTGAGTCCTGTGAGGTGCTGACTCCTGATGGTTTGTATTAGGCTGCTTTGAGAAGACTTACCAAAGTTGCCTTCAGAGAATTAGGAGAAGCAATAGATAGCATTTATTTAAAATACGCAAACCATTTCAAGTTGAAAGTCAGCATTAAGCTGTATGGGCTGTTGCAAAACCTTACATATCTTGACACTTGATTATCACCTTGAAAGAACCTAAGGAAACAGGCAGCAGCTTTAGTGTGACTTTATCCATCATAAATTTGTACAGCAGTTTAGGTTTTATATCATGTCCTTAACCATACTGAATTTTATTTTATTTAAAGTGACAACAACCCTGCCACACCATGACTGTATGGTATTTCTGGAGCATGTTTGAGTGTGTTCTCTGCCCTATTGTTAGTTTTGATAGATGGCAAATAACACTGAAAATGATGTAAAGGTGGAAAATTAAGGTATGTGTTTAGTTAAGATTAAATGATTTATTTATTAACCCACCTTGCTTTAAATTCAGTCAACTTCTTCTTTCCTGTGTTTTGCTTGACCCTAGAGATCCCATCATCTAGGTATTATTTTAGATTGTCCTTTAAATTGCATTTAAGTACACTTTATCTGCATGGAACAGGAAAGTCACACTATTGGGTGGGCGAACTGTCATTATATAGGAGCTAAACTGGCTGGAACGAAGTGCTTTAGGAAATACATAAGGCTTCAAAGATGTACATACATAACCAGAAGTATTCCACAGGGTCCTGTCCTGGGTCTCTCCAGGTCAGGTAAATGCTGTAGGTGTAGGTAATCCTACCTTCAGACAGTCTGATCTCTTGGAGTGCTTCCAGCCCATGCTTCCAGGGGCCTAATGAAAATCGTGTCCTCAGCGTGAGCTTTCATTTTCTCTCTTTATCTCTCTTTGTTGTTAATCCAAGGTTGGTTTTGAATCTTCATTCTTTTACTGTTTTAAATGTTGTTGTTTCATTATTATAGCACGAATAAGAATTGTACTGTTTTTATGCCATTCTGGTTTTGGTTTTTTTTGCCATTTGCCCTTGTTCTCTCTACTCTCTCATTGACTTTCACCAGGATGTCCACTGCATTGGAAGGTAGAAGCTACTGTTGGCTTGTCTTTCAGCGACATTTTGTACAGGCTGCACTGATCTCTCTTTGCCATGAGGCTGTGGGCTGTGGGACAGGGTGGAAGCATATGGTCTTTGACTTACAACTGATAGGAGTCAGTGAGAGAGGGTAAGCCTGTTTGACTGTGTCTGTGAAGAGTTTTTGTAAAATGGACCAGTTACTGCTTGTAAGATCTTTTTTTTAGGAGTTCAATATTCATTTAACATTGAGCTCCATTCACTTCTCTATTAAGCTGCTAAACTAATCCCGAAACACAATAAAGACTGATATTTTCTAATTAATAAAATGGAAGCTGTTCATGAAGATAGCAACATGAAAGCTTTGGGGAAAATACATTGTCCTGTTTCTCCACAGTAAGCAATTTAGTATTGTTTGACATTTTATATATAAGGACAAATTTTTTCACATCCATTACTTGGGTTGTGAACTTCATCATACATCAGTTTTCCAATAAATGGAGTAAAATATGTGTGTTATGGTCTTGTGGAGGAGAAAGTGAAATGGATATGAATAAACTGAACATTCTCATTAGTACTTTTATAGAAGTAACTAAAAAAGTTACATTAGCTCATTATGAGACATCAGAGAGAATTATATTATCTAGTTTTATTATTACCTAAACAAAATCTGAGCCCCAAAATGATGATATTCTAGTCTAATAATGGATCTAAATACTGTATCACAAGACTGCAAGATGAAAAAAGCTAATATCACAAGCAGTACAGTTAAATTGCCAGAGCAGGCAACAAAGACTTGCTTCAGTTTTCATATTATAATGGATAATGCAATCTATGCCCTTGTCTCGGCTAAGTAGGACAAAGACATTCACATCTTATACAATCCATTGACAAGTTCTTAAGAAATCTTGCATCAAATGGCGTTCTATATTTGTTCATTAATTGCACTATAATGCTACCTGAAATACTTTATTTGATGTTGAAGTCACATTATTTCAGATGCAGCAGGAGTCTGCCCAAGGTTGTTAGCTGCTAGAGAGGCAAATGGAGGGTATCCTATTGGCCTATGTAGTTCACCATAAAGGAGTTTTTCAATACATCCAAACTTTTCCCTTGATATACGTATGGTATTTCTATTTATATACAGTATTACAAGCATGTATTGGGGCTATTAAAAATTGCTAATTACAGGCAAAACTAAATAAACCAAGCATAATTATAAAGCAGTACAGAACAATTAACAGAAAACATATCCCAGTGTACCAGCAGCTGAAATACATGCTTCCTGATAATTTTACTTCTGGAGTCAATGGAATGGCACAGATAAGGCTTACTGCCTCTCAGTGGATATAGAGAAATTATGTACTAATTGTATGCACATTTTTAATAAGGAATAAGAAACACAAGGTCAGGTTCCGCAACAACTTTGAAGGAGCAGCACCAGTAATTTACTTTGCGTCAGAGTTATTTTTTTCCACCAATATTCTGCTCTACTAGTGTGTCGGAAAAATGTATACTTCTGTTTTTCTAGACTAACAACAAAACAAACATAAGGAATATGACTGTGACTGTTCACTTATTTTCAAGCCTGGAACTACAGTGGTTTTCTCAGAAGAGAGAGGAAAAAGGAAAAGGAGGTATTCTATAGGTGAAAGAGTTTTGTTAGTCTAGCACATGTCTAACCTATGGCACATTAGAATGTACAAAATTAAGCTACTGTTATTTACTGTAACTGTTCAAATAGTATAGGCTCCATTTAGAATGCATCAATACATAAATTTTATCTCAGGATTTTGCTGAATGTTCGCACTTTTTGTAGTGTATGCACCTATTTTACACATGTGAACTTAAACTTTGGTGTTTATTTTGCATTTACTACTTGCGAAGTTTTTGAACAACAAATACATGACACTATTATACTCTGAGAAAGGAAACATGTTATTATGATTTTGAAAGTAGCCATAGTTAATTTTCAAAACAATGCTGGGTTTATCATTGCAAAAGACAAGGGATATGTTTGTATGTATCAAGAGAAAAAGCTGTGCAAGATGTAGAGAGAACCTTATGTGGTGTCCATCTGCTTTCCTCTGCCTGAGACAAACCGAAAATCCTCTTCCAGCCATACTCATGGCATTCACAGTGCTTTATTGGCAGTAGCGTAGATTTCCAAGTTACAGAGCTATAAATTATTTTTCATCCCTACTGTTGTGGTTTTATATTGTAGTCTGTTACTACCTTGGATACATTTTATTAGAAACTCTCTTTTCACGTGGAATAATTCATAGGTTCTTTATTACTTCCTCAAGTAAATGTTGCTGGTTCTAGAAATGCTGATTTCCTCATTTATAAATGATTCCAGAAATGCTAGTTTCCTTATTTAATGCCTGACTCTGCTTGGTTACACTACAGTGCAAATTTGGAGTTGCTGAGATACACAGCTAATGGACGAGATGGGACCTGCTGCTATTTGAAGAATATTCTTGTTACAATGTAAGCGTGTCTGCTCGCTTAACAATTCTGACACAGAGATTAGTGAATTTTTCCTGTAAATTAAAATTAAGCAGTCAAAACTAATTTTCCCAGTTCACTATTTAGATGGCATTTTTCCAAAGTTATTGAGTAGAAACTGCTGGATTATTTCTGAAAGCAATTATTCATCTGCTGGAATGGAAAGTGAAGCTGGTCTTCAAATTCCAGCTGATTTTGACTGAATAAATGGATCACGTGCTTTTGTGTCCCCTGGCCAGAAAATATCAGTCATATTTCTGGTACAAGTATTCCCAACTATAAATAACAATTCTGTTTTCTAATGTTCTGTAGCACAAATTTAAAATGCCCTTGCTTTGGCAAATTATTCTTACAATGCAAAGAGATGGCTCTGAATAGAAGTGGAACGGATTTGACAGAAAAGCAACGTCAATATTCCCTGAAATTATTTGTTGGTATTCACCTGTTTATAGACATTCCTCTAGCCATTCATTTGTAGTTGTCTTTTTAATCCCTGTAGGACCACATTAACGTAGTCACTTCAGTAACCTTTGCAGAACCACTTCAATCTTTGAAATAATGAATAGAAAAATAAAAACTGCTTCCAATAGCCCTACTCTGATGCCTCCTTCCCAAGGCATTCTTTGAGAAGGGTATTTAGAGGGATACTACCATAATTTATGCTTCTCTTGCTGCAGCATCATACCCTGAAAGCACGCAGGCTGAGGTGCTGAGGAGGTTATTGCAAGGATGTGATGAGGCAGCTGGGGGCAAACAAAGGCAATCTGTGCATCGAAGACTGCTGGCACTACCAGAGGGCACCCAGGTTTTCAGGAACAGGATAATTCACATCTTTTATTCTGTTTTGGCTCGATTTCCCTGACAGTTTCTCTTTTCTTTGTAATTTGTTTATGCAAGTAGAAACTCGAGTCTCCACTCACTCTGCTAAATTTCATGTTTTATTGCTGACTTACCATTCTGGCTCACCTTCGATCCAGCAAGTCTGGTTTTGCCATTTATTCTGCCTTATCCAAATTTTGGATCGTGAATTTTTCGGAGAAGGGACTGTTTTCTTCTGCTGTCTGTAAAATGCCAGCGCAGTTGTGTACTGAAGTTCAACTGGGGTTTGCAGGGACTATTATAATATAATTAATAACTGCTATTAATAACTTGATCTGCATTCTGATATCTCACTGAGATATCACTGTAACCTCCAACATTAATAGTTGTTACTATTTATTTTCTATTCCTCTTATTGCCTAGAGACTCAAGCAAAGATCAAAGCTGTATGGGCACATGGGATAAAATTCATCTGATGAAATGTAGATATCTGCTTCTGGGAAATCTTCAGCTTTCTACGTAATTAAAATTATCATATCAAAATAGTTGAGATTTTGGTGTTTGTATCTTGTGAAAGAGTACTGTTCATCTACTGTTGTTTTTCTTTTTTAAGCATAACTTCTGTCTGCTTAAGAATATTTGCTTTAATTTAGTTATTTCTGAAAGAAATCTAATGAAGTTACTATTTGAAATAGAAAATGTGAGAAGTGTAATTACTGAGTTTTTAACGTAAAGAAACTCTGTTTCAAATTAATTTTTCATTGAGAGTCTTAGAGTTAATTTTTTTCCTGTGTTGCTAACAGCAATCCAGCATTTTGTTTAGCAAATCTGACTCTTCTGATTATGTATCATAGTGGACAACAGATGTTAGAAAGCAACTCTTGCTGAGTACTCTGTCTCAAATTTAGGCAAAAATATCTTATTTAAGATGCAAGAAAGCCACAGGTTATACCACAGCACAGTGATCTTTGTTTTGGTCTCTATTTCTTTCTCAGTAACTTCCAATATATATTTATTTTTTTGACCAGGGCTGAGCATTAAGCTGTTCTTTTCATGGGACAATCATCACCCAAGATCTTGCTCCTGATATAGTTAGCTCAGCGTTCATCATCTTGGATATGAAGTTAAGGGTTTTTTTTTTAACCTTGTGTGTCACTTTACACTTAAATAGAAATTCTTCTGTCATTTTATTGCTCATTTTTATAATGTCATTCTGCAGCGCTTCTCAACTGGTCCTTGCCCTTATTACCCTAACTAATTACTATCAGCAAACATTCTTACCCCCTTTCCAGGCTCTTCACGAGTACGGTGATCAGCACAGTCCCAGCAGAGGTGGTAGTCCCTCTCCAATGAGAGAATCGAGCATTTCTCACAAGAAGGGGCTGGTGTGTTGGGCAGCCCCTTCCTGATCCACGGACTGTGCTCAAAATCAAGCACGTGAATTAGTTCCATCCAGCTGCAAAAGACTGAAGCAAAAGCTGTGCATGCATGTTAAGCATTGGGTTACTTAGATGTTAAGTTCGGGCTTGATCCTTCAAGATCTTGGGTTTTGTAAGATAAGACCATATAGCGCTTTGCAGAACAGAGCTAAATATTAAAAGCATGGTGTAAATTGTCATCTTGTTTTCCATACCAGTATGCTTTTTTCCTGTTTAAATGTGTTAAACATGAAAAATGCAGAAATAACCTCCAGTAGAATTTAGCAAGTACATACTGCTTTGCATAAGCAGATCTTCAGTGTTGCTTAATTTTGATCTTATCTGTTCAGTGCACATTTAGATTTAGCCAATAGCAGTTAGAATTAAGTTGTTGTTTATCTTCTTTCAACATTGCCTCAGGGTTTATAAAGAACATAATACTGTAGTTACATATGCCTTAATGTTTTAGAAGACAAGCCATTAATGGCATACTTAACAAAAGTTCATTTTAAACCACAACCAGTATTTTTAGAGGACAAGTAAAGAGATTTGTTTAATCTGCCCTATTTTTAAAGTGATATTGCCATGTGACATAGGGTATTACTGTTAGAGAACTAGATAAACACATTAGAGTAATTAAGCTTCCTGAAAAGACGGAGCTTCTGAAACTTAAACATACTGTTCTAAAAAATAGTCACTGTTGAATTATCAACATCTGCTGGATGACGACTAATGATCTCATTATAATTTCTTTTAAGAATATTGGACTGATTTCATTTGGAGGCAAGTGAATAGAACTCAAATGAAATCAAGGGAGCTGAGTCAGTCTTTTTACACCATGAACAATTTTTCCCTCCTGTACTTTTTATTAGCTCCATTATGAAGCAATAAGCTGACAACAACTGAGCATCAGAATTCAGTCTCAGACCTCTTAGCAAAAGGAGAACATTGTGCAGTTGTTTAAGATGTGATATTTCACGTTGCACTTCTGCTTTTTTATTTAATATAATAATATAGCTCTTTACAGTTTTTCTGACTCAAGAGTAGCTTCACATGAAGGGGCTGACGTTTTCAAATGGCTTCCTGACCAAAATTTTTTTGACGACATCATACCAATGAACTAGCTGAAATCTTGTTTTAGTATTTTGACATACAATTGCAAACTAATTAAAATTACTTGCTTTTCTCAACCCCTTAGCTCTATTGCTTCATTCATTTTCCTTTTTTTATAAGACGGAAAATACTTAAAACTCTCTTGCTGCTTTTACTATTGTTCCAGTGTCACCTTTCGCAAACTGATTGATTTGAAGCAATGTTATTCGTGCTGCCCATCAAAAGAATAAATATTGTTCTGCATATGAGTGTATTTTATTTGGAATGTGATACTGTAACAAGTATTTCAATAATTAAACTAAAGTGTTTTCCTCTGATTTTTCGAGCATGCTATATTTTACTAGACAGGTACCAGTCAAACAGAGTTTAAAGTATTTTGTCTCAGCACACTCTCCAGTTCCTTAGGAAGATGCTCAGCGGCTGCAGAGATTTTCCAGCCTTAGTGTCTCATTAATATACATCTCCGTCAAGGCTAAGTGAACTTCTGATGAAAACTGAACTTGAAACTTGCTAATGTGACCACACTATTGCTTTTCTGGGTGTGAGTGCCACTCTTCTGTTAAACTGTGCCTATAAAAACGAGCTGAGTGGGAAGTAACCCTCCAGTGAAAAGTGAAAAAAGAGCTCAACATGAGGTTGCATATGATGAACTGATAGAATTTTTTTCAAAATAAATAACAATATATTAAGTTAATGCTTATTAATGCAGTTTTGTGGGGTTGTTTGGGAATTTTTTTAAGATGAAGTATAATGCCATAATATTAAGTTTGAGGAGCTGCTCTAGATTTTATAGAGATAAAATATAATTTTGTGGACTATTGATAAGCCAGAATGACCTTTTTTTAAGCTGTCAGCACAGCAAGACAGCTAGGTACTTTTTGAAATTCATGAATATTAATTACTAAAATTACTAATAATTAGTGGAGATATCCTGGAGGTTTTTTGGTCTCGGAAACACCTGATAAAATGTGTCATCATGAACCTGAAAGTTACCCAGAGTACACACAAACACTCTCTTTCCTTACCCTAGATTTAAGTGGAAAATAAAGATGCAAAAGGAGTTTATAAATAAAAAATGGTAAGTCTTCCTTCCCAAATTATATGGCTAGAGACTTTGTTCATATTTTATTTTGCATATGCAAATATACTCAAATAGAGAGATGAACATTTTAATCATCCTTACTCTGAATCTGTCAAATGAATGACACTTTCATATGCAAAATGAGTGCAAGAATTTAACTGAAATTATTTCAGTTTTGGCTACATGACTTACAAATACATTAATAACAAGCATGAGGAAGATCCTAAGTATGAGGTCATACCTTTCTCAGCAATGTGTTAAGGATGTCACAATTAGACTTAAAGCATATTCCAGGTGGTGATTATAGCTGATCCTTTTGGGCAATGAATGGATATTAGACTCAGCCTTGTCAGGAAAATATTTAAGGTTTTTGACCTAACAGGTAGTACACTCTGTTCTGTCTACGTTACCATGGAGAAAATAAATGCAAAAAGTAAACATCACTTCAGGCACATTTGGAAGAAATTTTGCCATCTTTTGCTCAAAAAATATTTCCAGAACTTTTTATCTCAGTAAAGGGAGGATGTGGCTGGAGTTTTTCTTGCATATGGGCAAGAGCAATGCTTTTCTACTTCCAGTTCAACCTTAGAATTAAGACAAATTTTGTATCCAGTCCAATTCAAGGTGTTACTGTGAACGTATGGCAAACCATTCATTTCTGGCTGCCTGGCAGTTTGCCTCTGAACATGATCTTGGAGACACGGAGCAAGCTCTAGAGGGCCATTTGCCTGCTGGGTCTCATAACAGCTGGTAGATTCTGAATAGTTAACACGCACGTGTTTTACAAATGTAAAAGTAAAGGATGCCAGGAATAAAGGATGTACTGCCTTGATGTGTTCATTGCAGTAAACGAAGCTGAAAACAATAAACCCTCAGCCATTCTGCTGAGTCTCTTGCTCGTCAGGTTATTCTCCCGACACACTGCTGAGGATCTCAGCTGGCGGTCATAGCTTTAAGAAGAGTGTTCTCTGTAAAAGGGGTTAATTGAGCATAAATGCTTGCTCTGTTTTACTCTTGTACTTGCTTCATCAGCTCATAGGAGTAAATATTTCCTCCAAAAATATCTTCCTTTTCAGTCTGGTCTGTTCGTAAGCTACAGTTTCACCTCTAATATTTTTAGTTACCAATGTTGATACAGTTCTGATCTTTCAACTGCTGAATCTGTTAATTTTGAAATGTGGTGCTTCTCTGTTGTCAGAGTCTTTATGCATTGCAAGACGTACTTAAACTCCTCCCTCAGATACTTAATCTTGCCATTTAAAGGACACAGATTAGTGCAATGATATCTATTTTTTCCCTGGTATTGTTAGGAAAAGTCCATGCTATGCTCTGCCTGCCTGGGCAGCAGCTCTGCAGAAATGGCCCTGAGGGACAGCGAGCTATATAGGAGCCACCCTGGGGCTGGCAGAAGTGAAAGTCAGCAGCATCCGGTGCTGTAGGAGCAGAAGCACAGCTAGGAGATTGAGGGAAGTAATCCTTCTCTGTTTGACAGCCATGAGAGAGAATCTGGGGTGTTTGGTCCAATTTTGGGCTTGCCAGTACCAGACAGACATTGACATACCTAGACAAGAGCAGAGGATGGCCATCAAGATGCTTGAGGGGCTGGTTTGAGGAGCACAAGAAGTACGAGAAGCAGCTGAGAGACCAGGGCTTATTTAAGGATTCGGGGGGACCTTCTTACTGTCTACAACTGACTAACTTGAGGCAGTCTTTGGGAAGATGGAGCTAGACCTTTCTCAGAGGTGCCAAATAAAAGGAGGTTCAGTGGCCACAAATTGCAATAACAAACTTGGATTACATATTAAGATATATCTGTTTTTTAAGCATGAGGTTGGCGAAATACTGGAACTGGGAACAAGGAACTTGTGGCATCTCCATCCCTGGAGGTATTAAGAACTTCACTATGTGTGGACCTGAGCAACATGATGGAAGGTGACCCTTCTTTGAACAAGGAGTTGAACCAGATGGCCTCTGGAAGTACCTTCCAACTGATGTGATTTTATTAATTGTATTTTTCTAGTTTGTTTTTCATTTATATGCCTTTAGTACATTCCCTATGCTTTTAGTACAGTTTCACCTATTTGCTGTCATAATAGCCAGTTAAATTTGTCCTGGCAACATACTTGCTTATACATCTTTGTCCAATTTAAAATTAAAAAATGTTTTGTGCTGTCAGACTGATAGCAATTTATCTTCACTAATGCAACAGACGACATTATGGCAGATGATGTAATTTGGACTTCTTGTCCCTGCTTGCAAATTCACAAAGCAATATTGTTTGTTCCCTTTCTTGCATTTTTTCATGTAAGATAAGCATCATTTTTTATACTGCGTTTGTTGCCACAACTGTGTATGCAGTTGTGTGGTTTTGGGTAGATTTCAGTTTTGGACTCCAGAGGCCTTTCTGTCTGATTCTTTTGGATTTTTTTGGATTCTTTAAAATGTCTATTTATGTCAGAACACTACCCACACATCATAAGCCTCCTCTCCTGCACTCCTTCAAAAATATGCTGGACTGTTCTTCAGCTTTTAACCAATCATAAATTTCTTCATGTTCCCATTCTTTTTGCATTCTTTTTTAAAGACTGTATTGATCACACTTCATTTTTATGCTGAGTGCAGTGTATCTCAGATGTCTCCCATACAGGTGTAGATTGACCTCTTATTCCCAAATTAACTTAAAATTATAAAAAGCATTATCATGCTCAGAAATGGCTACTGAGAAATATTTTTCCACATGTCTTACTTTCCACTGGTATCTGTTGCAGTTAGTTTTACTTTTAAAGAGAGATTGCTTAGATCATTTTCTAAAGTCAGTACTGAAGATGGATACAGCTCGAAATGGCTAACTCACCTGGTATCCATCACAGTACCTACTTGTGTGTAGGTCTCTTGAGCTACATGGACTCAGTTGTTTGCTTGTCATCACACAACAGATACAAGAAGGATAATGCTAGGATAATTAAGCATTTCCTTGACATGCAGAAACACGAGACAATGAAGAACAGTATATTAAAAGCAAAGTATATTTAAATAGAACTGTAAAGGAAAGATGATGAAAACTGTTACTTTGGTTTGCAAGCATCAGCTCAAAACCAATCCTTCATATACCAGTTGAGTAATCTGATATTGGGCTGTTAATATTCCAGCCTCACCTACTCTATCTGGTTGTATTTTCTTTTCAACATTTGCTGTGGTTTTGGGTTTTTTTTTGTTTGTTTTTACACAAGGTGTAATTTTTATTTCAGTGTGAAACAAAAATACTTTTAAAAATCTCATCATTTTCCATGAAATGTAATATTCTTGTTCATTGTTTCTGGTCAGACGAGATCTTCGTGAGTCCATGCTATACCTCCTATTCAAGAATTAATCACTTTCACACAGCATTTAATAAATTTTCTTCAGACTTCCTATTTCTGAGAGGATTGTACCAGATCTGAGTTCATGTACCAGTTCATGTCTAGTGAGTGATAAATATTTTTTTGCATGTTCTTCCCATTTCTTTCACTGTAGAAAGGCTAGGTTTAGTAGTCTGAAATAGCTTACATAGTTCTGTTAGTTCTGTTACGTTGTGGAGTAGTGTCCCTGGAGAGAAATGACAGTCATGGCATTGTTAGTGTCATTTCAACAGGCTGCAAAAACCCCTCAAAATACATCTAGTCCAGAAAGTTCCATTAGCAAATAAAAGGTCTTTTCTACCTGAGTATATTGTCTTTGTCCAGATTTCAGGTTTCTATTTAAAGGGGTTAATATCATGTGACAGAAAGCGCTGGATTAAAGTTATTAATAAGCAGTAATGTGCATTAAAGAGAAGATTATTTTTTCCATTACGATGATAAAAAATTTACATGCATCAGATTCATGTTCCAATAAAGGATATAAAACTATAAATAACTAGTTACTTGAGACCAGAACATGTGTTGCAAAGAAAAGAGTATATAGTATGTGATATGTCACTTTTGCACATTTCCAGTGTTTGGATACCTTCATAATGTTTCCTTTTAAGCAGTGGCAAAGGATTGTAAGCCATTGTAAAGTGATACCTGTAAGATATTTCCATAACGGCAATTTATCATTGGTATGCAGAACAGTCAGTACTCCCCTAAACTCAGCTTTTTATACAAGTAGGACTTTGTTACCGTGGTGATGCCACAGCACTGCTTTTGACTAAAAGCAGAACTGATTAGATTGCATTATATTACCCATTCATATTGTACTACCATTAAGCAATATATTTCTTGCATTTCAGCTGCCACAAATCTTGATATTTAATGGGACAAGTTCTTTATAAAGGTTGGCTGCAGAAAAAGAGAAACCAATCTGTTTGTATCTTTCTTTAGCTGGTGTCATTGGGTATATTTTGAACTCATGCTTTTCTAAAATAATTTAATATTGCATCTTTTTTGTTCATTTCTGCTGTTCAAATAGATGTGCAGTTCTCACCCTCATTGGCAGTTTTTCTGCCCTCTGTCTCTCGTGCCCTGTCCTGTGTTTCTCCACTGCATTACCTTACTCGTCATAGCAATTAACAATTACCTTGTACTGACTGAGTGCATCTAAGTGCCCACCCACTCCACATCCATTCCATAACAAGGTACTGCATATCAGAGAAAGGGACCCTCATTCCATCAGTGCTTGATTTGATCAGCCTGTGGCTCAGCATTTCTTAACTATGGTGACGGGACTTTAGGGAAGTAAAGATCTGCTGAATTTAGGTTTTCTGCAGCAGACAGACCTGTTAAAGCTATGTTATTAAATTCTATATGGGGTTTGTTCTTTAAGACCATTTTCAACCACTTTAACTCAATGCTAAACAAGACAGAATTTAATCTTAAGTATGATAGCAACTATGAGGTACTGGTTCAGACGTAGTAAAGTGGAGAATATAATAATGGAAAATTATCTGCATAATTATCAAGATAATATTATTTTAATAATTGATTAATGTGAATAATACAGTTTTAAAAATTGTTTGCAAGTGTTATTCCATTGTCATTCTTCACCCAATAATGTTCTGGGGACAAATAAGTGTTAGTTGTTTCAGAGATACTATGTCTACTGCTTTCTCTCTGCTACTGTTCGGCTGTATTTTTTCACAGCTTTTATTGCACTTCACTGTCTCAGAGTTTTAGTTTATACACTGCATGCTTTTCTAAAATGAATGTCTTTTTTTTTTCAGTTATTGTATAAAAAATTCTTGAAGCCTCCTGCCACTACTTTGACCACTTTAAATTAAATATATTTAGAAATCTGCAGTAACACTTCCAGTTGACAGTTGAAGGAAATGTCTAAACATCAAAGCATTGCAGTTTTGAGATGGGACTGCAATTAGAGAATCAGCTTTTCATACCTGTAGTAGATGCATGTGTATACTATAATCACTAAAATCAGTTTAGTATTTTCTTGCCTAATAGGAAGATTTCCTGCATCTGAAAAACCCTGCTTATTTCATAAAAACCCCATAAATATATAGAACTGTGCTGAGAAATGGAGAATGATGATGGTATCGGTGTTCATGAAGAAAAGATTAATTATTGAACTGTTGTTCTTTCAGTTTCGATGCTAAGAGAAAAGAAAATGTGTTAGCTTATCTGAGCTACCCTTGGAGAAGGATTTTAAGGGCTTTTCTCTGATTTTGATGTTGCTACAAGTAACTGAATCAAGTTACTAGACTATGTTCTTCACCTGAACTCTCAAAATGAAATAACCCAAGATAATTTATTCCACAAAGAAGAGAAAATATCACATGTACAAAAAAAGTTATACATTTCAATTATTTTTCTTATGATCTTATGACCTCTAAATTTGCATTTCAGTTAAAATTGCATGTAAAATGTCTTCTAACTGAGGTGCACCCTGAAGTTAACAAAAGCTGAATGGTTGATTTTAATGGACCCAGAAGCAAACTGTATTGTTGACTGAAGGGCAATAAGAGCAGAAAATTGTTGGTTAGTGTGACAGTAGAGGTCCTGATGCTTCCTTTTTACTTTAATATTTTCTGTCTATATCAGATATAGAATAAACAGTTTTGAGAAATTAGAATAATTGTCATATGGAAAGATTCCTCCTCACTATCTGAAACCACAGAGGAGGAATAGGACATGAATCAGGTTAGTGGATGAGTGGCATATTCTGAAGGAAAACAGATGTAAATTAGAAAGCAGGCTGTACTTTTATACAGTAACAATTAGCAGATAATGCATGCCTAAAATCTGGCTCTGCAAAAAGTAAGTGCTTGTATTGTGAATGTAAAAAGTTGAAAAAATTATATTTTCATTAACATTGTATTTTAACACTGAATGATATTGGCTTGAAAGTTCCTAATGAATGTAGTGAAAGGATTTTTGCATTCTCCTAGAGTTCAAGATGGAAGTTGTTTCCTTCAAAATAAGAGTAGGACTCACTATGTTTCTTTAAATTGATGCCAGGCAAGACTGTGGTGCCAGTACTTTTGAACTATAGTCTAGGGGTTGGATATCTCACTCATGCTGATGACTATCACTTCTGAAAACAGTATTCTCCTGGTCTGTCGATGACTTGGGTATGAAGTACAGAGGAGTATCAATTCTGCCTAATGCTGAATTTGATTTATTTTTTGTTAGGTGGTTAGCTTTGGAATTCAAATTTGAAAATAATGACCATCACAGTTTCTATGCCTGTCACTCTCTGCTGCACAGTATAGGGAAATGTAATTTTTATTTGTGAAAAAATTATTATGTTCTCTGAAACTGCATCAGGATTTTTATATCATCCTCAATTGCAAAGTATTTAAGAGCTGAGTCTTCATATACAGAGCTGAGATTGATTTGGGTTGGTCTTGTTTTTCTCATATATCAATCCTTTCCACCACGGTTTTCTTTTAAATAAGATAATTCAGGTTAATTAAGTTTTCATTTTGGGAACACTTATGTCAGGAGTGAGCATATGTCAAAATGCCATGAAATTTCTTCTTTATCCTTTTATGCAGTTGGAGCAGATCCAGAGTTGCAAAGCTCTAAAATGTCACATTTTCTTTCTGCTTGTACACTGTTTTCCGACCACAAGTTACAGCAACATATTGTGCTATTGAAACCATCAGAGGTGCTGCAAAATTCATCCTTTGATTGCTCAGTTCTTTGGTTAGGCGGTGTAAAAAGGTATGTATTTAGGATATTTGAGTACTTAAAAACTTCTAGATGCAGTATACGAAGGCTATCTGAAATGAAGGATAAAAGCGATAAGCAAAATGGTTCTGAAGTAGAGATAGGCAAAACTATTAGGATATAATCAGCAAACAGTAAAATAACTGTTAGAATGCCTTTTTACCTCTGCTTTGGTATTTGCACAAGATCTAACATTTGTGCTAATTAGCAGATCAAATATCTTTGTAAAGTAGAGGTGTCTCTGGTCAGGAGAATACCTTTCACCAGTTTCTGTCCACATATTGCCACAAAATACCTCAAGCCCATTGGTAATTATTTACTTCTTTCTGATACACGGTATTAATTTAAGCTCTTCTTAAAAAAAGCTTTAAAAAGCATCCTCTTTTGAAAATACATCATAAATAAATAAGATGGGATTGAGAGTAGCTGATCCTTGCTGATCCGATACAGATGCTGAAATACGTGAAAGTAGAGCTAACTTAAAACACTATTTGTTATAAAACGCAAACTAATTTGTTAGTTGCATCACTGCCAGGCTGTCCTCAGTAATCTTTCTCCTGTTTTTGTCTTTTGCTCATCACTCTTAGAGGTTCCTTGGCACAACTATTCACAGGATCTGCTCAAAATAATTATTTGTCATTGGTGTTAATCTTCCTCAAGTTGTTTTGTTGCAAGATAGATGATTTTCTGCTTTTCGGGCTTCTGCCTTGTCTCTGCACAGAGCCAGCTTCTTCCCAGCAGCCTGCAAAGCCTTGTCCCCAGCCGTTCTCTCCTGTGCTCTCCCCTCTGGCTGACGTGACACATGTCCATCGTATAAAACAGCATGCAACTTCAGTTTCTTTGGTCAGAAAGCACAGCTCTGCTCTGAAATGCATTTCATCCATGTGCCAATGACTGTTTTTTCGTAATTTGAATGCAGCTTTTTCCACTAGTAGAGCCTTCTTTTAAGTAGAAACATCCTGTAGTTACGGCTTCATTATTTTTCAGCTGTCAAGGATGCCATAAAAAGACTTAAAAGTTCTGCAATTACAAAATGTCATTGAGTATTGGGAATCTTTTTCCCTCCTCAGCTTGATTACTGTTTTGTAGCAGTTCATTAAAAAAAACCAACAACCCTTCTTTGATTTTTCAAAGCTTTACGTGCTGGATGATAGATTTGACCTCATCAGTTGCAATTTTTAAATGCGTTGGAAAAATTATTTGTTTTCATGCATTCATAGTTACAATAGTGAGAAAAAAAGCTCTTTTTCTAATGTAATGTAATTTCGGAGGTAATTTGACAGAGTATGTATATGCATGTCCATATTGGGAGGGCTTCACATATTTACTTGCCTGATTGAGAGTTGTATTTCCTTTTCGATTGTATTTTCTAGCTGGATTGTAACATGCTACTTAAAATTGAAAGCAGTAAATACATTTTGTGTTTAGAAACAAATGTCTTAACAAATAAGTTCTCCCCTCTGCAAAATGCATTTCAAAACGAGAAGAAAGTATTCTAGGCCTAGATTTTAGTTTTGTATACATCGTGCTCATCTAATTGTAAGTAGTAGAATTCAGATAAGATTGCAGTAGGTTGTAACTCCTCTAGACTTGTTACAGTAAGTTAATGTATTTGGTTTTATATACTGTCTTCCTCTAAAGAGGAAACTTGATTACTCCTATTGTGTTACCATTAAAGTGTCAATCACTGCGTCTGAGAGAGTGAAAGCAGGAGCAGACAGAAGTGATGACTTGGTGAGCCCTGGACAGAAATCGCAAAGTTCCCACTGGTCTCTCAGTTGTAACAGAAAGTTGGTTCAAAATCACAAAGATGAAAATATTTGCATAGTTATGGTATTGTATGCAAACATTCTACAAAGTATTACACGTTTGTAGTAAAACATAGTTATAGCGGAAGAATGAGGAGAGCAGTTTGCAGGTGAAATGATGCATCTTTCATCTCTTTGAGGAAATTCTACAGTTCTTCAATATTCTTAAAACAAAAATAAGTTTTTTGGTGTTTTTTTTTTTCTTCTTTTAGGATGACAGGCGGGTTCCTTGTGACTGCTTCATAATTCAGGACTCTTTCAATGCCAAAGGTGGAAATCTGGAACACATAATGGAGGATATTTTAGCAAACAGACTAGCATAAATCAAAGATCATTCAAGAGTGCCAGTGGAAAAGAACACTTTTGCAGCAGTGATAGCATTTCAGAATTTCTAGAAAAATTACTTGAGATAAAAGGAAATATAAGGTAGCCCGAATTGGAAAACAAACCAATTTAAGCTTTAATGAAATTTAGCTTTGAATGAGAATCTTGATGGAAAAAACTGCAGCACATCCCCAGCTTGCATTTAGGCTGACCCTCAAAGATATGTGGAAAATGAGGCTCCACAACTAGGACAGACAGTCTGCTACTATATAAGCTATTTTTGTGATAGAATCATCTCTAAAAGAAGAAAGTTTATATACTATGCATTATATCTTACTTGATACGGTAATTCCATCTGCACTGGGAACTCCACTATCAAATATTCAGCTGCCTTTTGATATGCTATTTCCTTCCCCTGTATTTTCAGCAATGACCCCAAGGGACAAGCTGGACTGCTCTTTGATCAATGTCCAGGCAGGGGGGAAGCATATTGACAGAAAAATGACTCAGGGCCATAACAGTTTCTTTTACATAGGATAAAACCCAAAAGTATTTATAAAGTTAGTTTTAAAAATCCTCTAGTCCCCACAAATCCATACCTCTGTCTTCATTGTCTTTCTTTTCCAAGACAGCCTAATAGGAGCTTTAAGTGGACCTACTACCTCTCCCATGTTTATCCAATACCAGATCATCCTTTATTGCTTCTCTTGTGTTCCTTGCCCCAGATTTAATAGTATGTCCCATGTATCTTATTTTAAAAGCAGGCCGGCTTTTGTACCCTTAGTATTTTCCAGGAGGTTGAGAATGTACATTAATTTTCCTTATCCTCTGTGCAGCATACCATGCATACACCGGTTTTCTGAGAAGTAAAAAAGATCAAACAATTCTAATTCATTTTTGTATTGTCACTGCGTGTTACAGACTGTCATTTATGACACTATAATTTATAAATTTATCACTATCATTTGATTAGAAATTGCTACATTTTCTTTTAATTTAAAATATTTATTAGTCTTTGTGTAAACTGCAGTGATTGTTTTAGATTTAGACTCTTTTGTCCAGTGGTTATGGATATATGCATACACACGTACATAAATAAGAAATAATATTTTCTAATAACAGCTGTTTATTTGAAACTCATTCTGTTTAAAAATCTCTATTTTAGAAAGGCTTCATAGTGGAGTTAATGAATTCTTGACTATTTCTTACTCTGTGTTGACAGAATATCATTAACTACAGAAAGTTCAAGCACTGTGAATCACTTGGCATATTTTTTATGTTATTTTTTTAATGTGAGATAGTTACAGTTTAAACCTAAGAATGCCAATGTTTGCCTCCTCACTTGAATGCCCTTGTTATCTCTCTCACCTAAGTTTTAAATTTATATTCCTATGGTGAAGTTCTGGTCCTGCTGGAATTTGAGGAAGCCACAATGCAACCTCTTTTCTCCTGGGCCAGTGTTCAGTCCCCCCTCACGCTATAAAATGACCTAGTGTTAATTACTTTTTACATTCCTTTACACAATGTCAACATAAAACGAGTTGCTAAACATGCAACTGCAAAACGATTTTTGTAACTAAGCATTAATTGAAAAACATTTCTCAACTGATATATGCATTTTCATTTTAAGCAGTATTTACTGAAGCATCTTGAACAGTTGGTGCTTGAATAAAATACTAGTTTGATGTCAAACACTGTGGTCTAGCAATTCTGTTAATGAGTTTTTACAAAAATAATATTCATACTCCTTCCTAATGCCAAGTATTTGTTTGGATTTATTTTGTGATAGCTGTCAAAATTAGTTAATACAAAGAAAGTTTGACAGGGGATTATGTTGTATAGTTAGGACTGCCGGATTTAAGGCCCTGATCCTGTCAGGCTGAGACATGTACAGTTTGAGTATGCAATTGGCTTCTTTCAGGTCCAACCTTTTTATTCATAATAGAGAAATTAAGAGCGGCAGCTTAGTGCTGAAGATGTGAAATTGTCCTAAACTCTTCCACAAATGAAACATATGTTTCCTAGTGGTTTTAATGGAACTTAATGTGCAAACAAACTTAGTAATTTAGCACTAACAACTAAACATGAAGAATAAAATCACAGCTCCACAGATGTTGCTAGTGACTTTGCTAATGATGTCAGTGAGGTCAGAATATAATTCAAGACTGAAAATGCAAGTGAATCAAGCACCATTTGACAACATAAATTTACGGATTAAAAATTGCTCAACCAAGATTAAGGAAAGTTTATAGTCTAAATTTCTCAGAAGTTCAAAGATAAGAAATCAACATACAAAAGATGCTGAGGTAGCTAAAATATTTTCCAACTGAGAAACACCACTCCCCATATCTGCACATTTTATTCATGAACGAATCCTCTATAGTCACTGTCTGTCTTCTTTAGAAAGTAGAAAAGTGAAGGAGGCATCTTGCAGTTAATATCAGAAGAGGGAAAGTGAAAACAGCACTTTCTCCTGCTCTGTATTGGAAAAGCAGTGGTGTGGTCTCATGGAGTTTCTTGTCATTCTCATTCTTTCCTGGTTTGCTTATCCAAAGATACATTATGCGAGAATTAGAAATCATGAATGCCCTGAAGAAAGAAAATGGAATAATCCTTGTCAGTCAAGTTCAAATTCTTATTTTAGACTCCCTAAAAATATGAAGTTTTGGAACTGCAGGAGTTAAGATGATGGATTTTTTTGACCCAGGTGGCAAATTTAAATTAAGTTTTAAGCTAGCATTCAAGTTTCTCAAGATTTAAGGTTCTCACACCTAGAATTTGTTCTGAATGCAGTAGTTATGTGGCAATAAGATATTGGTTTGGTGATTTACAGGAAGGTAATTGAGAAGAATTTCCAAAAACATAATCGATAGGAAATTAATAAACCTTAAAGAGGTTTTGTAGGAGTCAAGAATTACTCTTGTGCCATTTTCATTACTTGAGTATTTTGATGAGAATAAAATGACTCAATATTTTGATGATACTAACTGTTCCACAACAGAATTAGACATCATTTCAATTATTGTTGGAATGCATTCTAATACAGATTCAAAATCTATTAGAATGGTGAGAGATCACGACAGATACTTTTTGGCCAAGAAGTTGTTTTGTTTGGGTTTTTTTTTCTGTGGTTGTTTTTTGGCACTTTTTTTAAAGTTTTAAACTTGCATGTTGTTTAATGTAGAGATCCCCAACTAGAATTATGATTTCTTCTATGTTGTCTTCATCCTGCCTCAAAGAAACAAATTTCTCAGGCGTCTAAACTTTTTTGTGTTTTTCAAATATAAATACTTCAAGACCAGGAATTTCCTGACCACTTCTTTGCTCCAGATTTAACCACACTATTTTCATCTCCAAAAACATAATAAAAGGAGCTGTCAGTGTAGCCACTTCTTAGAAGTTTGAAAAATGCAAAGGCCTGTTAACCACTCCATAAATTAATCTGGATAACTTTGAAACAAACCTAGTACTGGTATAGGACAGAGTAGTTAGCCAAATGAGACTGTCGCTGGCAGAAGTTGAAAAGTGATGATGAAAGAAATCTGTGACAAAATGGAACATAAAAATAGTTATTAAAAAGAAGAAGGGGGTGGTCAGGGCAACAGAAGATCATGTCTCAGGTGTCTGGGCTATGTTAACAACTTGCGTTTCTGAGATCATGAACTTGTGTACTGAAGACAAATTTTTCAGTGTTCTTTAATACTGTTGATGACTTTTGTAATCATAACAGTAGCATGTAGCCAAGCCAGTCCAAGAAATATGCCACTGGTTGACAAATAGTGAGGAAGACTGTCTAGGACCATCTGACTTTGCAGTCTGCAAATTAGAAACTAGAAATAGTGGGTAGAGACTAAAATGTTTCTGTACACTGAGCAGCATCGTGAACATTGCTGAAAACACTACTCAATAAAGTAAAAATTCAGACAGCTGGCTGTTAACTAGATTTTCTGACCTAAAGAATACATGGCCTGACCATGCTCCTCCCTGCCGTGTGAGATATGGTAGCTAAATTCTGTAGGAAGGGATAAAGCACAAAGAAGAAAAGATAAGAGCTAAAAAGAAGTGAAGATTATCTTGTTAACCCCGTATCTGTACAACAGTGAAGAACAGAAGAGACACAGTTGGTAAAACTGAAAAAAAACCCAAACCTTTTTGCTGACACAGGGGCCAAAAGCGTGGTTTTATGTCTAGCTAAGCTGTGTCCTGATCTATACGTTATAGTAAAGCTTTTATAGACTTGGGATTCTAGGTCAGCCCAAATCTCCTGGAGAAAGTGAGCAACACAGAGAATAAAACCATGGAAGATTAAAGGAAGATGAATGTTTTAAACTTTAATTTCAGCCCAAAGCATCTGTTCACTGCAAGAGGATCTGACTACTTAAGAAGCCTGAAGTTTCTTTTTTTATGCTGTATAACAGGACAAAGAGTTACTTCTGTGTGTGTAATGCCAGCACTATTATGTAAACATCTTTCTTCCTCCACTTTGTTCACAGAAAGACAGACAGTAAGTCAAGGTCAGTTTAGAAAGCAAGTCACTGTTCCTTTCAATTCGGGGTTATATATTTGA
The DNA here is from genome assembly GCA_013396915.1 of Stercorarius parasiticus. NCBI lineage: Eukaryota > Metazoa > Chordata > Aves > Charadriiformes > Stercorariidae > Stercorarius > Stercorarius parasiticus. Next base: position 152,755 of record VWZL01005370.1, on the reverse strand, counting down.
AACCACCGTTTCTTCTGTACAGATTGGTAACAATTTGGCTGAATATATTCTCAAAGTGCTTGTATTTGTCAGTATATGGAAACACTGAGGAATTTGTCAGTATATACTGATGAAAAAGAAATTGTTCCTAAAATCCTTTAGGACTTTGAAATGGTAAATTAATTGAACTATACTTTATATAGCTTGTGTATAAGAGAAATATGTTTATTTACAAATATTTGGGACCAGTGCAGCTACTGTAATGATGATGCCAAGGAAGTAGATAGATAGATTTCTATATCTGTCCTTTGTTCTTTCTGCTGGCAGATGTAGACTGTTAAAATGCAAATCAATAAGAACAATGCTATGGAGAATTGTTAGCATTAAATTCTGGTCGTGAAATGCAAAGATTGCCCATTGGAGTTATTAACAGAGGCATGTGGCAAGATGGATGGTTTCTTCTTCTGCCTCTGGCTGCGCAGCATAATAGTAAAACACCCACCTTGAACCTATGTTCCTTTCCTGAATGATTATGGGGTAGAGAGAGTACTTGATGGGAATACAGATTTCTTCCCCTACCACTAAATGTCTTTTGCCTTGAGGCTGGAGAAGGGAAATGTTGTGGGCAGCATCCCTGTTCTTAAATCTATCATGAATCCAAATAATCCAGCAGGGATTTGGATTCAATTGTGACTTGGAGACCCTTCTTTATGGTAATGTTCTGAGTGGTCTCTCGTATAGCTCTGGTGTGAAACGCAAGACCTGTTTCATTACTCTGACTTCTCCTGCGGAGAGATGAATGAGCTTGATGAGTGAGGGTTCAAGCAAAAAGAAAAGTTCTGTGAACAATTCAAGAGCAGATCCCAGAGAAGAACACGTAACTGGGTCATGAGATAATGGACTGCTAGGTAAGATGCCTGAAGTGATACGCCATCTTCTTGATAAACTGCTATAATGCCTACAGCTTTAGCATCCATGGAAAAGAAATAGATTGAGCGCTGTGTAATTGTAACTACAAGTATGTTGTGCACTTTGGAAAGACTGGATAAGGGCGAGTTAGCTGATTTTTTTGCTCGCTTACAAAACTAACAGTGTTCAGTGGAGTGGTTGGTACAGAATACTTGGAAGCTTTCTGATGCTCAGGACATAGCCATATGGAGAAGTAAAGTGGAAAGATAATTTACTGATGCAGACTCTTTCATTACAGGTGTGGTGTCAGAGAAAATAGTTGCAGACATGAAATAGAAAATTGAATATTCCTCTTTCATTTCTTTAAGGTAGACATAAAGACAAAATAAAATTCCATTTTAGAGGAAGTCCTTATTTGTTGCTTCTGCTTAGCACTGTTATACACTCTTCATGGAGGGAAAGTGAGAAATAAAGAAAGCAACACCATATCTGAAAGTGTGCAGCACAGAAGAATGTAGGACAAAAAAAATTGGTAACAAAGATACATTTTTAAACTGGTGATCAGAAGTAAAAAGGCATTGAAAAAATTACTGAAGATAAACAGGTCCTAAAGCAGACAGGACAGATGGATACATTAATGTTAGCAAAGCAGCATCCTGATTTTAGAAGCAGCAACAAAATTTTACAGCTGGTTATCTTGCCTAAAACTGAGAACATTCAGGGCAGTAATAACTGGTATGTATTTCACTCTTTCTGTCTTAGATACCCATCACTGGGGGCTGAGTTTATAAATCCTTCTATACCCCATGAAAGTATCTCATGGAAGCTAATGCAACTGCATGTCAACATACAGAAATATTGTCAGGAGTTCAAAATTCAGGAGTTAACGTCCCTCAGAGATCACGATATATTCCTTAAGGAAAAATGGTTGCATTTAGATTTTGAGCCTCTGAGACTAGTATGTTTCACGGTTTTTCTAACCTCTATAGAAATCGACACACTAAAAATGAGACACTTCCAGGGTAGGCTGTTAGGATATGAGGTTTGAAAGGGCAGGAACCATTAGACTCACCATGAAATTGTGACTTCTTGCAATGCAAAGTTTCCTCAGGGGAAGGTAGACAGAATCAGGCCCTTAGAGCTTGCTAAACTTCACTGGTCTTCTCTTGTTTTGAAAAGATCACAATCTACTGAAGAGCAGTAAATTGCTAAAGTGGCATGTTAGCATTAATAATATAACTGAATTTAAACTTTGAATAAAAAAAGTAATTCTATCCCCTCATTAAAACAAAGCCTATTGTGCTGAAAATCTAGGGTTCATAAAGTCCGGGATACTCTTATACAATCTGTTACATCTGTTAAATCTAGGTTGATAGTATTCCTTTAAGTCTCTCATAGAAAACACTATCCGTCCACAGCTGCAGCATTTCTGTTGTCTGCAAGGTAAAGTAGATGATCTCAAATAGAAGAAGGGAACTGTGCCACAGCTGGATATAATGGAGATGTCAGGTTTAATAATTTGACTTTGCAGGCTGAAAACGTGATAGATTTCACAGAGGTTATTTATAGAATCCAGTCTCACTGATGCAGAGTTGGGAGAGTTTTGGACATATTTTCCTTGGCAAGCAAGTTTTCTTTTGCATGGGGAGACCACTAAGAGTGTGGGCCTCAGGACAGACTAATTAAATTGAGGAAGAAATGTCAAAGAAAGGAGAATTAAACTCATAATGAATGTATTCTCATTTGATTTGGTAATCACTTTTTCTTCCTTGCAATCTCCCTTCTAGCAATATCACCTGCTTTATGGTTTTATATGCCATCCCTTGAATAGTGTCAAATTTGGGAAAAAGCATGGGGAAAAGACAAATTTAGCAAGTCTCCACATTAGATATTGGCTGCTTTATGATTTGTTTTCCATTTGAAATCTAAAAGACAAACAGCTGATAGCAAGCTTTTCAGAGTAAGCATGAAGAGACTTTTGTCACAGCTAAATCTGTTGTGGCCTGCTTTCCTAATAGTCTTTGAGTTACTGAATGGTACCAAAAGAAAATATAATTTTCAATAAAATATATTATGGCAGGAGGAGTGTCCTTTAACAACAAGACTTAATGTTTCCTTGTTCTGAGGGAACAAATCAGTATTAATACTCTTTTAATGAAGAAGAGTTAGGAGGCCTAGTTACACTTTTAAGGAAGGAGGTTTCAGTTGCTTTTCTGTTGGAAAATAAACAGTGATTTTTGGAATCTTGTAGGAAAAACAGATTTCATTACCACCTGTTCTGGATGGTTGAGGGTACAAAGCATTAAACTTGAACACCCTGACTCAGTAAGTTCAACACCGAAGTCTAGATCTTTAGTCTTACAAAGTCAATTGCAATTCCAGTTTATTACCAAGGACTATCACCTGTTGAAATGAATAGGTAGGGTTGAGTTATTTTTCAAACCTCTGATTGTGATGGTAGTTCATCAGCTCAGAGGAGCAGCATCTTGCCTTTGTGTTCTCAGCCACATTTTGACCTGGATTGATCTGATCCACAGGATTCCCCATCCCTGGAAGTGTTCAAGGCCAGGCTGGGTGAGGCTTTGAGCAGCCTGGTCTAGTGGGAGGTGTCCCTGCCCATGGCGGGTGGTTGGAACTAGATGATCTTTAAGGTCCCTTCTAACCCGAACCATTCTATGGTTCTATGATTCTGTGATCCACCTCACATGGGTTGATGTTGGCTAGACTGAAATTCCACATCCTCTAAGGATCCAAAAACTGCTAAAATTTTTTTAGTTGGATTTTTGTTCCTGACGAGCTGCTTTATACTATTCTCATCAAAATACCAAATCAAAAGCTATCAGAAAATAAATGTCTTCTATCTCAGTCTTAGCAATAAAAAAGGAAGGCTCCATACACAGGTGGGTGCTGCAGAGATTCCTAAGGCAGTAACCTAATAATCCCAAATTCAGCAAGTTACCCCAGAGTAAATAGACTATATTAATCATATATTAATTAATATATTAATTACACAGTGATGTTAATCTATAATCAATAGATCAGGTTGCGCAGAGAGGCAATGGCATCTTCATCCTTGAAGATACTAAAAACCTGACTGGACACAACACTGAGCAACCCGCTATAGGTGACCCTGCTTTGAGCAAGGGGTTAAATGAGGTGATCTCCAGAGGTGCCATCCCACCTCAGCAAATTCTCTGATTAATACATGACCCAAGAAAACCTTCTCAGAGTTTCTCAGACATCAGAATAACTGTCTCAGCCCAGAAAGTCCTGGGTGAAAAAACAGGTCAAACCCAGTGTTGGGCATTGTTCTGGACATTGAATTATGGAAGCTGAAAAACAGTCACTGTGCAGATTGCAGTCATTACCATTTAACTCTATTTTCCATATGCAAATGAGATTATCAGAATTTAGGCCTGTATGAGACTAGTCTTCCAAAACACTCTGTCACTATACTGAGCAAGACTAGGCATTTAAGTTAGGCTGAGTCTTAACAAAAAACAAAAAACTGTTCAAGGACATCCTCCTGAATGCCCAGAAAGCCATGGATCCACATTTATTCAGACCTGAATTGGTCAGAAACCATTCAGGTCAAAGGGAGTTATGAAATCAGTGATACTTGCATATTTCTAATAAGTATGTAAATGAAAGGAAAATGGGAAGGCATTGAATAAAAACCTCAAGTCAGGTAGCTGTGAACTGATAAGAAAAGCTAAAGAAACCAAGGCTAATATGGCTAAACATATTGAATACACACTGAAAATTAAGAAAACCAATATAACTCAGAAAATTAGCAGGCTATTAGAAGAATCTGCTCATTATCCTGTTCTCCTTCATATATTTATCAGCAATTTAAATGAAAATACAAAGCTTTTGCTTATAAAACTTCATTTTGAAAGAAAACTGATCAGTCAATTTAATCCAGCAGCAAGGAATGTAACAGAAAGAGAGACAAAAAGCACAAGCTAAACCTCTGCATTATGGGAGGACTCTCTCAAAAGCTGTAGCTGATGGTGTAGTTCAGAGAATGTGCTTTGTTAGAAAAACTAGTTTGAGGTGCCTGTCTTGACCTCTTTTACCTGAATTCAACCATTCGGTTGCACCAGTGTGGGTGTTTGTCAGGTCACTCTGGAAAGCAGATCAGGGAGAAGATCTAAATTGAAAACAAAAATAGACTTTTTATAATTTTTTTTAACCCAATCATTTGCCCAATTAATTTTATGGCGGTGCCTGCCAGCTGTCTTGCAAAAAACAGCAGGAACGTGTAAGTACTGTAAAAAGCCCTCCACGTACTGTGTAGAGCCCATGACAGGTAAGGATGGGAAGGCTCCTTGAACTGTTGGGAAATCTTTGGTTAATAGTGTGCCTTTACAATTATGTATTTCTTTCCTTGATTTTTTACGTAAATAAAACCCATTATGTTCAGGCGTAAAACCATCTATAGTATTTCTTTCTGATATATTTTTTTCTGACCCTGGGCATAAAATACCCAAGTGAAAAGGAGATATGAAACCAGTGATACATGTATATTAATGATAAGTATGTAAATGAAAGGAAAATGGGAAGGCATTAAATAAAAATGTAAAGTCAGACAGCTGGGAACTGATAAGAAGGTCTAAAGAAATCAGAAATTTGATATGATAGATGGGTATTTTCTTGATATCAGCCTCATTTGTAGATAGTTGCATCATCTGTAATTTTTGTCTTATCCCATTATTTATGAACCACATTTCAGTCTCTCATTTTTTACTATCTTTTGTCTCCTTAGACTTGGGAGTTTAGAATAATCTGATCATGAGATTCTTTGTGTGTATATATACAATTACACAGAAATTATTTATAAGTAGAACAATCACAAAGGCAGCAATTTGTGCTAGTTGAAAGTGCAAGGGAGCCTCAGAATAGAAACATGATGCCTAGGAGTATGTGAAAGTGCTGTCAATTAGGTCTAACAAGGGAATATTTGTAACTAACAGTAGCGAAAAAAAAGATGAACAGAATTTACACGAGCTATGTGTTGCGCACAAAAAGGAAAAAACCCAAAACTCCCCTCCCAACAACTGTTAATCTGAACAGATTCACTGTTTTGTCTGGAACTATTGAAATGCACTTTTTTCCTGGCACAATGCAAGGATATATATGTTTTGTACTCTTCTGGCAAGATTTCTGTATGTTCATGGACACTTAGTTCTGCTTCGGTGCAAGTCAGCAAGCTGTCTCAGCAGTTTATATTTCAGTCTAGCCTCAAAGTGGAACGAGGCTACAGCTTCCCCAACACTTGGGTTGTTTAAATTTTTTACACTTTAGCTTTTTGTGCTTATGTACAGCATGTTCTGCGTCTCAGTGAAACTTCTTTCCCTATAGTGGAGGGAAAATATCCTTGGCACACTCTAATCTAGGCAGAATAAGAAATTAACAGCATTATAATGAGCAGTAGGGTCTCAGGTTGCAGAAGCTCCCTTGCCCATTTTGGAACTGCCCATTACAGTATGAATTCAGTGAAGAGGAGCAGATCGATTTGCCATCACAGATGCCTGGTTTTCTCCCCCATTCATTCACAATGCAGTTGCATCTAGTTTTTAACCACTCCTTTAATGTGTCTTCGGAGTTCCTCATGTAAACCTCCAAAGCAGAGTTACAGGGTCACAAGACAACTTTTTTCTGCTGCTGCTTCTCTATCACTGTCACCTAAGTGACATTCATCCTGAAACACCTCCATAAAAGAGCAGCAGTGTCCATGCTAGCTGCCAGCTTGAAACAAAACAGCCTCACTCCTGAATCCTCTCCTTTTTCTCAGTTTACAAGGCTTGTTTATTGCAAAGGCATGAAGATTCAGTGAGCTTGTGATAAGGAAAACAAATGTTACAAAACACTTGCTTCAACACAAAAAAGAGAAGGCACCATAATATTCATGTCTTACAGTCAGGGAGAAAGAAACCGTTTTGGTACAAGCACATCCCTGAAGTGGGGAGAGAGGAGTGATGAAGCATACTCATCCAAGTCCCTGAGGAGCAAAGGCACATGCAGAGTGCTGTGGTGTCCCCGTTGCTGTGGTTTAGGAGCGATCCTTTAGGAGCTAAAGGGAGTGGCTGGTAATTTCAGTGCTGAGAGAGCTTGTATTTACAAACGTACACATGAAAGTTCTTGCTGTGAGCTCATCGCTGGCGGCTATTTTCATACCCATCTCGCCTACCCTGGTTGCAAGGCTATCGCCTTGCACAGAGTCATGTCGGAACTAGATTTGCTGAGGACAGTGATACAGACGTGTCTGAGATGGCTTTTCCCTTGCATCCCATTGTGTGTCCCATGCCCCCTGAGCAGCCACACCCCCCCCACCCCCCCAGTCAAAAGCTGTGGTAGTGTTGACTCGGCTTGATGGGTTTCATGCCTGGACATGGGAGCCGAGGCTACTGGGACAGACCAGAGGGCAGCCTGGCAAGGCATCATTTGGGCTTCTCTCTCCCCACACAACCTCGTCTCTCCGTGCTCCTTTGAGGTTGTGCAGCTTTTATCACCTAACCTTACAGATAAGTCTTAGAGGGATGTATGAGGTTGGGTGCAGCATCGTACTGACCTGTATTGCTTCCAGATGTAAGCTTCTGTGTTTGCATAACACAGCTCAGCGTTGTGTGAATTCACTGGCTTGACTCAATGTTACTGGGGAGATCTTTGTCCCTGTGCATTTATTACGGTCTGTAAAAGAGCACCTTGAAAGAAGCAGAAGCTTTAAGGAGAGCATTTTGCTTCACAGTGCGTAATTTTTACAGTATTTAAAGAAAATCTGACATTTTCTGTGAACAGTAAGGTTGCTCTTACTGCTTCTCTGTCTCTGAAATAGCACGTAAAATTCATTTGTGTGTAGTCTCTTAATTCCCAACAATCATGATGTTTAAGAATGAATTTCATGCCTCTTGTTCATGCAATTTATAGCTGCTTTTTTTTTTTTTCTTGCAACTCTGTAGTTCTGTCGAATAAAGGAGCAAATTCCATCCAGGCCAGCAACGTGCGTTTGCAACCTGCTGTCATTAAACAGCTAAAGCTGAAACATCATGGGGACTTGGCTGTCCCAGTCCCTGTCACTATTCTCTTATTCTGCAGCTACAAAGAGCATGTTGTTACATAAGTAACATAATTTTTAGAGTCACAGCAGGCAGCTAGCGAAACGGAAACCAAGAACTGGGTTATTTTAGTTACGAAAGAAAACGAATATATGAAATTATTCAGATCCACTTTATTTACAAATAGAAAAGTTCCATGCTTTGAAGAGCTCTGAAGAGAAGTTGTTCTCGACGGCAAAATTCTCACCAACTCCATTTGGGCAATAGAAAGTGTCACAGCTCAGGTGTCTCTGTTTCACCTCTTGTGTTTCTGTGAGTTCATTTACAGATTACAACCTTTACCTGAAAACTCTGTGGTAGAACTTTTGTCTATTGCTTTTAAACACAGATGCTCAAAGTGGTTCTGGTATATTCACATGCCTGCGCCTAAATAGAAATGGCCTGATTTGCAGAGGTGTGATCAATTCTAGGTCCTATTGAAATCAATGGGAACTGATGAGTACTCAGTTCTTTTGAAAACCAGGCCATTTATATATAGGTGCCTAAATATGGCACCCAATTTTGAAAAGCCTGGCTTTAAGATCATATACCATCTTCCTCCTTTTGATATCTGGGTCCCTGCTGCAAGAAAGGGTAAGAAGGGTAATGAAGAAACAATTGTAATGAAAAGAAGACTTGCCAGAGCACCCAGGAATATTTTGGTGTAGTTAGTACCCTGTGACTATAAAAATATTTTTTAAAACCACTAAAAGCAAGTTTCCACTGGGGTAAAATTTCCTCTCCTGTATTTTCTCTGCTTTGTATTGAGAAGGGAAAGCAAAGCAAATGGCGACTCCTGTGCATCTCTGTCTGGTAATTATATCTGTAAAAAAATAAAATTCAGATGGAAAATACAGACACACAAAAAAACCCCCAATTCCAGAAAATCCCTCTGTACAGATTTATTTTTTCCTTCTCATTTCCAACAGAAAAATAGATGCTGAAATGCATTTGTGTACAAACATTCACTCGCTGGCTCTCCTACTTTCCACAATATCTTGGAGACAACTTTCCTTAAAAAACAGTTCAATTTTCCACCAGTTTTTACAGAATGTATGGCACTTTTACATTTTTCACTCCATATTCTGCAAAACAGGAAAGAATTATGATCTGTTATTACAATAAAAGCTCTGCTAGATAATATGGTTAGAGGCTTTTGTAAAGCTCCCAGCATCCTGAGGAACTCATTTCATCCATGCCATTAGCGTCCTCCTGAGGAAAGCATTCAGAGCCTTCAGGACAGATTTTACTCGCGGTTACACAACTGTAGGAAACCGCATATAACTGACTCAAGAAACTGAATACAAGCTGAAGCATTAGAAACAATTATTTTTCATGTCGTGATCATAAGATTACAAAAAGAAACCATTTGGTGTTTATGTCAGGTTTATAAGCCCCCAAGTTCTGCACTTGTGAGCTTTTCAGGGCAATCGGGAGAGTGACTGACTTGCATTTTTCAGGTTGTAGCTTGGGAAACAGTGGTATTTATTAAGCTGTTTTACTCTGTCTTTGTTCCATGTGGACATCCTACATTTAATAAGGTGCAATCTCTGAACCTCTTTTGGGGTGAGGACTTCTTATTTATGGATTCCTGAGCATCTAATAATGTTTGAACTGACTTAGTGGCCTTCCTCTTGGATGAGGAGAAGAGATGGGAGAGGAAAGGTGAACTCTCTTTGCTTTCCAGCTAGCTATTTTCCTGAAAGTTGTAGGAAAGGGATGTATTAAAATCTGCCCTTTTGTTCCCTTCTGTTGGATTTTATTTGAAAGTGCAGTGACAAGGGGGCACTAAGAGATTCACAGAAAAAAATACTCCTTTATTTTTTTCTTTAAGAAACCAAGCTAAAGTGAAATTTGATTATTATATTGTCCCACAATTCTTGAAGGTGATGTTTTGAGAAAAAATGTTACCCTGGATGAAGTTTTGGGCAAGGATGGAGAATGTCCCTTTCAAAGGCGGAAGTAATTTTTATTTTTTTTCCTCTTTATGGCAGAAGGCAAATTTTGCAACTGAATCAGATATCTTTTCTGGGCAGAACCAGTACTATCTATTTAAAGCTGAGCCTACCTGTAGCTCAGGTTAGTATGGGCTTACTTGTAACAGGGATGTTGGATCATTTAATTAAAGTCTCTGAAGTGCACTCAGATTTGAAGCAAAACCTTTTCTCAATTTCAGCAGCCCTTTGAAGTAGGGTCTAGAAGACAACAGTGAGGTTCACCTTAGTTTAAGGTGACAAATGTTTTACTTTTGTCAGTGGTTGTGTCATGTTCAGTAAGGTAAATGCATTTTAACCATTGCATTGCTTTTTTCGACTGGTATAAATTTATGAAGTTCAATGAAGTAAATGGAAATTCTCTAGTTTAAAAGAAGTAAAGGCATGATTTGTTGTCCCTCAATATACTTTGGAGCCTGGGAATATTCAGACACTATTTTAGATATTTTTAGTGGGTTACATGTTTTAATGGGTAAAATATGGAATACTTTCTGATGAAAGTAAAGGCAAGAAGGATAATTAATGTAAATTATGAATAACAAAACAATTAGGTAATAAATTTCACATAACCTATCTGCACTGTATTCAAAGACCTCAACAGCTCTGAAGACTCTGGTGTTCCCAATACCTGAGGGCTGTTTGTGGATGATGATGGTTTATTACCCAGTAAACCCTGCAGGTATATGAACTCTTTTCTGTTCTGACACAGATTTCCCCCTCCTCCACCCCAAATCTTCTTGTTCTGAGCTTGTCCAAAGCAGTAAGTGACCTTGTCGTTTCTGTGACGAGAGGGACTGATCTGGGTACAGACCCGCTAAGCAGATCTGGGCAGGCGGCGGGATGCTGCTGCCTAAGCCCGGCTGGGGGGGAGGGGGGGCAGCTTGGGGGAGGCTGCCCCTTGGAAGGTGACAGCGGGCAGCCTGGGAAATGGAGCGAGTGCCCTTGGGGAGGCCAGGTGGAGCTTAGAAATGCAATTGATTCAAGAACTCTCAGCCACACCACTCCCATAATAAGGTCCTTTAGCTGGCGATTTTACTTATCTGCACGGAATTATCTTTTATTCGCTAAGGTGAAGCAGAAGATCCACTGGAGTAACAATAAATGGAGTTGGGATAGAGACATCGGCACTTTCACACTTGTAATCTCACTTATCTGCTGTGATACACCTTGGGATGTTAGTAATGTAAAAACAAAGTGAAAATACTGGCATCCAAAATCCTTTCTTGTGGGGTTAACTGAGAGAAAGGGAAGTATCTGCACAGTTGAGAGACATTGGCAGTGCAGATTAATTTTAGGACATGTAACCATTTTTAGATTTAGAGATTGTTAATGGGGATTTATTGTCATTCCATAAAATCCTTCCAGACCACACAGATGCTTGGTTCCTTTGGCTTTCTCGCAGAAAATCTGTTCTCTGTGCTTAGCCTCCCTAAGCCTCTCTGTTGCTGCCATTGTCTTCAGCTGTAATGCTGGCCTCTGAATGCAATTAGTTTCCATGTCACATCGACAGCTTTACACATTTATGGTATGTATTACCTGGAGAAACAGCTTCTCTGAACAGATAATATTGTTCTTTTAAGAATTACAAAAATACGTAATGACAGGACCACATGTCCAAAACCTTGTGCGCTTTCCCAGCTGTGTGAGCTAGTCTGCAAGCCTTCTATTTCTTGTATCTACATGATATACAGTGTAGCACAGCTCCAGCAACAGATATATTAAGATCTTTTAATTCAATTGGAGTAGCGCATAATGCTGTTTTGAGGATTTGTATTTGTGTCAGTGATGATTGTTAGAAGTTGCCCATTCTGGTAGCCTAGAAAAGTCAAGGCTGTTGCAGCTCCATGTACCCAGGTCCAGCCAGTAGCGACACTGAACACGTATTCCCAGTAGCTTACACATGCACGCAATACATACACATATCCATATCCATATAGCCAGCCACACAGATCAGCCCAGGCAGAAAATATAGTACTCACACAAACACAAACAGCTCATTCCCATCTCTTGCAAAACGTACATGTGTATAAATACACACATATACAATGTGGATCCCACCAGCAGCTTGGCTCGACACGCAGTGTGCTTGGTGGCTGAGCCTGGGTCTTTGGTCTCCCCACTTCCTGACACCTGGACATGCAAACCCTGGGGCCCGCAGCTCTACACACAGACAGACAGGGACACACACACAGACACCCGTGCACATGCACGTGCACAATAGTTCTCTGCAAGAACTGGGCTTAGAAACTCAGTCTGCCCCATAGCTGCCCCTGGATCTCCCATCTCCCAGTTACCTCGCACACAGACACACAGAGAACATGCACACGTGTTTGCCCAGTAGCTGGTCAAGACATATGACCTTACCACTAGCCAAAACCCAGACCCCATAGTCTCCCCAGTAGATGGCTTGGACACCTGGCACCTCCAGGAGCCAACTCGCAGACCCTCCCTCCAGTCTCTCCAGTATCCAGCCCAGACAAATGGCCCCATTGATGCTTGTCTCCCCAGCCTCTTATCCTGCTTACCAGCTGTTCCCGCTTGGTGTTTGCTAGCAATTACACACTGACATAAACACCCATATGCTATGCGCACACGCTGTCTCTTCTGTTGTTGGCACCATGGACACACCTGTGCTCCCACTCCAGTTGCTGGCAGTTAAACCTCCATACACGCACAAGCACACATGCCTCTGAAGCTACTTATAAAAATTAGGCATGTAGTTTAAAGAAATCAGTAGCTGGTTTGAAGTAGTGGAAGATTTATTCTTTCATAAACCTGCTACTGCTTCCCCAAAAATTATTTGGAATTCCTAACAGCAGTGGGAGAATCATTACCTGGTTTCTCTGTTGGCCTCATGGGAAGAGAAGACACTGGGAAATTGCAAGAGTGAAACAGATTTCTCTACCCTCTTCACTTACCCTGGTGGTTACTAAACTGTGAGGATACTGCTTGCTTTCTCTCGCTTTACCCTCACAGTTAAGTTTTCTACAAATACACAAATTCAAGTGAAACGTGCCTGCATGTGTCCTCATTGTCGTGGTGTCTTCTGCAGCTTTCCCAAGGACGGTAACGAATTAGGTATCACGAGGAATCTTCTTAACCTTTTCTCTGATGATTGAAAAGAAGAAGCAGGAGGTTGTGTAACTAAGCTGAAAAATACCAAATAGCCACAGGAAAAAAAAAATCCTTGGAATACTAAATTAATAATCATAAATATATTAAAAACTGGATTTTAGTAAATATTACTTGAAATGAATGATTGCAACATTATTCTTATGGTTGTTCGTGAGAAATTGGACTCCATTAGTTAATACCTTAATGTCAAGCATGAATAAATTACAGTCAGATTTTAGTGCAAAATTATCTCTCATGCACAGAAAGATGATAGCAATGTAACCATTTTGGTACCTTAACATGAGCTGATTGTGAGTTCAGAATAATGAGACATCATAAAAAGTGTCATTTTCAGCTTTTGGAGGGGATTTAGAGGAAGGCAGGAAATAAAATACCAGTGGTTGTTCAAGTGAGAGTAATGGTGTATGTAATCTTGAATGCCATATAAGCGTTAGCAAAATTTAGTCTATTTTACGATTTTTGAAAAATCTAAATTCCATTTTCCTGGCAGTCTTAATTTCTGTAGATTGGAATGCATATTCTCCTATCCTAGAAATGAACTTTACCCTGTAACTATGACTTCTGATGTAGAAAATGTAAGAGTCTACATAAAGTACCAGCAGATGTATAGGAATGTCTTAGCCCAACCCCATCCCAAATCAGTTTGCTCTGCTGCATCAGATGCATATGAATTTGCTTAAAAGCCATTAGGCCATTTTATAGCATCACCGTTATGAACGGGAAGAAATAGGTCCAAAGGTCATTTTGCACATATCCCTGCACGAAAAGTATTTTCTAGCGTCTCGCAGCAGTAGGACATTGGGTGGGAAGACAGAGGAATGCGCATACAGCCTATGTTGTAAGCTCTGCTGTGTTTCAGGGAGCATGTTGGTACAGTGGCACCCTGTAGCTGGAGCATAACACAGGTTACCTGACATTTCATGTAGGTCTCTCTGCTGCCTCCCCCAGTTTGCTCTTCTACTCTCCTCCTCTTTCTCTTGGTTTGCTCGTTTGCAGGAGACTAGTGAACAGCACTGCTGCCTGCATGACTTAGCTGGGGAAAATTTAAGGGATTCTCTTGCTGCCGACTATTTCCTTGCACGATAAGAAAAGTCCTATATTCGTCTCTATTCTCCGCTCTAAATATATTATTTGTCCTGCAAAGGGTAAACCTTCACAGTGGGGTTCTGTGATAATACAGATAATAATAGCATCCTGTTTCAGTGAAACGGACTGCTGATATCTTGTTTTCCATATTACCAAGGGGAAAGTGAGGAGTGAATGAAGTATATGATGAGCAACTTAGTAAGGTAATTTAGAAGCTTATTGTGTTCTGTGCAAAATGATACGTTTCCAAGTGCAAACTAGAAGTCTGAAAAATTTATGCTGGGGTTACAGTTGAGAAATATCCTTTTCTTTTTAGCTATGTGTCTTTCAGCTGGATTTTGAATTGCTTGGAGCCTACTAATCGGCTTTACTGGTAGACCTGCTGAGAAAGCATTGCAGTCGTCCAGGCGAGGGACAAGAAAGAAACGTATGGATTAGATTTCTGAATAATTTTTGGACGCAGGCAGCATGAATCTGTGAGGAACATTTCATAATCATTGACAGGCTAATTTAACTGTATCAGTAATGAGCTAAGAACCAAAAGAAGTCAGTTATTTTTCCTTTCCCATTTATTCCGAGATTTGTACTTTGTTAATTTTCTTAGACCTGAATAGGAGGAGCATTCAGTACCATCTTCCACCGTCTAATATCAGGGGTTGATGTGTGAGTTTAGCTGTTTTGTATTTTCACGTGAAAACCTGCCAGAGTCTGCATCAAATAGGTTCATTCCCACGTGTCCACGTAAGTGTGTATGAGACCACCCCATTAAAACTCTCAGGTGACCTGCGAGTCCAAATTCAAGCGTGAAAGCTGGATTAGGCACTTTGTTTGAAGTATAATTGCTTCCAAAGCATTTGCCCTGGGTTTGGAAATGAAACTGAGAATTGCAGTTCACTGTGTATTTGGGATGTGCCAGGGGCCTTTGCACAGGAACGTGGAGGTGAAGTCCTGGTGTGCAGTCGTGTTTCCTCTCCATCTGGGGCTGGGTGAACTGGTGGGGGGAAGAGGGGAACTGGCTTCTGGTGCCTGGGACTGTGTGAAAGGGGGGGACTCCTTGTAGCTTGCCAAGAGCGTACAAAGTCCTTATACTGCATTGTGACTGGCCAGGGACAGGCTGGATCTCTATATGAGATGAAAAGCAGTATTTGGCTGAAACTTGGTGCTAGAGCTTCATATATAAGAAAGCCCACAAACCTTATAACAAGGGTTTGGTTTTTTATTTTTATGCAGAAGGAAAAATTCCAGTTTGAATTTCAGACGTGATCAGTGCTCAGAATACAGGCGCTGAAGAACTAAACACATAAATACATAAAATGTCTCAAATGATAGTCAAAAGGGAAGGGCAGGTGGCTAAAAGCACTGCTTCAGAAACCATTACTCAGTTGCCTGTACAGAGCAGAAGAAGGGGCAAACAGGGTACTAAGCAGATCTACCACAGAACATGGGACTTAACTGGGACCATTGTATAACTTTCTGGGCAGACTGAAAAATATAACAGGTTGGGAATGTGGTGCAGATAGACTGGCCTAGATTGTCCCTGACTCACAAAAATTTTACTTTGGGTATATGAAGGCAGTAATTCATACAGGAAAAAACCAACAACCTCTAAACACTTTTTTTTTTTGTAAAAACAAGGAAGTCAGTAAGCAGCGTATCAGGAGAGGTAATAATTTGTTTTGTATTTTTCAGCCTTTCTGTAAGTCAGAGAGGTCAGCTCAACAAACTCTTAGCTATCAAACACAATTTCAAATGTAGTTTTCCCTTTATCACTTAGAGTAATTTTAATTGTCCATAACTGTCCTCTTTCCATGCAGTGGAAAAGTAGCCTAAGAGAATACAGCAGAGGGGTTATTTCCAAATAGATGATTAAACCATTCCAGTAGAAAATCAAATTAGATTGGAATGAAATGCAGCTATGGAAATGTTATTTGTTCGGTGAATTGTATGTGATGACCCTTGCACAAGGGTGTAATAGGAATTGCAGGATCTAGGTGGAGAAGTAACAACTTCAGAGAAGAGAAATAATGTAATTGAGGAGGCTTTCGGTTCTGGTAGATGGTATAAAGCAGAGTCCTCCACTAGAATGTGACAGAGTGAGCTAAAACCAGAATGGATCTACATTTTGACAGGTGACAAGATAACTTTCCAGTGATGCCAACCTAACTAGATAAAGTTAAAATGATGGACAGACCCCTGTTTGGTTGGTTTTAGTTTTTTTCCCATTGAGTCAAGACAACTGCTAATATGCTTAAAATAAGGCACTTGCTAAGTGCTTTCCTGGATTGGGACCAGGGATTCTACCCCGCATTTTGCAGGATTGATATCCCATATAGTCTTGTGAAAAATGCAGTATCAATTTACTAGCCTTTTTTTATTATTATTTTTAGCACTATCGTGATTAATAGAATTTTATTGCGTTAATGTTGTTGTATCATCTGAATGCTTAATAATAGAATATGAAGATTCCATAGTCCGCATTTGCATTGACATTAGTACTTTAAAGTAAGACTGAAATCCTCTCTCTTGTGCTTACGTTTCTAGTTTCTGCAGATTTCTAAGGTAAATGTTGAACAGTTTATTTGGAAAAATCCATTATAATACAGTGTTTCTGAACAGTGCTTTCTGAATACTCTATACAGTTTCACAGATTCTTCAAACCTCACAGACGTTCTGGTAACATCTTTGAATTACTTGAGCATGGAGATGAGTGGGTGTGCTTGATAGAGAGGAGGAAGCTGTGAAAAAAAGCCTGCTATGTGGAACATAGATAGTTCGTTAAATGACTTGTCTGGTTTTCTTGTAGTTTGCACTGAATAGGCTCTGCCCCTTCTGCACTTAGGTGGGGAAGGGGTTTAGGTTATATCCAGTAAAACTGAATGATAACTATGACACTACTGTCCAATATGACTGAAAAATAAGGTAGGCTTAAAGTCAATGACAAATTAATTCAGAATATTAGAACCAGCCTTTCTTGCTCCTTTGGTGTTTGTGAAAGTGATATCAGGGTTTTTCACAGAGGCGGTGGCAGGCTGGACTGAGAGTGGCACTGCTCTGTTTGGTGTCTGACAAAAGAGGTAGAGTCGAGAGAGACCAGTAACTGCACAGTTCCCAGTGGTGCCAACCTTCCTATACAAAGCTAAAATGATGGACAGACCCCTGTTTGGTTGGTTGGGTTTTTTACCCACTGAATCAAGACAACTGCTCATGTGCTTAAAATAAGGTACTTGCTAAGTGCTTTGCTGGGTTAGGCAGTAAAAGTTCATGCAGCGTCACCTGCAAATGCATATTATGTTATAGAACAAGTTAATGTATAAAATTCTGGCTTGGTGAAGTGCTGGGGTACTGTTGTGGGGTGGGTCCGTACCACCTTTACAGAAGGTGTTGAGGCATTTCCATTGCTAAGGCAGCCTGATTTTCATGAGTGTGGCCAGTTTGGTCATTCCAAGTTTGCCATGAAAAACAATAGCAGGGATTAGTCCTCTGCCTATGTTATATTTGCTGCAGCATTTTCTGTACAAAATCTGCTTGAAAAATTAAGCAATCCTTACCTGTAATCAGCATGGTACATTCAAGGCTCCTTTTGGTAACAGTGCACTTTTGATCAATTAACTCTGAGAGTAGTCTGTAACAGATTAATCCACTTTTCTATCCATAGTCTTTCCAGAAAAGGTCCAAAATATCCCTCATTGACAAAAACTAACAAGCAAGGGGGAAAAAAAACAACAAAAGAAAACAAAACATCCCAAGAAGTAAAAACTGAAGTGAGTAAGTAGATGCTGTGGCTGACTTCCCCTTCGGCTTCATGCCGCTGCTGAGGAATCCTCCCACCTGGCCCATGTTTTGTTGGACTGGAGGAAATGAGACGCAAACTCAAGCATGTGAAATGAAGTTTCACACATCCAACACAGTCAATTAATGTGATTCTTAGTTTTCCACTGTTTTGGTAATGTGGGAGTTTTGAGGCAGGAGAAAGGTGCTTTTTCCCCGATTATTTATATCCTTCTAATATACAGATTATTTATTTTGTAATTTTCTGTGAGGGCCAGTTACTTTAGAATTACCAGCTGAAACAGAGAAAAAACTTAATTTCATGGTGTTTCTGGAATTAGCATATGCCCTACTGTCAGGCTGGCAAAACTAAATTGCATAAACCTCCTTTAATACATATTTTTATTTCTAGGCAGTTATGAAAAATAAACCTAATTCAGAATATTTGAGCTGTCAAAAATTCAAATTCATAAGCTTATGAATACCCCTAGGTGGCACTACATGCTTTTTTTGTTCAAAAGTAATCAAATACTTTATATGCAAATAAAAGTAAAATCATAACAACTTAATACACATGATGATCTCTAAAATGTCAATTGTATAATGGATTCCATATATTTTTTTATAGCTCATGGAATAAAACTGTTCTTGTGTGAGGATTGCCTGATATTATACTAGTGTTTATTTAGAACTTTGTTGTGAAAAATATGTACAAGGACTTGAATACAGATTTTTCTTTAAAAAAGTATAATCATGTCACTAAAATATGTTTGCATTTTCTATTTAGATTTTAACATGTTTTAAAACTTCCCTGGTAAAGGCATGCCAGCAGTGAGAGAAGGGACAAACAGGAGTGGACTGGGTCTGACTGGTTGACCTGTTTCGTAAGGATACAGGCTCTTAAAATAAAATTCAGATATCCTGAATTAAAAACTTTTTAAAGAAATAGTGGGTTTTCTACATCAGGTGATAACCATGTGTCTCAAGATACTAATGAGTTAACACATTCAGCAAGATTTGAAGAAATGTAGACTTTTTAAAGATAGATAACAGGAGTTCAGTAAGACAAGGTTAGCCATACTGTATTAAAATCAATAGGGAATTGGCAAACCATTAAACTGCTAATGTAGAATAAATTATCCCAATTTTGCTTTTATTTGCATCTGTATTTCTTTATATCCATATTTAGGCTTTTTTAATGGAAATTAGTACATCGTGTGTGGCTTAATCCTTTCTGGTGACCAGTTAGAGTTGCAATATGTTTAATGACTATGTTCTTCTTTTTCATCTGTTGACTGCTTTTAGTGAGGAACTACCCCTAAAATACAAAATCTGTGCAAGACTCACCCGTGAGTTTGTGTGGAGATAGATGACACCCACAAGCCTGTCTTGGGTTTTCACGCAGTGCGAACATGGGGCAGCACAGCACCGGGGCACGGTGGTGTGAGCGCCCAGGCTGGCTTATTACTCACATCCCCATGGCTTAGGGTCTAGGTGTCAAAAGAGCCTGTCAAGGGAGCAGAGGAGCTACATCTGTTATTTCCTACCCTCTCCAACCCCCACAACCATGGAGAAATGCCCTTGCAGATTGGTGCAACTCTCTTTCAAGTTTCTTACTGCGGGGAGCAAAGATCTTGCTGGCCCTTGGAAAGCAAAGAGCAATAAACCCAACTACTGCAGTAAAATAACCTAGAAAAACCTCTGTAAGGGTACTTAGGTGCTAAGACTGGAAGGTGTGTCTTCCCAGGTGTCTTTTAAATTCAGTGGAACAGACGCTTCCAGAGGGCAGTTTCCATCATGCAGGTTTCCTGCTGTGACAACACTGGAGGATTTTTCCGTTGAGGGTGCCCAGCTGGCTCGTTTAGTGAGAAAGGCAGGAAGCTTAGGGTTGGTCTGCATGTGCGGTACAAGAGGAGAAACAGATGAGAGAAGTCTTCTCTGATTCTTTCTCTTGGCTTTTTATACAGAAGTGTCCTCCATACAAATCACCTTTATCGCTGTGCTCCGATTGGTAAATGATATATACAGGTATAGGTCTATATATATTTACATGTACGCTTCTCAGTGGGATTGCAAATATCAACTATACTAATAAGTTTCAAAAGGTAAAGCATGACAACTGAGCTGGTATTGATACCAAAGAGGAATCTCTGTGATACCATTTCTTCGCAGTTGTTAGTCGTGGTGACCCCTGGGCCATTGCTGAAGTAACCCTGGGGAAGGTGGCTTCAGTGCTGTTGACTTGAGGATAATAATTTCTGTGACATCTGGCGTAGAAGAACTGAAGTAACTAAAGCTGAAAAACACAAAAATCCTTTAACTGTGTCCTAAAATGGTTAATATTAGCCACAAGGCACTTTTACAACTCATGCAGTGTTTCAAAATGGTGTATGTGGGACCTTTGTCACACCAAATGCAGTATTGGAAAAATAAGTCTGAAAGCTGAAGTGATTGGGGGGAAAAAAATTAAAAAAGGCACCCAAAAGCCTAGTGGAAAAGCCTAGTGGATTAAAATGAAATAGGGTACGTGTTGGAGAAGAACAAAATGTTCAGACATCCTGGGTGTTCATTTTATGCATTAAGCTTCATGGTATTTTTTCTGAATCCTTAATTAGCCAGGTCCAGGTAATGTTGCAAGTTGCTTAGCAGGGCAGTTTTTGTACCTTTTTTAAAGATGTTGGAAAATAAGTGATGATAATAATAATAATAGGAATACCAAGGAAACTTTGTAATAGGGTTGTGCATGTTCTCTGTGCTGGTTTTCAGTGCTTGGTGATTTGGGCTGTAGTTTAACTCTGTATTTCTGTACACAAATTTAACAGACAGTGACGTCCCCTTCCTCACAGTTCCTAATAGTAATAGCTAAATAGTGTTTAATTCCACAGCACATATCAAACAGTATCGGTGTATTTTCTCTTAGGTTATCAGGTGAAGATACAGGACTAGTAAATACCCACATGACAGTAGTCTTCAGTTGTCTAGATAGATCCAGTCTCCATGTGAATCCTGTGTAAACTGCAAAAGATGCAAAATCTACTAATTTGTTTGTAGCTTGCTTTTCAGAAAAGAGCATGTTTACCAGCATGTCCAATTTTACTGCTACAGATAAATACAAGAACATGTAATACAGACTGGTATAATATTACTGTTTGTGGATAACAGAGACATGTGCGTTCTCAGTGCCAGACACACAAATAAAACTTGAACTTTCATTTATTTTGATGTAGAACATACATGAGGAAATGTTAACGGTTCCTTTTGCTATTTCAGGCATAAAACCAAAATGTGTGACATTTGATAAAACAGGGAATAATACTTGAAACAAACTAAAATCCATACGAACTACAGCACTTACGTTCCTGCTGTCTTTACTGCACAGTTGTCTCTCCCTCGTGTCTGTGTGTTGGATTCATGCCTCCCAAATCCTTTCTTCTCTAATGGCTGGGACATACTAACTGCCATTTCATTCAGCCACAAGAGCACAAGGAAAATCAAGTGAAGTGCTGCATCCACTGACGGCAATACCGAACTCCTACTGACTTCTGGGAGAAAAGGGTTTCCCTAGGATACCTTAAGGTATATATATCCTCCAAAGGAGCTCTGTACATTCTTAAGAGCTTTTTGAAACTGAAGAATAAACAGGGCAAGTGGAAAAGAATTGTATGTTGAGCGTGGCATTGGTTGGCATGGGGTTTTGATTGCTGAAGAGCTTCAGGCATGTATCAAAAGCCAAGTGTGACTTCTGCATACATCATTGTCATATGCCACCTGTATGTATTTACGTATGCATGTATACACACAGGTATACAGATGATATCACATATATGTTAGTACATTATATCCAGCATCACAAAACAAATTGTATGCTGTTTTCCCATTTCAACAGTTGTACAGTTGTACTTGAATGAAGAGAAAAGATCTAAAACTAATGGAATAACATTCTGCTTGCAGCTGACTGGGAAATACTGAAAGAGCAGATAATTGTTTTATAATTGTGCTCCTTCAGAAGGGAAGAATCAATAATCACTGAAGTGCAAAGGGAAGACAAATCAATTGAGAGGAAAACGAAGAAGTTTGAAAGGGAGATGCTGGAGACACCTGACTGTGATTTAAAGAGGATTTAGTCTGTGATCACAAAACCTTTTTCATCTTTTAAAAATAATGATGTACTTCATTAGTTGTTTTGTTTTGACTTTCAGAGCTAACAGTCACTATATTGTTACCATGATGCAATAAACTCCTTGGTTCTTGGGGAAAAAAAAAAAACTGTAATTAATTTTTTAGGCTTTTTTAGTATAAATAACAGTTTTCGCTGTTTCTCCTCATGATAACTGCAAAGGCACTGAGCGCTCTCACTCCATAATCTCAGGGGAGTGAAGGGGATGAACATTACATATGGGAAATATACAACCACCTTGTGCTGGGTGGACAAGAAAGGGTGTAGCAACCCCAGAGGAGTCCTCTGTCTGCTGTGCAGCCGCTCTTCATCCAGACAGCCGCTAGGGAGCCAGGGACAAGCCATTGGTGTCCGTGTCTCCCCCTTCTCAACGATAAGCCATTCTGCAGTTAGTATTGTATAAAGACCCATGAGTGAGCAGAATCCGTGGAGGTCTTGTGCAGAGCACAGTCTGAATATTTAACATGAGGCATGTTTAAAAAAGTAAGACAACCTCTTTATTTATTTTTAATGCGTTAATTCCAGAAATAGAAGTCAGATGGTAGCTGGTCAAACCGTAAAGGATTTCCCAGAATGATTGTGATTGTGGGTTGCGGGTTTTTTTTGTTTTTTTTTTTCCTTCTTCTATTTAGCAGTGAAAATTATGACATTTTAATGTCTAGAAGTGGGTGACCCAGGAATGACTATTATTTGTTCTGGGTGTCAGACAGGGAAGAAAAAACTGTATTTGGCAGGTTGATTTATAAAAAAATGGCAGTTGTTTATTGCTGCTTCTGGGGCTGGGAATATTAGAGCAAGTTCCAGGCAGATGGACTAGCAAAGTGACAGGGTCATTTGAGCAGGTGATAAATTGTCCAGAGTAATTTGAAAATTGTACTTCAGGGAATTCTGCCTTGTAGAGAATTCAGTAAGTGCTACTCCACATTCAGCAGTCTTTCAGAAAACTCCCTGCAGCCTGTTTTCATTGCTTATGGCCTGTCTGCAGGGCAAGGACTGGGTAGGCAAATAGTTTTCACAGCTCTAAACCTGTGGCTTCTCCTTCCTTCTCTCTTGCCCTTTTCCCTGCCTTAGGTGATGCTACATACACCCCCCCCGACAGGCACACAACAGTTAACTTCTGGAAAAGCGTTTGGAGCTAAAACAGGATCTGGCTTGTGGGATGGGGTTTCTTGTGAGCTCACATATTTTATTTTCACCACCTCATTAAAAGTAAGAGGGGCTGGTAAATCCACACAAATGGATTCAAGGTGCCCCCACTCTGTGTAAAGGGCTCAACTTCTGTGGCTGGTGATGGCATGTAGGCAAAACCTAGTCAACTGGAAAAAAATGACAAAAAATGAATGTTCTGGCATTATTACCATATTAGATGATGTCAGAAGAGGTAGATGGGGAAGGGGCAGCCCGCAGCCCTGATGGTGGTGAGCTGGTGCTTCTCCTGGCACTCACCACCTTTGTTGCTCAGGGACGCGCTTCAGCACTGCTGTTTTTTCCATCCTCGTTGACCACGTGTGAGACACCATCACTCAGTGCTCCTGGTGGCACTAGCTGAACAGTCTGCAATCTTACTGAGCCCATTTCCACACATGCTGAGTTAATTTTTGCATGTGCTGGTTACAGTTGTCCTCCTGCCTCCCGTCACATCTGCATTTTTTATCATTCTCTTCCTGGGCTATTAGCTCAACCATGTGCAAACTAGGCCTTTTGAAACACTCAAAGCACCTAGTGCTTAGCTGGTGCTGCCAAACTCAATGACAAAAATAACTCTCCATTTCACTGTCACTCTACAATTGCGTAAATACTGTTCTCGCTATTCAGTCTCCGTCACAGCACTGTCACGAAGATGCAAGCTGTAGCACTGAGAGCACACAAGATAAACATTTCAAGGATTTAGCCTTCTGGAAACAAAGAATTTCTGTAATTCAGGACTAAGTTAGTATAAGTAGGATGATTGAAATACCATTGCAAACTTGCAAACTCTTCCAACTTTATTGTAGGCCTTACAGTATTTCTTTTATCTCTACATCCCAGTTCCTGGAGTTGTATGATTCTGTAAGCATCTCAGATTTATTGGTGTTTTCTTTTTGTTTATAGCTGTTTTTAGCCTCCCACCAATTTCTGAGGGAAGTTTGATAGGCACAAAAATGTGAACAACCCAAAGCATATTTTTATGAGGTCACCTAAGTCAGAACTATATTGGCTTGGAGTTGGCAATATTGTGGTAGTTGAAATACTAACCTTCTAATGGCAGCCATTGTTTACAATCACTCTGAAAAAGGATGGACAGCGTTACTTGCTCTAAACTGGAGAACCTTTTCTGGACACTTTTTGGATGCAATGTTCATGTTCTCTGTGGGAGAGTACAAAAAAAATGAAAACCAAAAGAGAACATGGCACAGGGACAGAGTATAGAAAAACCAGAACATTCAGAATGGATGCACTGAAAATGTACTGCAGGGATGCTCTGGGGAACAAGAATAAGAGAAAGCACAGGAACCAGTGGGAAATACTGGTCTACTTACTGAAAGTAAATCCTTTTCCTCCAGATGTAGAGTAACAGAAGACCCTGCCTTTAAAAATACAAGTGAGTCAAAATCTCAACACCAGTATGGAATTGCTTATAATCCACAAAGAGAACGTAAGGATACTCTTTAAAAAAATTACATGACCTGCTTTAGCAGTGTTTCTTTTGTTTTAAATGTGAGGTATTTCACCAGAAAAAAGAGATCAAGGGGTTTCTGTATCCTTCCCCCACCAGGTAGAAGGCAGTAGCTTAAATGAAAGGAGTGAATGGAGGCAAGTCCACACTTGGGACACCAGGCAAACCCCCTCCTTGCCCCTCTCACCTCCCCAGGTACAACAGGTACAAGGCTCTGGATGTGCAAGTCCAGTGAATGGATGTTATGGATTATGGTCCATAACATCAGAGGTGTTGTCACAGTCAGAACACCCAAACCCCTGTATCAAGACCACCTCCACAAGGAAAAAAAAGATGGTTATAATTGTAAGCGACTCCCTTCTGAGGGGACAGAGGGTGCAATATGCTAGCCAAACCCTCCTCTTAGGGAAGTCTGCTGCCTCCCTGGGGGCCGGGTTAAGGACATCACTAGGAAACTTCCTAGCCTGGTAAAGCCCTCAGACTACTATCCATTACTGCTCTGCCATGCATATACACATAATACATGGCTCCGTGGCTGGTGTCACTGAGACAATTTTGGGTTTTTTGATAATGGGATTGCCTATATGGCACCAGGCTTCCTGGCATCTAGTGGGATTCACCTTTCTCAAAGGGGGAAGAGGGTCTTTGCTCACAAGCTAGCATTGTGCTCATTGACAGAGCTTTAAACTAGACTTGAAGAGGGAGGGAGATAATGTCAGGTTTGCCCATGACAAGCTGTGGGATGACACATCAAGGTTAGAGGGAGGGGGTGCTAGCGAGAGCCCTCAGCCTGTTGCTCTGAGACGTGCTGGGTACACTGCAGCACACTTGAAGTCTTACAGAGATGAGCCAGGGGCTCCTGAGGTAATCTAAGCCCATAGGGAAACACCAGTGAAATACCTCAAAGGAATTAAGGGGTGTTCCTCTAAGAAGATGACACAGCCAGCAGCCCAGCTGAAGTGCCTCTACGCCAATGCACGCAGCATGAGCAACAAACGGGAGGAACTGAAAGCCACTACACTGCTAGAAAGCTACGACCTAGTTGCCATTGCTGAAACTTGGTGGGATGAATCCCATGACTGGCATGTGGCTGTAGATGGCTACAGGCTGTTCGGAAGGGACAGGCAAGGAAGAAGGGGCGGAGGCATTGTCCTCTACATCAAAAAATGTGTCGAGTGTGAAGAGCTGTTTTTGAAAAATAGCCATGAGGAGGTTGAAAGCTTATGGGTGAGAATTAGACACTGAGGCAACAGAGCAAACCTTGCGGATGGTATCTACTACAGGCTGCTTGATAAAGGGGAGCCTATTGATGAAGCCTTCTTACTCTAGCTACAGGAGGCATCACACTCACTGGCTCTTGTCTTGCTGGAGGACTTCAACCACCGCGACATCTGCTGGAAAAGTAGCACAGGAAGCTGTGGGCAACCCAGGAGACTCCTGGAATGCATTGAGAATAACTTCTTAAGTAAGGTAATAGACAGTCCCACCAGATGGGATGCAATACTAGAACTGTTGGTCATCAACACAACTGAGCTAACTGCTGACGTCGGGATTGGAGGCAGCCTGGGATGCAGTGGTCTGGTGGAGTTGGCAGTCCTGAGGGATATAAGTCAGGTGAAGAGTAAATTCAGGAATTTTAGGCAAGCAAACTTTGAGGAGTCAGTCAATAGGATCCCCTGGGAAAGTGCCCTCAGGGAGAAGGGAACAGAACAGAGCTGGCAGATCTTTAAGGATGCTTTCCATAAAGCACAAGACCTCTCAATCCTCACATGTAAGAAAATGGGAAAGGAAGGCAAGGGACTGGTATGTCTGAGTCGAGACCTGATGGTCAAATTAAAGGGCAAGAAGGAAATGCCCAGGCAGTGAAAGCAGGGACAGGTATCCTGGGAAGAGTATAGGAACGCTGCCTGGTTGTGGAGGGATGAGGTCAGGAAGGCCAAGGCACAGCTGGAGCTGAACGTGGCAAGGCACGCAAAGAATAATAAGAAGGGCTTCTACAGGTATGTCAGCCAGAAAAGGAAGGTCAAAGACAGTGTATGGCCCCTGATGAGCAACACTGGTGGCAAACTGGTAACAATGGACAAGGAGAAGGCTGAGGTACTCAATAATTTTTTTGCCTCAGTCTTCACTGGCAATCTCTCTCCCGACACCTCTCGAGTGGATGGACCACAAGGCAGGGACTGGGGGAGCAAAGTCCCTCCCACTGTAAGAGAAGATCAGGTTCATGACCACCTGAGGAACCTGAACGTACAGAAGTCTATGGGACCGGACGAGATGCATCCCGGGGTCCTGAGGGAATTGGCTGATGTAGTTGCCAAGCCACTCTCCATGACAGTTGAAAAGTCATGGCAGTCAGGTCAAGTCCCTGGTGACTGGAAAAAGGGAAGCATTGCACCCATTTTTAAAAGGGGTAGAAAGGAGGACCCTGGGAATTACTGACCTGTCAGCCTCACTTCTGTGCCTGGGAAGATCATGGAACAGATCATCCTAGAAGCTATGCTAAGGCACATGGGGGACAAGGAGGGGATTCGAGACAGCCAACATGGCTTCACCAAGGGCAAGTCCTGCCTGACCAATGTCATTGCCTTCTGTGATGGAATGCCTACATCAGTGGACAAGGGAAGACCTGTGTCGTCTGTCTGAACTTCTGTAAGGCCTTTGACATGGTCCCTCACAACATCCTTCTCTCTAAAGTGGAGAGATATGGATTTGATGGGTGGACTGTCTGGTGGATAAGGAATCAGCTGGATGGTTGCATCCAGAGGGTAGCGGTCAACAAGTCAATGTCCAGATGGAAATCGGTGATGAGTGGTGTCCCTCAGGGGTCTGTATTGGGACCGGCACTGTTAAATATCTTCACTAAATACACTGAAATCGATGACATAGACAATGGGATCAAGTGCATCCTCAGCAAGTTTTCAGATGACACTGAGTGGTGCAGTTGACATGCCTGAGGGATGGGATGCCATTGAGAGGGACCCATCCAAGCTTGAGAAGTGGGCTTCTGTGAACCTCATGACAACAAGGCCAAGTGCAGGGTCCTACACATGGGTTGGGGCAACCCCCAGTATCAATACAGGCTGGGGGATGAAGGGATTGAGAGCAGCCCTGCTGAGATGGACTTAGGGGTACATGGTGGTTGAAAAGCTGGACATGAGATGGCAATGTGCGCTCACAACCATATCCTGGGCTGCATCAAAAGAAGCATAGCCAGCAGGTCAAGGGAGGTGATTCTCCCCTCCTACTCCGCTCTGGTGAGACCCCACCTGGAGTACTGCATCCTGCTCTGGAGCCCTCAGCACAGGAAAAACATTTGGAGCAGGTCCAGAGGAGGGCCACAAAAATGATAAGAGGGATGGAACACCTCTCCTATGAGGAACAGCTGAGAGAGTTGGGGTTGTTCAGCCTGGAGAAGAGAAGGCTCCGGGGAGACCTTATTGTGGCCCTCCAATACCTAAAGGGGGCTTATGAGAGGGATGGGGACAGACTTTTTAGCAGGGCCTGTTGTGATAGGACAAGGGGTAATGGTTTTAATCTAAAAGAGGGCAGATTCAGACTAGATCTAAGGAAGAAATCTTTTACAATGAGGGTGGTGAAACACTGGAACAAGTTGTCCAGAGAGGTGGTAGATGCCCCATCCCTGGAAACATTCAAGGTCAGGATGGACGGGGTTCTGAGCAACCTGATCTAGTTGAAGATGTCCCTGCTTATTGAAGGGGTTTGAACTAGGTGACCTTTAAAGGTCCCTTCCAGCCCAAACTATTCTATGGTTCTGTTACGTGAAAGCAGAAAAGGAAAACACTTGAGAGGTTAGACCTGTACCAAATAAAGGCTAGACAGAAACAGACTGACAGAGAAGAAAAGCAGTAGATTGCAACCTGTTTGTAGAGGAATAGACGCAAACAGCAACAAGAAAAATCTCCATATTTTAAGAGCAATGTGAAGGGAATGGAAGATAAACATATTAAATATCCCAAAAGAAATGTTGAAAAGTTTTCCTTCTGTTGAAGGAAGAATTAAAATAAGCCGGGGTACATAGGATAATTCAAAGAAGAGCATTTCTCCTTCAGGATCTTAGCCTCCAGTTTTCCTTCGCTATGTGTCCTGTTCATTGGCTGCCAATCATTTGACTGTCATATATGAGTTACGCTGCTGCTCAATAGCCAGTCTGATTCCAGCTGGACTGTGGTGTCAGCTTTGGTGTTGGCAGAGTGAGAAAGCAGAAACAGGAGTCTGGAAAAAGGCTGTTTGGGGACTAGTGTATGCTAAACCCACTCAGAAGCCAACAAGTGTATGTGGTCTGTACATAAGAAAATGTGAAATGAGTGGTGTTTTTGCTTTGCACTCTTGATAAACTTGATTATTGTTCAGTGTTGAGCAGCATTGCAACACAGCATGGAACCTTACGTAGTCTGTGATGTCAAGGAAGAGGTAACACTAGCAGCAGCCCGCGCTGACTACCATGCTGTGAGAGTGATTTAATTACTGGTGTGCTTGTAACAGGTACGGTCTGGAGATGGGAGTCAGAGTGTGAACGGCTGCATGAAGTGCTCTTGAGAACAGACAAAATTCTGTCACTTTTGCTTTTTTAAGTATTAATATGTTAGAAAGCAACCTAAATCATTGAGCCTTCAGCAGCGTGGTCTGAGAGTAGGGTATTGCCCCAGAAAACTCACTGCTGGTTGCTAAACCTTTAAGTTAGGCCCTTTGCAGAACACAGGGTGGATTAGCTCTCTGGAGCAACATGCAGCTGATTTTTATGACATACACCTGCATCCATAGCAAAAGGCTGCAGACAATTCCACAGACAAAAACCTGGCAGTAAATCCGTGGAAGATTGCAAGGAATGTTGCAAGAGTGCACAGAAGATTGTTCCTGTTATCAAGTGAAGAATAGACTGAAATACTGATCTGAAAGAGATCTGGCAAAAGGTAATTGTGCAAAAGGTGTTTCTTTGTATAGTGTTCAACAACTCATCACACAAGACTCAGTAATCTTATAAAATCTGAATGCAATGATAAAATGTTCAGATTAAACCTCTGACGACAGACTGTCGATGGCCACCTGGCCACAGACATGTTCATCAGATCAACTAGGAAGCAGTAGAAAGCCACTGCTAAGACAGCCAAGAAAGTAAAGGCAGCAAGACAAGTACAGATCTGTATCTGGAAAGGCTGGGCCATCACGTTACACCCTCAGCAGGAATTAGCCTAACGTGGTGACTGCTAAGCTCGGGGCAGCCTTCCCAGGAGAGGTGGTGTGCTGTGGCCCAGCAGAGACACTGGGCAAGGCTGGTTCGGTGGGCAGCATGGAGAAGGAGCATGGAGGAGCACCTCTGCGCTCAGCTGTGGAGTAGCATGGAAAGCGCTGACAACATTAATATGTGGGAGAGTGCGTGGCGAGAGGAAGGGTGTCATGGTGGGGTGTCCAGGGGCTCAGTGCACATCCTAAAATTCTCTTACCGGCCTGCTAGAAAAAGTGCAAGAATGATAGAAAAGAAAGCCAAAAAATAGAGGATGGGGATGTAGGAATGTTAATTTAGAGTAAAAAGAAATTACATGGTATCGTTATTTTTCAGTGGAGCTTTCTGACCTGACCAGACTTACCACATCTTCATGTAGTTTATGATTTGCTGTTGGTGAGTTTTAGTAAATAATTATTTCACTTGTATTACTCACATTTTAGTGTATGTTTCAAATTCATAGGCTGACACGTTGTGTCATTTATAAAATCATCTGTCTTGTTCCATTATTCATATGGTGAACTACAGCTAGGCGTTGCATTTAACAAGGTACTAGCTAAAAAAAATAAATTATTAAATGTAAACGCTTCTTGGAGAGACTGTATAATAGTAACTACTGTAAGAGGTACACATTAGGCTTGCTGTGCACTAACAGTTTTCTTTCTCAAAATACCTTAACATAGTAAAATAGATATGTTAAAATAGAATTAATTAATTAACTATTTAATATTAAGTTATTTGCTAAAAAAATAATGGGAAAAAAATCAGTCTAGGCACAATGTCCCCTCATCAGCTGTTCATTGTTATACCTGATAGCATTAAAACACAAAGTCTAACTTGATCACATATGAATCCTGAAAAATTTTACCCATCAAAAGCAAGTGTTATTTTAAATAATATTTTGGAAATAAGCAAAAAGTCAAAGAATCCAAATAGGATCATGAAAAAACATTTTTTTCTTCTTACCATCGTTTCTCTTTTCTGATATTATTTGTATGCCTTTTTTGTCTTTCTATTTTCAGTCTCTTGCTATTTTATAGACTATCCTTAGAGATCTGTAGAGACTTTTGAGTATTCAGAACTCTGTGTAAATTATGTTTGTGGGTATGCAAGCATACACTCACTATTCATAACAATGATAGTCATGTTTTTACCAAATGTTGAACACAGTTACAAAACCAGAATAATTTAGCATCTGACATTTCTGCTCAAGGTAGTGTTATGTACTAAACCAAGTAAACATACTACTTTACAAGAGAAGGTATTGTATGCAAATCTCCAAAGTAGTTTCTTTAAACTGGTAATATTTTTGTGACTACATGAAAATTTATCAGGCAACTGAATTCTTAATTTCTACTAGCAATTTTTGAGGCAAATTATGAAGACTCAATTCTGTTGTGTTCTATCTACTCGCCCAGGCATCGGTTCTTTCTTGGTATTTAACTTTTAAAATCCCAAAAGAGGTCTTTTATGTGATTTTGAGTGACAATAAGGTTTTACCTGTAAATTCATTTGCACTTCCCTGAAAAACTTTTCTGTAATGCAGTTCAATTAGCCATATAATTTTAAAAATCATGTGTCAATATTGTGAAACATTGACTAAGACTTCAAATCATTGATATGTTATTAGCACAATAATTTATTCAGATATGTACTTTTAGATGTTATTCCTTTGATTTTTATTTGTGTTTGTGATTAAGATATGTGAATGATTTTGTCATATTTGCTATTACTAGGATTTTCAAAAGAGTAAATGGATTTTCTGTGTTTTGGACTTTAAGCACGCAGCTGATGAAGAGTTCTGACTTTCACACAATATTCTGCACTAATCATCTGCCCTGACTTGTACTGACAGTCTTGCTTTTTTTTTTAATAAGGATTGCCCTTTGAAGTCTTCTTTTAGATTACTATAAAAAGCAAAATTTAGATTCTAATACAGTATGGAATTTTACCTATTTTATTCACAGCTGATATTTAATTTTAACAACCCAAATATATAAACATCAAAATGTAACAATTATGCCTCATAAAAAACATTTTGGGGCTTTTTAAAATGAAGGTATCACATGCTATTAAAAGGAAGCATTGTGAATCAATTTGGTCTCAGAACTTTTATTCCACAGGAAATTTAACATAACGACTTTCATTTTCAATCGCTTGCCCATTATTTCTGTGTTTGGAAGATTAACCTCAACAGCCTCAGTAAGACACCAACTTAAATTCCCCAGGAGAAATATTCCTCATTATTTCAGTTGTTTGCTATTAGATCATTATGTTGCTGCATTATAATTAGGACAATTACTTTGAAGCTCAGATATGCGGCAGTGTCACTTTGGGGGAAGGCATCATGTAAAAAGAACTGGTGATTTAATAATGTTAATGAACCATCCCCTTATATCTGAAACTGATCCTCTGAAGCGTTTAGGATGATGTAAGAGAAAACTTTCTTCTCCTTTTGTTCTCACACTAATTTGCTTCCCAAGCCTGGTTCTGGTTGAGACAAGAGAATCTCTGAAGTATTTGCAGGCTGTCGTGACATACAGATCTAGTGAAAAGAAAATCACCAAGAGAACTGTTTTGCAGAAACAGTAGTTTCAGATACAGTTTTTGTACACATGCAAACTTTCAGGTTTCTGTATACATCAAATCTCGGGTGCTTCTCTTACTATCAGAAAGTGTCTGATTTCAGTTCATATTCACAGAGTTCGGACATTAAAAACATGACTACCTTAAATAAAAAAAAAAACAAAACCAAATGAAGTTTAGGAAAATATTGAGATTGCAAGAGGTTGGTTACATGTGTCCTGTTTGTACAATGTTGATTGTAAAAATATGTTGTTTTGGGATATGCTGTTACTTTCTATGTATTTATAAATACTTCCTGCAGTGTATCGACTTCATGTTTGTTCATTTCCATTGGATTTCCATGTTGTATTGGGGAGTCTGGGAGCCCGGATTGTGTCCCACCCTTTTCGATGGCAGGTGCAGCCAGGGCACTGTCTTATTCCTCTCTTTTAAATACATATCTCAGAGGAAAAGACTTAATGTGCTGGAGTGTGTGATTATCTCCGAAGTCATGCTTTAAACATGAAAACCAAAAGGGTTCAGGGTTTATGAGAGTTCAGTGATCAATAATGTTGTAAAACAATTTTATCAAATATGGCACTTTTTGTGAAGACTCTGGTACTTCTTAAGGTTCTCCCTAAATTTTCTCAGCATTTTTGACGCATTTTATGGTAGATTTCTTTATAAATATGTCTGGTATTTATTGTTTTTGTTCACATTCATTAAGGATGAAAACTGCTTGTGTAAGTAAATTAAAACTGGGGAACATAGACCTCAGAAGCTGATATTGATTCCTAAAAACGCAGTCAGGCATCTGATTTTATGCCCTTCTATTTGAAATATTGTAGGCAGTGATATTTTTTAGGATTCATGTTGCTCGCTCTGCTGCCCTTTTCAGCGGTGTGGGAGTCCCTGCCTTGGCCTTTCTGTGGGCAGATGAGCGATGGTGAATAACTTATTTCTTGCCACCAGAGTACCTCTGCACATTAATATGAGAAACAGTTCCTCTCGCTCAGCTAGTAAGAAAAAATCATGAATGATATTTTGAGCCATTTAGAGACTGGCTGTATCTTCAAGCTGCCTTCTTGGTAAGATATAAATACTTATAAAAGATAATAAATGAAATGTTCCTTCTAGCTCAGTGCCACTCACAGAGGTCTCCAGCTTGAGTTCAGTGATGCTGACACTTGAGATACTTGGCCCATCCAGAAGCTTGAGCTAAGGTCAGGCGATGCTGATGCTTGAAATAATGCTGAAATGGAAACGGAGCTATACTTCAAGCTGACAAAACTCGCAATCTCTGTTCTCATCTATAGTTCAAGTATTTTTTGCCATATGGTCACTCTCAGTTTGGTACTATGACTTAAGGCAAAGAACTTCAGCTAAATATTGTCAGAGAGGCAGGCTGTTAGTATTGCATATTTGTGCCTTTCTGACAGCTGTGAACTGCTGTTGTTTGTTTGTTTCTACTTTGCTTCAGTTAATGAAGATAAAAGCTTAGTCTAGTAAGGTACTTTCTGTCATCAATATAAGTGATAAATGAGACCTCCACCTCCATAGAAACACAGGGAAAATTAGCACTGTGTTTTTTATTTCATGATCCTGAGGCTTGTCATTCTTGGCTTGTTTTCTTCATCGTAAAACTAAAGCAATTGCTCCTCTCTATTTAGATGTCAAGACAGGTCACACACATAAATGACAACAGGATAATAAAAACAAATGTTTTGTGAGTGAAGTCATGCCGTCTATATGAGAGGTAATATATTAGTATGGCATTCGCCAATTTACAGTACAAAATATATATTATAGAATTTATATATAGTAAATAAATTTTGCTTCGTGGTTATATGTGACCTTTCCAAGGCTTGCCTAAATCTTCCTTCAGCAAAGTAGTTTTATTAATGCTTTCAGGTTTAACCTGGACATAGTGCACTGTCACATTTATATGTTGTTATGCTGTTCTTTTTGCTGCACAGAAGCTAGCTTCCATTTGTACATGCCTTGATTTGGAGTAAATGGAACTTCTATCATAAAACCTAATGTCAGATTGACTCCATCTAGAAAATAACAATTTTTAAAGGTCACATAAAATAGGCCATTCTCAGCTCTTTTATCCGGATGTTTGATTAAAAATAGTTTATTCTGTTTATTAAATCACTGGTGTTTTCCCTTCAGGGCTAACTGAAACAGAAGCAGATCTTTGCGTTTGTCATCAGCTATAAAGTCACAAATACAACTAGATTAAATAGTGCTATATACCTGTCCCCACTACTGAATTATCAATGATTAATTATTTATCATAAAATTAAGCACACACATCAGGAGCCAGTTGTGTGTGAGATGTTACCCTGAGGGCATAGCCAGGCATTTCAATCAATGAATGTTTACACCTACCTCTGCAGATGTATTTCCAGTGGAGAGTGTAGTAACCCGCAGCTCCCAAAGAAATTGTCTTTGAACGGAGTTGGATCAGACCTATAGTATCCCAAGTGATATTTACAAAGAATGTCTTTTGAAATTGATTTGTAGAATATAAAATGGCTAAACAAAATGCCATGATTGCCTTTCATTGTTTAAAGTAGATTGGGAGAGAGATGTTCAAAAACAGGCATTCTGCTCTCCTCCCCCTTTTATATTATTTTATCTCCCGGGGAGCTTTGTTACAACCACTATCTTAAAAGTGAACATTTAGCTCAGGTAGGAAAATTTGGATCCTACGGTTTATAATCTCTGTCTAGTTGGTGCTCTGAGTGATAAACCTAATGATTCTGGACTAACCCAGCTATTGAACCAAAAACCCCTCATCATTTTTATAACTGTAATTTTGACCTCTAGTCTAGCCTGGAGTTCCAGTGATGCCCTCAGTACAGCTTTCAGCATGCTTTCCAGAGCCTCCATGCACGTGTGCAGCTCTTTCTGTCTCCCCACTGTGGCTATTTAATATTCTAGACCCCACACAGCTCACTTAGTATGAGTGTCATTTCATATTGCCCAAGGCGTGATGCAAATCCTAATTTGAAGATTAAACCCAAGCTAGCTTTGTGATACTGAGCAACTTTAGTACTTCTGAGGGGTGGAAGAGAAGAGGTGTCTGGATGAACTCAGTGATGTGAGAACCGAATAAATTTTCTAGGAAGTCCTAAGACTTACTTTAAAAAAAAACCCAAACAAAATTAGTTTCTGATATTTTATATAAATCAATTTTTTATATAAACAGAACCTAAAAGTCAAACTTAACTAAAATCACAAATGAACAAATATTACATGCCAATTATCAGAAGATGGAAGAGGTAGCCTCTGCATTCCTCAACAGCATTTCAGCAGATTTTGTGTTTGTTTATTTAAACTGTATGTGCACTATTAACTTAATATGACAGCCCTCCAATACTATTAAGTAAGTGAGTTGATAAGACTGGAACAGTTTTTCTGTCTCGGGCTCAGAAATCAGAGTTACAGGGCCAATTTAAAGTATATGCTCCATTATAAATGTACGAAAGCAATAATCTGCTTCCTGCTTCACATGTTGGAATAAAGAGAGTCATTAATAAAGTGAGTAAAAACTGAGATAAAACATGTGAACTCTGACATCTTCAGCAATTTCTTATTCTCTGTGAGCAATATTTTGTCAAAACGTTAGAAACTGTTTATCTGTGGTTACATTTTAGCCATTGTCAGAGGCATTGTAAGCTCTTTAGGCAAAATTTTAAGGTTTCCTGGGTATTGAGAGAAGGTTATGAAAACAATATAGGAAGAAAGTATGAGTTCTTAGAAGTGAGTTCATAAACTAAATTTATTATTAAACATGATTTTGAAGTATATGGAAAATATGAAAAATGACAGTATTATAGCCAATCCTCCCTCAAACAAACCATGATAGTACTAAAAAGTATCATGTGTAATTGAAATGAAACTGAGTAGTAAGCAAAAAGGACAGATATCTATTAAATCTTTCCTATTATGTGAAATAAAAATGTGGAAAGAGTTAGTTCTCAGGGGAATTTTAATTATTTCTCAGTTCCAGTAGTCTCATGTCACTCTAGTAATTTTTTTGAAATGTGTTGTCCAAAATTTGTACCTTCTGCTGGTTAAGTTGAATTTTTAGGTATGAAATTAGGAGTAAAAATAAAGTGGCCAGATTTTCAAATGTGTTTTACAGCAACAATTCCTGCTTATTTGCATGGCATTTGTGGATGGCAAGCGTTTAATGATAACCAAGCTATTTATATTAACTACCTGAGTAACGGGTTTTGGAGCCTAACTTTAGTTGCATGCAAGTGTGTGAATTATTTTTGTTAGGAATATTATATTGATAAGACAATGATTCAAACAGAGAGATTTGACCACACATCCATACTGCAATATCAAGGTAAATCGATTTGTGGTTTTCCTATATTTCTTCCTATCCCACTGAAGGACCAGCTGATGGGCAAGCCACCATCTGCTGACATGAGTGGCATTAGCTTTCTGTCCTCCAGTTCCTCTCTTAAAAAACTAACTACACCTCACACATCTCCTAGGAGTTTTTATAAGGTTTAATTCATTAACACAGGAACTGTACTTTGTGATTGCAAAAAGAAAATGCTATAAAAATATGACTGCTTTTGTTTCAATGTATCACAATCAATTCCTGAATGGAAGAACATAAAATATTAAACATAGAATCATAGAATGTGTTGGGTTGGAAGGTACCTTTAAAGGTCCATCCCCCTGCAGTAAGCGGGGACATCTTCAACTAGATCAGGTTGCTCAGAGCCTCATCAAGCCTGGCCTTGCATGTCTCCAGGGATGGGGCCTCCACCACCTCTCTGGGCNAGAATCACCTCCCTCAACCTGCTGGCTACATGCAATATATGACTTCAGTCCACAGAGTAGTTTGGTAGTTTGGGTATTAGTTTTAAAAAGACAACACATCCCCCTTTATATGTAAGTATGTCAATACAGGACCATGAACAAATACTATTATTCACTTGCAATGTATGCTTTGGGTATTTAAAAGTGTTTTTTTCCAACCAAGCAAACATTTCCCGATGATAAGTTCCTTTTAGGAGAAAAAAAACTCAGCTTTTATTTACTGGAGAGAGAACATGCAGAGATGTTTAAAAGGTTTTTAGAATATTTTCCTAAAATTTATCTTATGAAGTTATTTTATTTAATACAGAGTTATCACAGTTATTAGAATAGGCTACACAAATAGTAGACTATATAAGCAAAAGATGAGCCATAGAAGTATGATATGGTTGAAATGCTGATACACTGTTTCCATGTTAAGCAATCTAGATAATATCCAGAATATGTTCATGCATTTTTAATTATACTGACCCTGAATGCTAAGTGAAATGTTTCAGAAATGATGGAAGGTTGCAGTGTTGTATATAGACTGTTGGAGTCATTTCTTTTGCTGTATTTCGTTTCACATAAAATTTTTGACGTGTTATTGTTCTTGTACTACAAGGCCATTTCTGCAGAGGCACATTACCCATAAATAGGCTTTGAAGAAATACGATAGTAATAGTTACACAGTCATACCATAATACCACTGTGACAAGTCGTTGCAGAGCCCAAACCAAACGGCAGACCTCTTTGGTTCAGCAAGGCCCTTTAGGTTGAACTCACTGCTCCAGCTCTTTGGTTTGAATTTTAGTCTCCCTTTGCAAGATCTGTGTCCTGGTTCTACTGGCTCATTTGGGAAGCCTTACTGAGCTGTCACATGGTCTCATGGAGTATGCAGGGAGCGATACATGCATGGGCAACGCAAGATCTTAAAAATGCTGAAATAAATACCTTTGCAAATCTCTCCAGCCACTTTTTTTTTTTTTAAGTGCTCATTACCCAATTATATAATTTTAAACCTTGAAATGAAAATGTACCATCACAAAATGCTCTAAAATCTTGGAAATTCCATATCAAGATATGAGCTATGCAGACCATCTCTGTAATCTGGAGTGATGCCCAAAAATGGACTCCATCCCAATGAAAAAGCCATGGAATTATCATTTTTGTGCAGCTGTGATCACAGGATGCATGCACAATCTGTCATGGTGCCTAAGTCCATAGTTGCAGAGTCAGAATAAGGATTCAGGAGCCTTAGGTATATGCAAGTGCTGTTTTTAGGACTCCGGAGAGTTGGAGAACCAGATCCTCCCCTGTGTATCCCATACACCTAGGTGCATGTTTTCAGAAAAGTTATCTTTCTACATACAGAAATTAAGATGTTTGTGCTTATTTTGGCTCTGATTGTCATATTTGTGGCTCTTTTTTTAAAAAACACTCAGTATCTGATACAGTGAATTATTCTGAAAACCTGGTCTCTTAAGCCTAACGGGAAACTTGAAGCAGCATGAAAACAGTGGGTGGGAACTTCGATTTTTTGTCCATCCATGGTGTGATAACTTGCTTTTCTAGAGCAACAGAAAATTCCTGAGGAAGTTGTGATCTCTGGGTAAAAGATGTATTGTTTCTGTCTGGTGTTCTGCACTTTTTCAAACAAATATTGTAGGGGAAATCTTGCTTTCTCTGACAAAACTGCAACTTTCATGTAATCAGGAATTCATCTGCACTTTGCGGTTGTAATATAATAACCATGTGAGTGAAGTGTAACCTGAATGAGTGTTAGTGTTCCAAAACAGTAGTAATCCTTGCTGTTTTTTCTAATTCTTCAAAATAAAATTATTTCAGTTCACACGTCTACTCTCTCAGTTCATATCATGCTACTGAATCTGTATCTATTGAAATAGCTGTAACATAAATACATTTCTTAAGAAGACATGTGCAATGATGACACTTTTCTGTTTATTTCCATTTACAGTATCTCCTAAATATCATTTTGCTTGGTGAACTGGTATGTGCAAATTAGATTAATAGTATAGAAATAGAAGTCCAAAAATATGTAAAAGTACTTATATTGTTTCTTCACAGAAAGGAATGTGAAGATGAATCTTTTCTAAACGGGTCATTGAATTTGTATCTCCCACAACTTTGTGAGTATTTAGACACCAAGTTCACAGACAAGTAATGGTGTCACTACCTTTACCAAGTTTTTTTTTTAATTTGTGAGACTTGCTTCAATTGAAAGGAGTTGAAGACTTTAAAAAAACACTTTTGCTGGTGACTTCTTACCCCAAATACACCTTTTACAACAGCTTGTAAGGCGTGCAGGCATATAAGCGTATATGGTATACAGCTAAGAGTCAGGTATGTCAGCATAGCACTCTGGCCAAATTACTGTGCCCAAATCAGTCCTCTTTGCTGAGAAATCTCAGCTTTTTTAGAAGTTCAGGATGATACTTTGTTGCCTTTAACCTACCTGATGAGAATTAAATGGTTTGCATTTCTGACTTGCATCACGTACATGACCTGTCATTTTTGCCAACAGATTTTCCACATGACGTATGATCTGGCCAGTGCTGTGGTGAGAATCTTTAATCTGATTGGAATGATGTTGCTGCTGTGCCACTGGGATGGTTGTCTTCAGTTTTTAGTACCATTGCTCCAGGATTTCCCACCAGATTGCTGGGTGTCCCTAAACGGTATGGTTGTAAGTATTGTTCATTTTTCATTGTGCTTTCTAAACATTTTTTTTCTAAACAGTTAGACTTAAGTGTATAAAAAGATGCCTAGTAATACACTGCGCTGCAATTTATTCAGGTTACTTTAGGGTTTTGTTGGCTGGCTTGCTAATGAACCAAAGTGGGGATTTTTTGTAGCCCTTATCACCAATAAAATGATATTCACTCATTGTTAGTAAATGAGCCAGAAAATACTTTCAGTTTTAAGGTCATTTAAATTCATTAACCCTCATTCCCTCAAAAAAGCCACCAAAAGAAATTCAGAAACACTCAGTTCACCACTGCTTTCAATTTAGGCTGTAGTTTCAGAATGCTCCTGAAGGTATATTAGCAGTGTTTGTTTCATCTAATGTTGTCCTCAGTTTTTTTGTAAATAACTTCTCGGGCATCTCATGATACCTTTACCAAGTTGTTCCCAACATAACAATCAACGTAAGTTTTTTTTCTAAGTAAAATCAGATAAATAGATATACTTCTATGATACTTCTGTGTGTGAACAGACTGTTCAAGGACAAAATGTGGCTGTGCCCTATTTATAAGGAAGGGTAATGATGTTTTGCTTGCTTGAGATGTGCCTTAAAGGTCAATGGCTGTGAAAAATTAAGTCGTTTTTATCAAGTCAGATAATGAGGTAATACATGGAACATTTTCATAGGAAATACACTGAAACAGTTGTTGAAATGTGCCTATACCGAAAAGAAAAAGCCCCAAGAAACTCTTTCATTGGCCACCTGGAAACGTGTGTCTCTCCAGTTTTTACAATTTTAGAATCCATAAAACAGCACCTTTACTGTAGATGGGCATCTTGCTCAGTCACACGTATTTCTATTGCAGAAACATAACAGTATTTGTGCCTTTAGGAACGTGATACTGCACATTACTGTGGGAGCTCGTTGACTAAGGTTGTCAGTCAAACAGACAAGTATTTGCAGTCATCAAGCAACATCTTTAATGATAAGCAGCGTGTTTGCTGACACCTCATTCTGCAGCTTTCCTAAAAAAACCATAGTGACATATCTTCAAAAATGGGATTGCTACAATAAAAGTAGGTCACCAGGATGCTGACTGGCACATCTTTGCATTCCGCTGCATTCTTGGTTCTGCTTTGTAACGTCTTCCATTCACATTTACAAAGGGTACATTTTCTACCAGAATGTTAAAGGTATGGATGAAAACCATGCTAGCAAGTGAAAGGAAGCCTCAGATTACACTTAATTGAAGTATTTAACTTTTAAAGAACACTGAATTATGAAATTCTCTCTCTTCCATAAAAAGAACTACATTTAACCTAAGAAGGCTGTGCACACTGCACATGCTCAGGGGAGACCCTTCTTTCTGCCTGCCCACACTCAGTTCTTTTATGGAGACAATACTTTCTCCTTACTGGCCCGTTACTTTTCTTGGAAATATCCTTTTTGAAAGT
This sequence comes from Stercorarius parasiticus, assembly GCA_013396915.1. NCBI lineage: Eukaryota > Metazoa > Chordata > Aves > Charadriiformes > Stercorariidae > Stercorarius > Stercorarius parasiticus. The sequence goes on along the minus strand of VWZL01005370.1, from coordinate 111,159 downwards.
TGCACCTTTTTCTAATTAGCCTCAGCTAATGCCCCTTTCTTGTCAAAATATTCCCTTCTACTCAGGTTTTAGTCAGAGATTTCAGTAGATTTGTAGGTAAAGATAACTCCTTGCATCCGCATACAGTTGGAGTTTTGTTCAAATTTCTGAGTCAACTAATTCTTAAATACAACTGCTCTAAGAAAGGGAAAATTGCCCCTCTTTGAATTTCAAACTTTTTTTTGAGTAGAGGATGGTTTGCGTGAGCATTTCCTGGGTTTCAGACTTTGGCTCGAAAGTACATTCCTCAAAATGACGTTGTTACAAGGGCTAACCTCAGGCTAATGCACCAATTTTGCTTTGTAGTAAAATTTTAACACTTATTCATGGTGATCATAGGCTTGAAGACTTCTTCAAGCCAATGTGTGCTCAGCCAGAAAAAGTTAGTTTTCCAACATGCAAGTCAGTTGCAAGTATTTGCAGATAACCTGATGCTAAAGGAAGTAAGGATGCCATGAAGATGACATGCTGTCTCCTCAATTGACACAGCCCAGCGTACTCTTCCAGCCCATAGTTCTCTTCTGTCTTGCACATTAGTTGCTTCAGGCTACAGAGTGCAAGAACTTCTTCTAAAAGCCTCTCCCGAAAGCCGTTTCTTCTCTATGAGCTGATATGTGAAATTATTCAAATTCCACAGGCATTCTCATGGTTTTACTTCATAAATACCATTAAGAAAAATAACACAGATTAAATTTAAGATCACAAAGGAACAGGATAATGAAACCAAGCTCCATTTTGCTTACTGCTTCTCTGAACAACGCAACTGAATGCAATTAAAGCAAAACAAATCAGTTGGATTTTTGTCTTTGAAAGGATGGTAAAAATGTCATAGTGCATCATGAAGTGGACTATGAAAGGAAATGGAAAGCCTTCTCTGTAAAAGAGTTTAAGATCACCACTGTTTATTACTGCACCAACCTACAACCTAAGTAGTTCAACAAAAATGTTGAGATCACATTGGGATATTATCTTCAATAATAATAATAATAATAATAATGAACCCATTTTGTATATGTAGTCTCAGATTGACCTTCTTGGCCAGTTTCTAATATTGGCATTCATGTTGCTATGAAATGAAAGCCAGAGCTGGCATCTTCCTTTAATTTTTCTAAATGTGATCCCACTTGACCACTTCTGTATCTTTACTGCCATTTGATTACACTGACTTTATTAATGCTGACTTAGTATTGGCAAGGCAGGATCTTGTGCTCGTCCAGAATATCAATGCACTTCTCTTTAGAAATAAGCAAACCAGTAAATATAATTTAAAAGTAAGCAGCAGCTGGGTTTTTTTTGCTCACTTTAAGTAATTTTCCAACCAATCCATTACAGACAAAATAACAGTCAATTACATCTGCGAGGGTATATGGCTCTTTGATGCCATTCCTAGCTTTTTTTAACACTAAGATTGTGAGTTTCATTCTTAAAAAAAGGTCTTTTCTGAAGAAGTTTCACAGACTTTCCTAATGATGCTGCCTAATTTCTCCTTGGCTCAGAAAGCCTATTATCCACATCTCCTTGTTTGATTTATCCTCAGCTTTCTGATCTGCATTGCTTCAGACTAGTGTACTTCCATAATCATAGCATCGTAGAATCATTTAAGTTGGAAAAGACCCTTGGGATCATCGAGTCCAATCATCAACCCTCCTGCTAACTTGGTGTCATCTGCAAACTTACTGAGTCATACCTCAGAGTCATTACCTCAGACATTGTTATCATACCTTAGAACTTGAGACAATAGTTTTTCAGAAAATTAGGAGTAGAACATGCAGCTGAAACCAAGGAAGGCACAAGAAGAGAAAAGCACAGTGATCCTCTCCTAGAGTCACTCTGTGCAAACCGAGATTCTGCATTTTGCATTCAGTTTCAGCTGCAGTGAATTACAAAAACACAGTGTGTAAGTCCCAACTGATGAACAGTTATAGCCCGATCTTATACGGGACGGTGTTTCTAGGCAGGTAGAGATGAGAGATGACATTTTTGCCACCGATGCCATCTGGCCATCTAAGCATGACTGCCTGCAATGAAGCATCGCTTGCAGTAGATGATTAGTTTTTGTTGTGTTGGATATTTGCTCTGGCTTTTCTTATTACCTGTGGCAAAAACTCAAAGGCACATTAGTCCTTGAAGTAACAGTATCTGTAGATCCTTAACCTGTATTTTCATGTCTATATTTGCAGTAATTATTTGTGTGGTTAGGAAAATAAGGTCCCTTAAGCAAGGTATGTACCTGACATTTTCAGATTTGTCACATATAATGTTCCCTTAGTGAGATAAAAATCTAGCAGAGAAGTATAGAATGTAACTTGAAGGGTGAGTTTTTCAAAAGCCAAAAGGGATTGTAAAGCTTTTGGAAAAGGCTTGCTTTGCTGGCATTTCTCATGGCAGTCAGATGATGTTTGCTCAGGAAGAACCCTTCACATACTCTGGTTTCTTTGTTTTGGCTTTTCCTTAGTGTCCTTGCAGCTGGATTGTTTGCAGCTCTTGGGGTTTTTTAGGTTTTGGATTTGATGAAGTGGGACTTTGCGTTATATTAACTCCCCTCTGTGTCACATCATTTCCTCAGGGGCAAAGGAAATCAGACGTTAGACTTCAGATCTTCATCTCTGACAGTATCATCATTGCTAGGAAAAGAATTTGGGGATTTCTGCTGTAGAGTCTGAAAGTCCCTCTCATAAAATCAATGACTTAAATGAATAGGGAATTACAGAATCACAAAATGGTAGGGTTGGAAGGGACCTCTGGAGATATCTAGTCCAACCCCCCTGCCAGAGCAGGGTCACCTAAAGCAGGTTGCACAGGAACGCATCCAGGCGGGTTTTCAATGTCTCCAGAGACAAATTGATAGGGAAGTTCAGAAATACAGGAGATGATAAGGATTTATAATGTTCTAAGAACTATGCTAACATATATATAATATGCACAAAACCTATTTAGTAATAACACGCTGAACTTTAATTTTAATTCTCAACATTTCTTAGTAATGAACACCATTTTCAATTACACAGTCACGTGGGTTTTTTTCAGTAAGATCTCTGCTTTACTCAGTGGAGCTCAAGGAATGCATTATAGTCATTTAATGTATTGTTCAGCATTGGGTTTTCTCCTTTTTGATAATGCATCCGTTTAGCACCTTCTTTCTTATAGTTGACTAGTAGGGCAGCTAATTTTCTCATAACATTTTTCGGCATATGATCATTATGTGATAATCATCACTTAGAGCTTCACAAATCTTTTTGAGTACCTTTCTATTATATGGCAAGATGTTGTAGAGCCACGTTTAAAGCATTACACTCCTCTGCCTTCATTTGCAGTGCTGAGCAGTAAATGCTTATGTAAATGAAATCCCACAATCTTATACTGGGTGATTAGAAAATATGGAACATATGGGAATCATCTGATTGCTAGAGGTACTGAGGATCTCATGAGGTGTACTACTACTCTAACATACTTTGTACTCATATATTTATATTCATGTATGTCTATTTAGTTATAGCAAGTGGTTCTAGGAACATATAAAAGATTGAAATTGTCTATCAGAGATGGACTGCGACCAAAATAAAGGGAATTGCCCAACTCAGATAAGTACTCTATTTACAATGCCATTTGGAAAAATGGTAATACCAATAAGAACAATATGTAACTGACATTCTTAGGACTAAGGTACCCATATTTTGGGAATCTGCAGCGAATAATAATATCCCTTCTAGTATGTGCAGCTGTTCAGAAGTCAGTTATTGCTCTTGCACACGGCACTGACCTAGTCACTGAGGTTAGTCCATATCCTCCTGCATCACGATGATGAAGTAATGACCTGCTTCAGTGGGTTGGGATCAAGGCCTAAAAATATATTAGCTCAGGAGAACATATTAGTTCATGTGATTGACGCTATAAGAAGCTGCAGAGGAAGATTTTGTAGACATGCACTGCTAAATGACGAGGTATGTTTAATGCAGACTGAGGACACGTGTTAATTGCAATATCAAAGTTTTATGCCAAGCGTGCAAGGACCAGAGAAATGGGGTAGCTGAGGACACAGTTGATTTAACTCAGTGTGTTGTGATCAATAAAGAGGAAAACAAGTCAAGTTCTCATTTTTGCAACAATTGCTGAGGCTTTAGGAAGATCACATAGGTTTTGGCTTATGCTTTTTCTGTTCTCTGACAGGTTAGCAGGTCATCCACTATTGCAGAGCTGGAAAGGAAAGTAATAATAACTTTTCCTTTCTACGTTCTTGCCTTTGGTGTAATATTCTATATAATTTTGCTGATGTCTGCTTTACTTTTGAACTGTGTATTTTTGACAGTAGATATTTGATTATTTAGATTTTGACATACAAAATTATTAGATTTCCTGTGTGTCATTTTTATTGAAAATACTTCCTTATTTATATTTTTTTCTGTGTATTGATTTCTACCAATAGGAAATTGATTCCAAATAATAAGGAAATTCCTGTAATCAAACCCAGCATCTATACAGTATGCTTTAAAAGCTATTTACATCATAGCTGCTGTTTCTTGTCCTCAAAATTGTATCAATTTGTTCTTACTGTTTCTTTTATGTTTTCTGGTTGAGATTGTATTGTTTTTCTCTTTCAAGCCATGAAACACTGGTGCAGAGCAGTGTTTTTCTTCTCCTCCCTAAAAGTCTGAAATTTAGCAGAAACAGTTTTAGATTCTGTGAATGCCAGGCCTCCTTAACCTGAAACAATAAAAAAATGCATTCACCTTCATGACTCTACATTGATGTATTCTAGGGTTATCATTTTGAGCTCATTGTGTTAATACCGTGAGCTAGTTGAGATGTAGAACCTTCAAAGTTGAAAAATAAAGGTGCAAAATCATTTATGGGGAGGTTTAAAACTTCCTAAAAGTTTAACATTAGTAAAAGTATTCACGTTATCCATGAATATTTGGTTTACATCTAAGACAAAATTGAACACACTCCTTCAAAGAAGGACCAGTTATAATCCCACAACTCCACCAGTTTTGGAAATTGTTTAGCATTATGAACTCAACCACTGACATAAGCCCTGCTACCTTACTTTACTCTCAATAAAATACTTCAAACTCAATGTTGTAGTATTGATATAATTATGTAATGCTGATGGTGATAGTTATTTCAGTAAGTAATAGTGCTCAGTGCTACAGAGAAAGGATCGAAATTAGGACACCTGTGTTTGTGAATATTGATTATAGCACTGCTTTACTGATGTGACAGTCGATGCTAAAGAGGATGGCTTCTGTAATGAATTAGTCAGCTGCCTTGTGTGCTTCTGTTTCTTTCAGATAGAAAGCTGGCCTTCCTTATATGGGATAAGAATAACAAAACAATTAGTTAGAGGAAGCCTGCTAAAGCAAACTCATGTACCTAATAGATACTAACTTACTTCCACACTTTTTCTTTGTTATCATACGAGCTCGTACAAAATTATCAAGACATGAATGCAAGGAGGGACTTGCCCATTTATCACCAAAATTTAATTTCCATGTTTCCCCCTCAAGAATCAACCCAACTCATTAATGCTTATACTGCAGTATATTGTGAAGGGATTTGTGGTAACTGTAAATTACAAAATATTTTGTGTAAGCCTTAAACTTGAAAGAATACAAGACACTGCGCATAATATGGTTAAGTCTAATGTTGTGTTTGACAGACATTCTAGAGAAAAACCATAGACATCATAATGGATGCCTTAAGCAATTTCTTTATTAAAAAATGTGAACTAAAGCAGAAACACAAGCTGGACCTGTGATATTTCAGAACCTTGTATCTCTCATTTGCCTTAGAATGAATATTCAGAAGGAGTTGTAAGCATCTCACGGCCAAATGCAACTTCTTTATTGCAGAAGAGAGTGTTCCCTTTTTTCTGGGGGAGCTGGTTCAGTCTGCTTTGCTCTGCTGTGCTCTATTTCTATAAATTTAACAGTAAGTGTTTGTCTGCATGTGGTGGTATTCCAGGTTGAACTGGGATATCTGTGTGGAACAATTATTCTGAAGTAGCTCTCCATGGGTGGCCTTTTGTCCACCCGTGGACAATCACCTGTCTGATTGGAATATACAAGAACTGAACCCTTGAAACATTTATGCCAGAGCAGGTTTCCCAGAATAATTCCAGATGTAGGTACATCCAGATGAATACCATACATATACAGCTGTTCTTCAGCAAACCTTTCTCTTTTTCATTGCAAACCTGTAGTAATATGCACTTATTCTTGATCCGTATGCTTTAAGACTGTATAAAGGTATTTGGCGTTGCACAAGCTGCCTATTATTGCCAAGTGGTCATTATCAGACATATCACAATCAGGTTTTCTCAAGAGCACTGATTTTACTGCTTTTAACTGAGTGGGTTTGCAATATCAAATTTAAACTTTCTACACATGGCTATTCAGCACCTGACTCATCCTAATATCTAAAGTACATGTGGAAAGAAATCTCTATGGAGATGCAATTAGGCATGAAAATTTTCCACCTGAAATTGTGCATTTAGAATGCTTGCATTTCACATTAGAAAAAAATCAAAGCAAGATATTTTGTTCTGGGTCATGTAATTGTGAACCAAGGCACTTTAGTACATCAGACACTTGAGATAATTTTTTTTTTCTGTTGGCCTGTGTCCACCAGACCTACATCAGTAGTCTATAGGATCTGTAAACCGGATTCCCAAAATCCCAGAGGGAGGCAAGAAGGTATCATAACAATATTTTTAAATCTGGTTATTTCTCAATTTCTCCTTCCATGGAAATTTGAGTATTTCGTATTTTCACTTTAATTCAGAATGAAGCTAAAAGCTAAACAAGGAGAGTTCCCTATAGAACTGGAAGTCTTGGTTTGCATCTCTGGTTACCAAAACATGAGAAAATCAGGATATATATGGCATTATTGTTTTCTTTTATTTGTTTTAATCCACTGTTTTTCCTTAATGTTTGAACTGGTTTTGCTCATACTTTTTATACATATAAGCCGGGAACGTACACAGCTTACTCAGATTTAGGCTGCATATTTTGCTTGTTTTAAAAGAATAGGGTAATTTTCTTTAACGTTGCTCCTTTCCCTGCTTTTTCCTGCTATTCCTGCTTTCTGCACATACACTCATTTGAGCAGATTCAACCTGAAGTAATTCAAATAGAGGTATAAAACTTTCAGAAGATAATGTAATTTAGTAGAAATGATGGAAAGGATCTTTTATAACAGAAATACAGTAATATTCTACAAATTTTACATTATCTGAAATGTGCAGCATGTTATTCAATGTTATTATTCATGAGTAAATTTTGAAGAATATCTTCTAGATAGTCTGCGTACAGCTAACTGCATATTATCTGTATAAGCAAGTAGTGAGCACTTTTTTCTATCAAGTCTGAAAGATTTTAAAAGCAAAAAAGTAAAACCAACTAGCTTTGTTAAACCCTAGAGATCCTTCATCTTTTATTTAGTTGTACACATGCCAACTTTATGTTTCCTCAAATCATATTGAGGTGGATGAGTGCACTGGCTCATGCTTTTTCAAAAAAAATAGACTTCTGCTTCAGATGTTATATTTCCATTTAAACTGCCTCATTCCTTCTTTCTCCTTCCCACATTACTTTTAGCATGTATGTGTTTTGCCTTCGCAATTCAACTAAGCTGGTTTAGAGTTAATACATTTGATTGATCTTGAAAACATGTTCAGTTAGGAGCAGTGCAGTTATACCGTTATTTCTGAGGGCATGTGGCATTTCCCAGGATGCATTTCCTGTCACCATTTATATGTTACCCTTTCCATAAAGAGCTGCATTGGAAAGATACTAACCAAAACCCTAAGGGAAGCTCGTCCTTGCATATTCATACAACTCAGAAATAAACTCATTTCTTTTAGAGTAAGTTTTATATTACTCCATTTAGGCACAAAAGCATGTAGCAGCAGGAAGGTCTTGCTGTAAGAGTAAAGCCATGACAATCAGTGTTGCGAACAACCAGAAAGTAAAGGCACATTTTATATATTCTCTATTGCATCTGTATTTAATATACAGAGATAAGGGTAGGGGACAGGTAGTCTTTAGGTGAATGTTATGGTTTATGAGAGCTTATAGAGAGACACCTGCATAGGTCCAAAAATTCCAGAGCCAAACTTGCCCTCACCTACTGGAAACATGGCACGCCTGCCCATTGCCCTTGAGTGTACCTCTCCAGGGTGAGCTGTTGCATCTTCTCTTCACACAAACCTGAGTTAAATTTATATTTTACTTCCACCAAAGGTTTTAATCATGCACCATAAACTTTATTTCTGACCACCTGGAAAAAGCTATTCAAAATAAATAGAAAACTGCCTCAAATATTAATCTATCAATCAATGTTGTTTTAGCAACATTTAACTGAGTTTAGATTTCACGTAACTTTTCTAGTTGTATCTAAGATACATATCAGGAATTGTGAGATTTTTAATGTAAGCTTCAGAAGGAAAAAATATCCATGTGATCTGAAGCTAGATTCAATTCAAGACCACTTTGAATCTAATTTCAATGAAATGAGAAATTTAATTTGGTATATTTTGGTGAGAATTATGAAACTGTTTTTGTTCGTAAGTCAGCTAAAACTTGTCTGTACCTGTATGCTTAGAGGATGCAAAATACAGTTGCAATAAAAATAAATGTTTGTTGTTTATCACTATTCATACATTCTGCCATACATAATGCCGTGGGTGGCTAGATTTATTAACACAATCAAATACTGACATGATACTGGTTTCAAGGCAAATGTAAATGAATATCTTTTAAGTGGATGGTTTGATTACCTTGTTTCAATGGACCAACTAATAGTAAAAAAGATTGTTCTTTTGATTATACTTAACATATAACAGATTTTCAGTGGATTATCAGATTTTTAAGATCAATCTTGTCATTTAGCAGGTGCCCAGTAAATGTGAATCTTCTAGTTGAGGAAGGTTTCCAACCATTTGCAAGTTAGGTAACAAAATTTTTGGGTAAATACAAGCTATTTTCGTTAGAATCTGAGTCCTTTAAGTTGTTTCCAAATTGACATCCTTCTCAACCTTTTTCAAGCAAAGTAAATGCCATGCCTTCAAGATATGGATGTTCAGGTAGGTGCCCTGAATCCAAGAACTCTTACTCTCATTGTGTGCTGTCTGCTGTATAACTTTATCCATGTAAGTTAATAATTATGAAGTTTGCATTCTAAGCATTCCTCTGTTCTCATTAGGTATCTTTTTTTTGTTTCTTTCTTGTTTTTAGCTGTGGTTTATGATACCATCTCACTGTAGTATGCTTACATTAAAGCACTGTGCTGGAACTGAATTCACCTAGTCAAATCTCCAGCACCTCTTATAGAGCCTCACTGCCTTTTCTCAGCCTTCGCAAGGGCAAACCCATGTCCTGATCCAAATGCCAAATTCTATTGCAAGAGCAAAACCATAGATCATAAAATAAAACCATAGCTTGAGAGAAGAGACTGTCCTTAGGAATTTTATTTTCTCCACTGGACTGGAGCAAGGAAGAAATCGGGAGGCATATCCATCCATGAAAATAGATGGATATGCTCATCAGGGAAGCTCAGGAAGCTAATGGAGACAGCTTTAGCTGAATAGGATCCTGCTGCAGCTGATGGAGAGAGAAACTCTCCTGTGGAGGTGATAAAGAGCACATGCATTAAACTTCTACTCTGAATCACCATCTGCAGGAAGTGTCTGATTTTAGCTGACTGTGTAGGGAGCCTAGGGAGACTCGCCAGCTCACTTAGCCATCAAGGTGAAGTACCTGAAGTCGATTGATGTGAAATTTTATTATGCCTTCCTCCCTCATTGCCCTTTCTTGCAAACAAGACCCAGGACAAGTCATTGTAGATACCCATGTGTTAACAATATAAAATGCAATGGACTGTTACTATTTCTGTTCATCCTCCGTTGCACAGGATTGTGGTGTTCTTCCTGTTCCTCTCTCCCTCAAACATCAGTCCTAGACCTATGACTGGCCTCTTCCTGTGGTGTGTCCTCTGGGCTGGACCATCTGCCTCAGCCTTACCCATTTCAGTCAATGCATTTTCATCCTCATTTTCTAGACTGAGGAAGCAGAACTCCTTTAAACTACTCAACAGGTGGATGTTATAGTTGCTCTACAGGATAATTTTGTAATCAAAGTGTTCAGCATGAAAAGTAGGTAATTTATGACTTGTCTATATTCACTGATCTGTGGAAACAAAGCATAGAACAATGACACCTATTGATGACTTGGCCATAGCTCTTTCTAGGTTTGACTTATTCAACATATGTCGTTTCCTCCTTCTTTAGATAACAAAAATCATAGTGGAGGTAGATAGTTTAGAACAACAAATTAATATCTTCGAACTGCTGTTTCTCTGATCAGAAACACATACTCTGTTTGAAAACTGCAAGTGATAGTAAGAGAGGTTATATCCCACAAGATCACTAATCAGGTAAAAAACAATGCAATGAAATAGTCTATCATGAGTAGACTGATCATGAAATTAGAATTATGCGTCAATGGCTTTAGGGTACCTCACTTTTGGGTGAAGAGTACAAGAGGTTTTGGGGGAGAGGTATGAAGGTGGGCAGAGAAAGAGAACAATAAACTAAAGACAAAATGAATGCCTGGCTGCATCCAAGTTAATGATTCAGCTGTTGAGAGTTCATTCAGGTAGGACCACGGGACCAACGGAGTGGGCATGTGAAGTCCGGCCTGTGGTCTGTCTGGCCCTTTTCCAAGGGTGGCAAGGAGCAGTTGCCCAGGGAAGATCAAACCACGGCAAGCATGGAGTGATGTTTCCTTTAGCATAACCTACAAGCTTCCAGAAATTTGAGGCTGAGGGACTTCTGGATCCAGAGCTGGTATCCATGTGTTTAATAGCCATCACTGTGTGTTTCTTCCAGTAGTTTGTCCAGTTACTTTTTGAGTCTGTGTGGTTTTTGCTATTAGGCCAGAAGCCTAATAGGAGTGTTGTGACTGACGTACTGCCATGGGTTTGAGCTGGCCTTGCTGGCTGTCCTTGGCGCTGTGCCCTGCGCTGGGATGACTTTAACCGAGAGGCCTCAGAGTGACTGGGTGGGCATGGGCTGCTGGTTGTACAGGGGCGTCCCTGTCTTTTAGAGGTGGAACTGGGACCTGGGTGCTCTTCACATCTCAGGTGAACACTACAGGGTCACTGTAAACTCCCTCAAGGGCATTGAAGAAGAGGAGCATGTTTCCCTTCCTTCCCCTCAGAGTATGAAGTTTGAACGCCAAAAGTTAGGACATTTTTCTACAGTTTAGGTTAAAGTCCCTCTGGTAGAGGAGGGAAATTAATTTTTTATGAGTCAATCTTTTTTTTTTTTTTAATGACTAGATGTCATCTTGTGGGTGGCATTTAGGCTGCTAAATCGTTTTTTTCATTATATTATTTTATTACCTTGAAAGTCTTGCAAACTCTGGTAAGTACCTGCAGTTTTACCCTGTCTGAATTTAAGAGCAGGTCATCAACAAAACTCAGATGAGTTCTCAGAAAAAGAAAAGCCTCTGACCTGGATCCAGCCTACTTGCTTTGACACGGAGGTTTGTTCTTTTCATAGAGCCAAAATAGGATTTCAGCTGCAAAACTTCTTTGCTTCCTGCTGTCACTGCCTAATAAAATAATGCACGAGATTTTTGTAGGACATAGTATTTGATGAAGGACTGTGATTTACCAAAAAAGAAGACCAGCGTCTTGAGGGCTCAGATATTTAGTAAGTTAATTTCCCGAAGAACTGTAAAGTAACGAAGTCTCAAAGGCATCAGGTTAAGAAATAAATTGAAAAACTGACAAGAAAAGTGTTGCCTTCAGTACCAGCTAAGTGAAGAAGAATACTTAAAATCATCACTGAACCTCTGCCTTAAAAAATATGTTACTTGAAAAGAAACTGAGATATGATAAAAATTATATTTTTAGACTAAGGAGAAAATTATTTGAATTTGCCTGCATGGTACCAAGCATCACCTTACCAGGGAAAGAACCTGTTTTTTAAAGCACTGGAACTCCTGAATCCTAGTCCTAACCTTTATGCATAGTCTCTGTGTGAAAGTGGCATTGGTTCACCTTGATTCATTTTTAAGCAGATTAAAACATATTGAGACCCTATGTAGACACATTTGCCTTTATGAGGGGATTATATTAGACTGGTTTAATCTACTGTAATCTGCAATTTTATTTTTTTTTTCTTAAGGACACATTCCTGCAAATACTTACAAAGGAAAAATATTTTGCTGGAGTATATATGTATATAGAACAAGGATGAAAGTATTTCTTGGAAAATCAGGCTTTGTATGTATTGAGATGTTCTTAGTGAGAAAGCATTGTGATACTATGATTTTATGCATGTCTCTCTATGTACCTTTCAAGTTATATATCAAGTTTGCCTAGCCTTTTCCTACTGATAGCTTTTTGTGCCACTTACTAAATTGGTTGTTTACTCACAACGTTGGAGTACTGTGTCCAGTTCTGGAGTCCCCAGTTCAAGAAGGACAGGGAACTACTGGAGGGAGTCCAGCAGAGGGCTACAAAGATGATCAAGGGACTGGAGCACCTCACTTATGAGGAAAGGGTGAGAGACCTGGGTCTGTTTAGCCTGGAGAAGAGAAGACTGAGGGGGATCTCATCAATCCTTATCAATATCTAAAGGGCAGGGGGCAAGATTATGGGGGCAGGCTCTGTTCGGTGGTGCCCAGTGCCAGGGCAAGGGGCAATGGGCACAAACTGGAACGCAGGAAATTCCATCTCAACAGGAGGAAAACTTCTTTACTTTGAGGGTGCCAGAGCACTGGAACAGGCTGCCAGAGAGGTTGTGAAGTCTCCTTCTCTGGAGACATTCAAAACTCGCCTGGACACGTTCCTGTGCAACCTGCTCTAGGTGACCCTGCTCTGGCAGAGTGTTGGACTAGATGATCTCCAAAGGTCCCTGCCAATCCCTACCGTTCTGTGATTCTGTGATTCCTTGGTTTTATGTAGCTTCAAAATCACTTCGATTTGAAGAGAATGGGGATAGCACTCAGAAAGCTAAATGTCCACTGCCAAAAACATGTGATTTTCCTTTCTCATTTGGAATCTGATGCTTCACATAATTTGCTGTCTAGACTAAGTTGATCACAGAATAGAGAGATGCAGTTCCTTCTTCTGAGTTCTCTTGTCTAAATTGCTTGCAAATATTGTCTATGACAGTGGAGAGTCTTCCTAACAGTTTTCAGTAAAGCAGTACACTGTGGAGTCATGAGTCGGGTTTATGTCACTTCACTCCTTCAGCCGTCTCCCAGAACTGTACTATATTAAGCTCACATTATTGTCTGCCTGTTCTTGACTATCAGATAGCTACTGTTGAAAATTGAAAGCTTTTCTCGGTGGTGGCATTATAAAAGCATTTCATAAATGGTTTGATTCAGTGCTTGAGGCTTTTTAAGTAAACTGTTTTGCATCATATCCAGCTCCTTTTACCAATTGAAAAGAGCAGAAAAAAAGATATGGTGTCTTTAATGTGCTCTGATTTTTTACCTCTTCTGAACAGTGCTATTTCATGAACTCCAGTTTCTCATTGAAAATGCTTCCTTGCAGGATTTATGTACTTTCTTATTAGAAGTGCCATTGTTTTTACTCTTTTTTCCCCTTTTCTTGTAAGAAAGCGCTTCTCTCTGGGATGCATTGTTTGCCCAGTGAAATTATATTTACTAAAAACCTGTAGATGTACTTACTTGTTCTGATCACTTATTGTGACCCCACAATTCTCTTTGTGTACTTATTGTGATTACAACATATTTTCCCTTTGGTGGACAATGTGTATCTGTTCCAGTCAGTCCCTTGTAAACAAAGGCACTAAAGTTCATTTCAGGATCAAAAAACAGTGTGATTTGAACTTCATTTAGCTTTCATTGCGCTATGAGAGAGGAGAACAAAACCCAAATGTCTTAATCAGATTTTTAGATTATTTGATAAATTTCAGCACAAAATAGCATGGTAACGTCTGCAGTTTCAGTGATATTACGCATTTGTAAAAACTTTGGTTTTCTGTATATATTTTGTGATAATTAAATTGATTTCAAAGAAGGGGAGAAGGAATGCTCTTCAGTGGCAGTAATTGTTACTAAAGATGATGCCACCTAATAAGTTTGAAAACAGATGTATAAAAAACATAGTCACAACTGGTAGGCAAAGTCTGGAGCCCCACAATGTCCCCCTTTTAGAAGCAGTTCACATCCTACGAGAGTTCTTTAAGGAACAGAAACGCAAACCCTTTGAAAACACCTCTATGGTTCACTGCATTCTGATCTCACTTTTCCAGGAGATGGACATGCGATGAAGCAAGAGGTACATTTTGGAAAATTCCTCCACCAGTATTTGTCCCTTAGTTTGTCACTGACTAACTAACATGGGGGCTGTATTAATACTGGTAGATTAAACATGCCCACGTCTCTTTTCTCTCCTCGAAGTCAATTGCCTCCACAGCCTGGCCCAATACAACTGGACTTCTCAGTTACCAAGGCAAAGTGGTCTCAAGTGAACCTGTGATAACTCTCAGGCTGTGTTCAGGGGTTGTTTTGGAGAATATTAATTGGCCCAAGCCAAACGCACCACTTTCTGAAGAATTACAAGTACAGACAATCAAATTCCACAGTGGGAGAATGTTTCCTAGCACCATTAGATTTTCACATGGGAAAAACAGACATAATCTGTATTTTAAATTTTACTCTAAACTTTATAAAAGCTTTGTAACAGCTTTGTAAGCTGTAATTCCTTAAAAATTCTTATTAAAATAGTCGTTTGGTATGGAATGTTATTTTAAATGGGATTCATGCATTACAAACTTTCTTCAGTCTTCTGGGCTCAGTTAAGGGAGCACAATGACCAGATAAAAGGATGAGTCAGAGTGGGGTGATTCATAGGCAGAAGAATAGAAACAATATTTTTCCCACAGGTTTTAATTTATTATTTTGTAACTCTGTGTTTAAGCCAAATACCTGCGCTTTTGTTGCTGTTTATGAGTTGCCACACTGATTCTACAATGAAAAGTATTCATCCTTACCTCAAAAAGTTGATCACAGGTAGATATTCTTGCTGCTTTCTTTTAATGAGGGAATGTATTAGCAGATAAATATTCAATTTTTTCTGCATCAGGAAAAATAATCAAAAGAAAAACAAAGATCTGCTATGCTACAGTGTTTTTGTTTGATGGCTAGTTTCAAAGACATAGCACCAAAACATGAATAAGCTATAATGACAGCAAAATCACGTAATGACTCTGAGCAAAGTAAATATATAATTTTTAGTCATTGCTCCACTAGTCAAACCTCTTTTCCTGTTGAATGCAATGCCAAACACTTTCTAAAATTTTTCTGCAGTTATTGGTCTTGAAAGTATATGCTGAGTCATTTGCACCATCTGTTATCTGTGCACATATCAGCAGAGAGAAATGTTGAGAAGTTTCTGAAGACATCTGCTTATTCCACTGAGCTTACCGATTCAGGTTTTTTTCCTTAAATCATATGTACTTACACACTTCCTAAAATATGCTCTTCTTCCTTGTGCTTCTTAAGATTTTTACCACAACAGCAGAATTTTTAGTCTTCCAAGTCTGATCCCACCTTGCCTTTGTTTACTAGTTTTAAAAGACAGTAAGAGATTCTTAGTATAGCTATATGATTCTTAGTATAGCTATAAGAGATTTTTAGTATAGCTATAATAATAGCTATGTAAGAAGTAGAGGTTTTGCATGATAGTATGTTCACTACTGCATGAGTTTTAAAACAGTAAATATTGCACAACTTTCCCATTGGCCAACTTTTTTATTCAAACAACTTCTGTGGTATTCAAACAACTTCTCTGAAAGTTGAAAGGCTGAGATGGTATTTTGTTGTAGTTTCTTGTCTGAGATTTTAACTAATATGTCATTCTAAAGTACTATATGCAACTGACTGATGGACAAGTATGTAATCTATATATCTAAATCAAAATGTGTATATATATACATATATATATCTATATATCATATATATAATATCTATATCAAAGGATTACTGTTGGAATGATTCATTTCATCTAGAGGCCCAGTTCTAGTCTCATGTCAGTGTTATGCACATACAACTAGTCGACACAGGGAAATTACTACTAATGGATATATATTTGTCCTGGTTTCAGCTGGGATAGAGTTATTTTTCTTTGTAGTGATTGCTATGTTTCAGATTTAGTATGAAAGGAATGTCAATAATGCATATTGTTTTAGTTGTTGCTAGGCAATGTTTATACTATTCAATAATTTTTTTCAGCTTCCCTTAGAAGCTGGGAAGGAGCACAGACAGAACAATGGAATGGCCAGTGGAATATTCTATAGCATAGACATCATGCTCAGTATATAAATAGGGGTTGGCTGAGGCTGGAGAGGAAACCGCAATCACTGCTTGGGTCGGGCTGGGCAACTAATTCACTGGACGGTGAGAGTGACTTGTGTATTCTTATATATTCTTTTATAGAATCATAGAATCATAGAATCATTTTGGTTGAAAGACACCTTTAAGATCATCAAGTCCAACAGTTAACCTAGCACTGCCAAGTTACCACTGTTCCATATCCCTCAGCACCGCATCTACACATCTTTTAAATACCTCCAGGGATGATGACTTATTATTATTATCATTATTGTTATTTTCCTTTTCTGTTATTGTTCTATTAAATTGTCTCTATTTGAGCTCACAGGTTTGGGTTTTTTTTCCCTTTCCCCTCCTGTTTTCCCTCTTCTCCCTGCCCTGCAGAGGGGAAAAGAGGGAGCGAGTGAGCAGCTGCATGGTCCTTGTTGCTGGCTGGGGCTAACCCATGACAGATTTGTGTTCTGAAATAAGAAAGCAGAGACAGAATTTGAAGACATATAGATGCCAAATCCAAAGCATGAGAAACTTTTGAGGACAATAAAACTTTTATGGAAATTTAAGTTGGGAGAATTTGGTTATTAACTTAGATGATGCAGGATTTGGTAAGAAACACGTGTCTTTTTTTCTAGTTTTTCTGGCATACGTATTAGAAATGCCATTAACATGCAGGTATAGCCTTTCCTTAGCATGCCTTTTTTATTAGTTAAATTATATGTTAACTAATTCTTAAATTTAAGAAGTCTTTAAGAAAGTGTTGGAAATAATGGCTTGCAAATAAATATAAACAAATAATTCATATTATGGTTATAGAAGCCACAAATACAGTTGAATTGAATTCCCATTAGAAAAGACAGCGATTTTTACAGTAACTTTGACCAGCAGTGGCTTGTGTCCTCCAGATTTTAGGCAGATGTTTCCTTGGGGCTACTACTGTATTACAGTATGCGCTGCCATGCAAGCAAGGATGCTTTGTGCTTTCTTTGACCTTTGAAGCCCCAGCATGAACTCTACATTCATTTTGTGCAATAACTTTCTGTGACAATGCTAAAACCAGAGGGCTTACTGAGCTAGACTTAGTGTTTAGCTGCCTCCATTCTCATAAATTAAAATTGCCCACTTGTATTGGGCACTGGGGTGAGACTGGGATAAGAGCTACTTGTCCATAGTATTAATACTACTGTGTCCATAGTATTAATCTCATTTGGGTTTCAGCGCAAGACAAACTCATGCCAGCTACCTAGAAGGAATGGTTCCTCACCCACACCAGCTCCAAAGAGACCTGCTATTGCCTGGGAGAGTGCTGTGTGGCCAGTGCCACACCAGGGGCGTTTCTAACAACATATCCATATAAACCAAGTTCTAGAGCTTGGAAATGCATTCTGATATTTTTTAATTTACTAGGGTAGACACAAACCTCTAGCCTTTCAAGATTTGTATCTATCTTTTCTCCTTCAGATATCACTTACTATTGGAAGAACCAAAAGACAATGGTGGGCATGAATGGATGCGTATGATTGATTGCAAGGCAAGCTCTTCAGGGTAGGGACAGGCTATTTCCCCACTCCTACTACAGTTTTGAAAGGGAGAATGAGGAGTATGAGTTCAAGATCCTTGTAGAAACCATTTCACTTAATTCCTAGGTCAATCTTTGCTCCATGATTGTAAATCATGCCCTTCAAACTGAGAAGACCATTTCTGTGACACATGCAGTGACTGTGACGTGCAAGGAAAAAGGAACAGAGTCAAACATGTGGAAACCCTACTGTCTGTGCAATAGTCTGCTTGTTATGAGATTTCTAAATCAATTTATATCTCAGTGCAAGGCTATGGCTGCGGGAAGATAAGCTGTGCCTGAGGGAATGACTACAATATGGCAGTGGAATTGATTTGTCTGATGACAACAAAATCTCCTGGTGAAAACCTCCATAGATTCCAGTAAAATAGAAACCCTTTCTTGATCCACTGAGAAAAATAATTTGCCTTTTATTGTTGTCCCTTAGAAGGTGCCCTGTGACCTTTCTGTGATTTATTTCGTATAAGCTGAAAAGTTAATATTACAAATAGATATTTGTAGCACGTTTGTGTAAAATTATGAGACATCTTCCTGCAGTGAAGGAAGAGGCTTGGAAACAGACTTTTAAAAATCAGAAGTGCCCTGTGATTAATATATTCTTGAGGATAACTGCTAAGTTAATGTATATACTTATGGAACTAATTGCAAATGATCAGTGATCATTGCTTTCACAAATGTGAGGATTTCCTAATGTCATCAAGCTAGATTATGTAATCAATCCATGGCTAAACAGCTTTGGTATTTCTCACAATTACGGTCTTTAATAGTTTTTCCAAATTAATGTCATTTCATTTAAAACATTTTAAACCGATTACTGCTAATCTGGAAACAGTGTCAACTAACAAATTAAATGCCCTTTTTTACTGATTGGTAGGAGATTTTTTCAGCTCATAGAGGTTTGNGCTTTTTATTAAAAAAAAAAATATCTCTGTAGACTGGTAGCAGAGGAATAGCTGCTTCTCACTTTTGTATTGGGAAGAGCNGTGCTTTGTTTTTTATTTTTTTTTTAAATCTATACATTAAAGACAGAATATGACCATTTGGGGAAACATTTAA
>VWZL01005370.1:14565-92082 GCA_013396915.1 Stercorarius parasiticus | reverse complement strand
TTAGGTTATACAACACAAGTAGAAAAATAATTAAATAATAATAATTATTATTTCATATGGTAACATTGGTAGTAGCGTACACGTTTTATAGGATTTGACATTAGAACAATGTTCTTTTTAAGTGGTTTATGTATGGGATAAATCATTGAGCAACACAAGTAATGGTACTGAAATTTGTACCTTCCACAATGGTATTTGTTCAGCATCATCTTAAAAAATTCCCATAGAAACTAAAAAGACCAATGGTTGCAACAGATTCTACAAGAACTGATTGATTGTTCAGGAAAAGAAACAAATAAAAAAAGCATTGGCAAATATTTTCAGCAACAAAATCCTCAGACAAATCCAAGTTGAATGAAAATGTTTTGTCAGGCTTTTTCACCAGGTCTTTTTCTCCTTCTGCCTAAACCCTTTCTACCCATCTAAGGACCAGCTCCTCAGCACCGTCCATTCACAATGTCTCAAATGTACCTAGCCTGTAATATCTAATAGTAGTATCTAATGCCACTAATACAAAAAAACGGCCATTTGAGATGGCCTTGACCTCCAGTCAGATGCAATCATGACTCTTTGAGGTGTTGGATCCTACTTTGACTTATATATAAAGGTAGGCATGTGGTTAAACATATCGTCGTTTATTTTGTTGTACATTTTTGGTTATTTCTCTTCTGTCATTCCAGCACACTTATGCCCTCATGGTACTACTTCTCAAGTTGTATTTAATTTATTTTTCACTCACCCTGTTACATACTTAGTAGAAAACCCTCCTTGTATTTTATTTACTCTTGCTTCTCCTCACTTCCATTTTGTTATTCTTTCTTAAAGACAATGGTGTTTCACTTAAAATTGTAATTCACAGACTTGGAAAGAATCTCAGTCAAGAAATAAAATCAATCAGTGTTTGGATACTCAAAGACTTTACTGTAAAAATATCATCTTATTGAAAGAATCTTAATTGAGATTTATCACACCAAGGATATAATAGAAAATATTCAAAGACAAGATCAAGACCAGCTTTTATTCTTATTTAATATTTATAATAGGCTAAAAGATACAGTTTAGGAGCAAGATCCACTGCATGGAGCCCTGCAAGAACTGAGGTTTTGATCGTACAACCTCTTGAATACTGTGGCTTTAATAATGCTACTTGTAGCCTTACAAATAGATATTTTTTCCAGCAAGCAGTTTATTTTTTTCCCCAATATAGTCTATATAAAGCTGCAATTGCAAAAGAGTTTAGTATGGGTCTCTAACAATTCCCTTATTAATTATTTACACCTAAAGGAGATTGATACTAGCTGGAAGGAAAGCCCTTCAAAACAGACCACGCCTTGATTGCTCGAAGTTGTTTTCCTCAGAGACAGGGAACTTGCATTAAAATACATGCATTGACCCAAACGGTAAAGAGTTTCTGTGCTCCAGTTGGGTATTTGAATCCTGAACTGGAGATTTTTCAGGGAAGCTTCTTCAATTCTTTCATTTTTTGAGCATTTTTTAAAGCCCCAAAACAAAAGGAAACTTATTTCCTCATTACTCAGTGAAACCCACCTGATTCCCAGCAGTCTAAGATAATTCTCTTTTTTAAGTACAGACACTAGAAACCTCTCCCTTATCAGTATTTACAGCACAAAATTGTCATTTGTGAAGACAGAAACAGCTCACAAATCTGAAAAGCTTTAATTTAGAAAGTGAAATAAGTGTAAATCCAGAGGAACAATTAATTTGTAAATTATTAGTGAATAAATAGTAGCTTTGTCATCTGCAATCCAATAATTGGTAGCTTATTTCCTGTTACCAGGTATTTCAGCAAATAGCGGGTCTAGAAAAAGCATTTTAATAGATGAAAAGCACAAGAGTAGTTACTAAACTCAGCATTTAAATGGCAAGAGAGCAAGCCTGAAGCTCTTTGAGAAACAAGAGCATTTGAGCAAAGCTTGTATGGGTGGGTGACACAAATACTGATATTTCAAATGTAAATTTTTTATACATATATATGCTACTGCTGATTTGGAGATTTGGTTATGTTAACAGATTATTATTTTTGGTCCCGTATATTAGACACTATACTGCCTAATCTTACTAGTGTCATCACTCGTTCTTCCTTCTTCTCACTTCTGAAATTATTCTCAGTTCTTTTTGGTAAATATTGTGTTTTCTCATGTATGCTGCGTGCCTCCGAGCACAATTTGTTTTCCTGTTCTTGTTTCATTCCTTTGGCAAGAAAAGTAGAAAAATCTGACAAGGAGTCCCAGGGCTTTTAGGAATGTGTTAAAGGGCCTGCTTTGCTCTGGGAACAGCCCCTTTGTCTCTATGTAAAGCTAAAGGGAAGATGCTGACAACACTTTAGCAGTTTTAAAAGCTTGTGAGTGAGCTGTCAGGTCCTTCTAATCTCCCAGAGAGAATGGGAAGGGGCAGCTACATATCAGAAATGCAGGACCCAGGTATTCACCTTTTCTTTTGAGCTATATTTCACAGACTGTGGCTATGAACATGGGTTTGCTATGATTGCAGAATAAACAAACTTCTTTTGAATTGAGATGCTTCTGGTATAAACGCAGTATTACAAGAAAATACAGGATAAGCAGACATTACAACAAATAACTTTTTTTTTTCCTGTCCTTGAGAAGTGAAACAGCTGATAAGATGAAATGTGGCTGTGTTTTAAAATGGACAACAAGAAATAGGGCCACAGGAGTATGTTCATGCATATTAAAACAAAATACTACCCTCTTGCACTTGATAAGTCTGCGTGCTCAGCTCTTTCTAATCCGTCTGCCATGGACTGTAAAATAAAGTTGACCTTTAGTCTCCTTGTAATTAGGTTAACACCCACATTTTAGAATACAATCAAGTATTAAAAATAGTTAATTTTATTTCATCTTACTGTGCTAAGTATTATCTGGCAGAATCTCTGACGCTTTATCTAACAATTAACTTAGAAAGAATATCTCTTCTCATGCACAGAGGATACATTATCAGACTGCTTTTTCAGAGACAGCAATCTGTGATCCCACTATACAGGTACAAATCTATTTTTTCCTTCAGCTTCTTGCTGGCTCAGTCACTTGTCTCTTTTCTTGCAGAATGATTCCTGGGGAAAGCAGTACTCATACGCACTCTTCAAAGCCATGAGCCATATGCTCTGCATTGGTTATGGAGCCCGTGCCCCCGTCAGCATGTCCGACCTCTGGATAACCATGTTGAGTATGATCGTGGGGGCAACTTGCTATGCCATGTTTGTTGGTCATGCCACTGCCCTCATTCAGTCTCTGGATTCCTCACGGCGACAATATCAAGAAAAGGTAACTCATTTTAACTTAACTCCTTAAGTTTTGAAATAGATTAATGGGATGTTTTAGCTGTGAAAAAGGCCGAATTAGTTTACGTGAAATTATCTGGTAGCATCTGATTCCTGTGGCAGATCTCATTGCACACAAAGGAATTCAGAATGTTCCATGAGCTCAACATATTCCTGCATGAACCCACTTTCCTTAGGGAGCAGACAGTTCTGCGTGTCGCACTGAATGAAATCTTAGGCGTGAAACTTGCTTTAAACTCTTCTGTGAAAACTCCATTCCCTGGTTCAGACTGGGCTTTGTACCCGTGTGCTACACTCTGAAGGTACTTGATCTAGGTAGCTTGAACAAGGGCCTTGAGCTCAGTAGCTTGGGCATGTCTCTACAATTTTCTGTCATTTCTTTGGATTGCAGTTTAGGGATAACCTTGAACATGTCAAAAGAATGGCCTTTAAATGAGGACTGGACCAAATCAAATAGTTTTGTTTGGAACTAGCTCACAGAAGTGCTCAGCAGAGGTCTTTGTTTGCTTAATAATGGTATTGTTTACATGCTAATCCATGACCTGTTAGGTCCTCTCCAAGGACAAAAGAAACGGTGGCCGAAGGGTAGAAAAGAAGAGAGTTTAGTGGAGGAGAGTTCTTTATGAAATAGGAAGAAAAAGGTTGTTTGGTTCCTTTTAGGTATGGTCGGAATTAAAAACACATAAATGGGTTCAGAGTGTGAACTTTCTGGTATGAGTACTAATTAACACTGTTACTTTTGTAATAAAAGTCAGAGACAAGTGTGGGTGAAGCTATGAAACCAGTAGATGATGCTAGGTATGGTGGCACAAGGAAGAAAGGATCAGAATGAACCTCAGCAAGGGACAATAAGAATGTGCAGAGTTACTGAGGTGCTTAAAAGAAGCCAAAATCAGTTGTTATAATGAATGGGAAGCTGGAGAAGCCATGCCAGGAAAGAGGTCAGCTGAGCAAAATAGTGAAACCGGAGGGTTCACATCAGCAAATAAGAAACATAGCCTGAGCAATAGTATTTGGCATGTGTCCATGAGAAAGTCCAGGAAGGCAAACTGGGCAGAAATCCCAGTGTGATGGAACACAAGCCTAGGGGAAAAACCTGGCAGAGAGTATGTAGAGAAGAGGGTGACCCTGGCATCTGCTGAAGATGAAGACGAATAGCCTGAGTTTGCTGGGCAAGAAAAAGGGAAAAGCCCAAAAAAGATCCGAGTAGGAAGGATTGGGGTGTTTTCTTTACAAGTAGTCAAAGAGGGAGGAAATGAGAGTGTGTGGGAGAAAAAGAGTTTACATTCAGTTTTGTTAAGCTTGAGTTACAACAAGACCACAGGGTCAATATGTCAGAGACAGGGAAAGGTAAGGGATGAGCTGTAAGTCCAATAACAGAAGAATTAGCCAGTGACTGACACATTAACCTCACAGCTGTTTAAAACAGAAGTTTGTAAGCAAGAAAGCCCACACAGTGACATATTTGCTGAAATCACCACATCTTCCTCATTCAGATCCTCCCAAAGCACAAAACTAGAACAGGCATAATTCAAAATGGAAGAAATAAACACAGGAAGAAAAGAGAAAGCTTTCATTAAGCCAAATATGTCAAACGCCATCTAAGAGCACCAGCTAGGAATTTGACCTGTGCCAAGCATTGCATGTTGAGAGAAATCAAAGTATGGTAAGAAAGCAAATGTTGCTCCATACATTTACTGTTATGGGCCAAAGACATCATTTATCAGAGGAAATTAAGAGTAATTATAAACTGTCAAATGTAGAAGGTGGAGAATAAAATCACATACAAAGAAATGCTACAAAAAAGGACACATTGGTACATTCTGGTGACTTTAAAGAAGTTCAGATGTTTTTCTGCTGAAGTGAGTGAAACTGTTCTCAGAGAAGACATACCTCTCAGATTGAATATATTAATACATACATCAGATCTTGGTATCAATGAGCGAAGGGCCAATACCTGAAAAAGGAGAAAGACATGTCCAAAGCCAAGTATACTCAATCCATATTCGCTGAAAGTCTGACAGGCCATTCTACCTTATAAAAAGGAGGTATAAAAGAACTGAATAAATCAATGAATCAGTGGCATCTTAGCACTCTTCTTCCCATCTTTTGTATAAGTCAAAGAGGAATGCAGAAGTAAATAAAAATAATATTTTAAGTGATTACACCTTTGACATTTTCTGATATCTAGGAAGTCACCACTTCTCAAAGATGTGTGCCTTTGCAAAAGCAACATCTATTTGAAAGAACTGGAAATGCATATGCAAAACTTCTTAACAAACTAGTGTGAAACAAAGCAGCCGAATGAACAATCACTTGACAAGGAGGTGAAGATCATTAGTTAAATATTTCTTCCATTAGATGTTGGCAGTTTTTAATAGGAAGAGGTTCACCTGGTGCCATGGATGTCATTGAATAATTTTGATTGAAGACAGGTTAATATTTCCTCTGTTCCAGTCTGTTGTAGGCATAAAATATCTGGGAACAAAGTCACAACAAGCCAATAGAGGCAAGATTTGAAGTAACATACAGATTGTCTCAAAGGATAAAGATTTTTAAATTGTTTTGATAATATGACAGCTGTACATCCATTTTCATTATGCTATCATTTTGTATAGTTTGATTTTTCTCTATTGGTAAGCAACGAAAAAAACACAGAAGGTTTCAAAAATAGAAAAAACAATCAAAGCAATTTCAACAATTTTAAGTAGTGAAGAGGCATAAAATACATTTAATTCAACTATATACATATTATATGAAATGGTAAAAAAATTACAAGTATCTTCATATAGTGGATGCTGTCCCAGTCATGGGAAGATACGTTAAATCATTATGAAAGCTGTGAAAGAGTTCTGGGCTTGACATCAATTTGAAATGTCCCAAAGGACATCTCCTTCTAACCCCATACTCTCCTTTTATCTTATCTCTTAATTTATGGTCTTTTAGCATATCTTCAGCTAAATCAGCCTAGTTCAAACGGAGAAAAGGACCTAAATGTACTTTTCTACAGAGAAAAAGCAGTAATTGCATATGAAGATAATTTAAAAGCAACTTATTTGCATTGTGTATTTTTATATAGACAGCATTGGGATTTGAAGCACAGATTGCTCATTTTTCATTTCTGAAGCATCCAAAGAAATGTTTACAAATGAATAACAGTGTTATGGCAGGAGGGTAGCTTTAGATTTTTCAGCATGAGGCCTTGCACCAACTTTCTGAGTCTGCCCCTCACAGCTCCCGTTTGGATATCTAAATTGTCCATGTAACCCATGGAGAGACACTCGACAGGCACTTGCAAGAGGCAGCAAGTTCTCAGGGGTATCTTTGGGACAGCAGTGCCCAAAGTGTGATTCCATTTCCCTTTCCGGTCCCTGAGGAACTCCATTCATCGCTGGTCTCCACTTGGACATAGAGCAGTTGACCGCAACTCTTTAAGTGCAACCATCCAGCCAATTCCTTATCCACTGAGTGGTCCATCTGTCAAATTCAAGTCTCTCCAATTTAGAGTCCGGGATGTTGTGTAAGACAATGTCAAATGCTTTGCACAAGTCCAGGTAGGTGATATCAATTGCTCTTCCCTTATTCACCAATGCTGTAACCCCATCACAGAAGGCCAGGAAATTTGTCAGACATGATTTGCCTTTAGTGAAGCCATGTTGGCTGTCACCACCTTATTTTCCATGTGCCTCAGCAGAGTTTCCAGGAGGATCTACTCCATGATCTTGCCAGGCACAAAGGTGAGACTGGCTGGCCTATAGTTCCCCGTTTCTTGCTTTTTCCCTTTTTAAAAATGAGGTTATTTTTCCCCTTTACTGNTCAAATGCTTTGCACAAGTCCAGGTAGGTGATATCAATTGCTCTTCCCTTATTCACCAATGCTGTAACCCCATCACAGAAGGCCAGGAAATTTGTCAGACATGATTTGCCTTTAGTGAAGCCATGTTGGCTGTCACCACCTTATTTTCCATGTGCCTCAGCAGAGTTTCCAGGAGGATCTACTCCATGATCTTGCCAGGCACAAAGGTGAGACTGGCTGGCCTATAGTTCCCCGTTTCTTGCTTTTTCCCTTTTTAAAAATGAGGTTATTTTTCCCCTTTACTGGTCAGTGGGAACTTCGCCAGACTGCCATGACTTCTCAGATATGATGGGTAGTGCCTTAGCAACTTCATCTGCCAGTTCCCTCAGGACCCGCGGTTGTGTCTCATCAGGTCCTAGAGATTTGTGCACCTTCAGGTTCCTCAGATGGTCTTGAACCTGATCTCCTCCTGCAGTGGGCAGTTCTTCATTCTCCCAGTCCCTACCTTTGCCTTCTGCGACTTGGGCGGTGCGGCTAGAGCACTTGCCAGGGAACACTGAGGCAAAAAAGTCATTGTGTACCTCAGCTTCTCCATATCCCAGGTAACCAGGTCTCCTGTTTCCATTTGGAGAGAGCCCACATGTTCCCTAGTCTTGTTTTTATTACTGACCTGCCTGTAGAAGCTTTTCTTGTTGTCCTTGACGTCCCTGGCCAGACTTAATTCTATCAGGGCTTTAGCTTTCCTAACCTAATCGCTGTCTGCTTGGACAATTTCTCTGTATTCCTGCCAAGCTACCCGTCCTTGCTTGCACCCTCTGTAGGCTTCCTTTTTGTGATTGAGTTTGTCCAGGAGCTCCTTGTTCATCCATGCAGGCCTGCTGGCATTTTTGCCTGACTTCTTCTTTGTTGAGATGCATCGCTCCTGAGCCTGAGGAGGTGATCCAGCTTTCTTGGGCCCCTCCAGGCCTTTATCCCATGGCACTCTGCCAAGCAGATCCCTGAGGAGGCCAAAGTCTGCTCTCCTGAAGTCCAGGGTAGTGAGTCTACTGTGTGCCCTCCTTGCCGCCCTAACAGTCTTGAACTTCATAATTTCACGTTCACTGCAGCCAAGGCTGCCCTTGAGCTTCACATTTCCCACCAGCCCCTTCTCTTTAGTGAGAACCAGGTCTGGCATTCTCTCCTTATTGGCTGCTTTATCACTTGGAGAAGGAAGTTATCATTGACACATTGCAGGAACCTCCTGGATTGCTTATGCCCTGCTGTCTTGTCCCTCCAACAGATACAGGGGTGGTTGAAGTCCCCGATGAGGACCAGGGCTTGTGAACATGAGGCAGCTCCTATCTGTAGAGGGCGTCATCCACTTGGTCTTCCTTGTCAGGTGGCTGGAAGCAGACCCTCACTGTAACATCATCTGTCCCTGCCTTCCCTTAAATCCTGACCCATAAGCTCTCAGTCGGCTCCCCATCCATTCCCAGGCAGAGCTCCATGCAGTCCAGCTGGTCATTGACACAGAGGGTAACACCTCAAGATTTGGTAGCCACTCATTCGGCTAATGATGCCTCTGCATTTTCGTAAGAGGAATAGGAGGCAGCTTTTCCATGTTTTCCTACGTTTCAAGCACTTTGTGGTTAAACTGAAGGTGGAACAAGGCAGATACCAAGTTCTCAGCATGCTCGTTAGTACTACTTTGGTGCCCAGAAAACTTTTGTGGAAAATCTTAGCTATCTGTAAGTATCTCATCTGTAAGAATCAGGGACTTGCGTATTTCCACAGGCGCCTAGGAAATCATCTGGTCATGATGCAAATACATAGGAAAGGAAGAGCTACGGCAAACTTAGGACCACATCACTCTTTCACTAGGCTTGTACCAGCTTTTGGTATGTTTTTCGTTAAGCTAAATATAAATATCCATATACATGTAAATGTAAGTCTGATTTTTTGTCAGTTTGCCCTTGCTGGAGTCCAGAGTCAGTTGAGATAGAGTGAAACAGATAAAGAAGAGTTTCCATTGCCTACATATTATATATACCATTGATAAAAATCTTTGAAAATATAGTTGCTCTGGCTTTTTTTGCTTAAACTGGACAGATGTTCAAAATACAAATTGCAGAACTTGTATTTTAGATACACGGCTGAACTTGCAGTACTGGAGTTTTAGCATGTAATTCCTGAATCTGATCTGATCTGAGCAGCAAAGTTTCTCATGAAATACTGATTTCTAAGTTTAGTATCTTTTCATGGTGTTCATATTTTTTTTTTTTAAATGGACCTCTTGATTTTCTGATGCTGCTAGTGGTTTTTAGAAAGCCTGAAAATAGTGTAACACAAAAATGTTCTGTGACTGGTCTCAGCTCCTTCTCTTTGCTTAGCAATAGTCCATTTTCACTTATACAGCATAATTCTAGCAATAGGTCATGTCATGATCAGATTGATGGAAAAGATGAGCCACTTGGCAGATAAATCTTATCTTTTCCATGCAGTTGTGCTACAGTATACGTGCCACCCCAAAGGAATTACTTCTTCTGGAGCATGAGGGATGGTATACTTTATCGTACAGTTAAATCTATTCACAAGGAAAAAGAAAAGGGAAATAAAGCAAAAATCTTGTCACTGACTATCAGCCTGTAGTTTTGCAAGTTCTTATAAAAATCTCATCAGCTTGCACAGATACATATCCTATTTAGCTTTGCCACAGCACAGTATTTTAAATAGTAAACAAGTTTTGAAGTATGTTACATGTACAAAAGTGGCTAAATGTTCTGTACAGTCTTGGACCTTCGGGACCGAGTATTGACTGTGCCAAAAGCATTATAGTCATTGTAGCATTGTGAAGTAGAAAATTCATTATTCCCTAAATATTTAGGCATAAATGAGAGTCATTGCCTGAGACAGGAGCTGTGGATATCTTTTTCTGGCAGTTATTATCCTTGGTTTTGTGATTTTATTTGGAAGTCCAGGGTGTCTTCTAGTTAGAACTGGGTCTGTAAGTCTTGACTTTTGCATTATTTCTGAATCATTTTATCATCTTATGCTGTTTTTGCAAACATCAGGTGACAGACTGCTAAATGGATAAATGCGGTATTCCTGTTTTCTGTGAGCCTTACTGATCCTTGTAGAAGGTGCTGAGATTTCTTAGAATAAAGCAAGTTATTAAAAGATATTTGGTATTACTGAATTACAAAACATTCTGAAAGGGAAAAAATGCATGTCTGCAGCCCAGAAAAAACTTTTCAGATATTCTTTCATAGGGTGCAGACTCTCATTTAAAAGAACATGCACACAAAAGAACTTGTAAATATGTTGATTCTTTTATTTTTATGCATTCTTTTAAATATTTTGATGCATAATTAAGACCATCATGGACTCAACCCTCTGCCATATAAACAAATATGTAAATACAGCCACGAGAGCCAGTATGGGAGGCATAGAGACTTATTCATTGAACATGAACATTTTTGTTGTGTCAGGACAAGGCCTCTACTTGCATTGCTTACTTTCTGTTTCTGTGAGCTCACCTTTATCAATTTGTGTTTATTAAAATTACCTGAATTTTTGCTGCACATAGTTGTGATATTTAATTTGACCTTGATCTTCCCAAGTTTCGAAATGGGAAAGAGCAATAGATACTATTGGAACAGGTAAGGACAAAAACTATTCACCCTCTCCTCATCACCAAAAAAAAAGAAGTTACTCATCTTTAAAAATACAACAATAACAAAATAAACACGTTTTTTTCTTTTCAAGTGGAACTGAATAGTACGCTCAGGTCGAGGGTAGGACTTTAGGAGAGGAATATAAATCGGTCTCACAAGACTGCTCTCCTCTTTTGTCCTGGTCCTTCATTATTGTGTTCAGCTTCTCGTTACAGTCAATCTTGCTGGTGTAATTGGGCTGGCTACTTTTGCCTGGCATCTCTAAAAAGGTGATTGGTTCCTCCCAGTACAGCAGGTACTGTGCAAGCCAAGTGCTCTCCACCCAGCTGCATCATACCTGTGACAGACGGTAACAGACTTCCACTGCTTCTAAAATGATAGATGGGACTTACTTTGATTTATTGCTGTGTTGTGGCTAATTTTCCCATAAAGTGTTCTGCTGTCTTGCATTATGGATTAGGTTTCTAACAGTGTTCCATATGAAATTGCAGAGCAAGCTCATTACAATTTCAGCCATTTTCATGATGACTATATAAAATTATCTGTGAAGGCATGAAGTTATACGAGAGCCAGATTTTACACACAATCTGCTTTCTTTTCACAGTAATTATCATGGGGTTACACATTAAATAGGTTTGGGGTTTTTTTAAGGAAACAAACAAGAAGGAACTAACTTTTGTTTTTCAAAATCTCTGTTCAAATGTAGCACAAATTACCTTTTAGGAAGAGAAAACTCTGTGATTCACACCAGATAGGTGTAACTGGTAGCAATTATCCCAGTTATACTAGAATGATTTTGCTTGTGTCCTGTATGTGTAGACGGAAATAGCACTCAATATTATCTAATATAATATTATGAGTGAGAAAATGATCCATGCTGTGCAGATTCTTTTTTTTCCTTTGCCTTGTTAGGGAGGAAGGGAGAATAAAAATTTGATTATTTTTATCTTGACTTTTAAATCATAATTCTTTCCTGACCTCTCCCTGCTTCTTGAGGTTTAAGTAATTAAAGCATGTCTGCCTTGAAAACAGAATAATTTGTATAACTAAGACATGCGATATAGATTTGTAAAGGTTTTGGAGTGCAGAGGATAGCAGTAGGACTGAAACCTTTTCTCTGCAAAATAATGTTACAAACAGTCCTTAGTATTCTATTGTATGTATTGTATGGTAAATTAGAACAGAGACTCAGTAATGAATATAGAAATAAAATGCTTTGATCTCCATGTGTTTTCATAAAATGCACTAGACTTACCTTTTCCAGCAGATCTCTGCAACCAAAAAAAAAAAAAATCAACAAAACCTTTAGACTACATTTTTCTAAACACTAAATATTTACTGTAATCATAATGAAAGCAGAACTTTTCATAAAAATGCACAATACCATGGGCTCACATTGTACAGTTTGGGGTCAGGAAAATGTCATTTTCACATCTGTATGATGTCCTTCTAGAAAAAATATTGTTCAACAGCTGCCTTGTATTATGGGCAGTGCTGGATGCCTGTATATATTCAGGCAGAGCTGGCTGAACATATTTCTTCACTGCAGAAACTGATGTAAATGTAAAAATAATTTTATAAAGTTTTGAAGAAAATACTGAGCAATTTTTAAATGAAAAGTGAAGGCAAGTCTTTGGGTGTTTCTTATTAGACATTTGATAGGAGATAGCAACCAGAGCTTAATGGAGTTAATTCCTCTAATTAAGATGCCTCCCTATCCTTTTTCCTTTTTCAACATTTTTTTTTTTAGCCTAGGCCTTTCTTTTCCCCTGACTTTGTAGAGAATGTAAGCAAGTGAGAGGAGCAAGCAATCACGGAATCACAGAATCACCTGGCAGAAAAGTCTAGATCTCTTTGTTGCTGCTCCGCTCCTGCACAGCATCAGGGGTTGTTCGGCCCTCGTTTGGGCAGCATCGGGCAGCTTCAGAAGACGGACATGGCCTCACCTCAGCCAGCAGTACCACCGACAGCAGAGGCAGCCCAAAAGGGTAACACAAAGGAAAACTGAGGCAGCAAGCCACAAAAGATGACCAATCAGTATAACAGAGGTAGTAGAAAGGCATCTGTGACTTTTTCCTATAGTATGCCTACAAGGAAAGAAGCAGCTGGAAGTAGCAGGAGCCCAAGGATATGTGAAGTGGGAGGCAGGGAGGGATGAAGAGAGGCAAGAACTGGGGCTGCAACAGGGGCAGAGGCTGTTGGCTTTTTTGGGGAGAAGAACTGTGATAGACATAGGAGCGTATAATGAGGGATTTGTTGATGGCCCTTGAATTCATCTGCTGAGAAGAGCCTCCCATTGGGCAGTATATGACATGACCTTATCTGGAAGAAATTTGGAAATGTTTTGGCGTGCCCTCTGATTTTTGGGCAAAGAGACAGAGACGAGCCTTTTATTTCCACCTGCATTTCCCCCACTTTGAGCATCAACAGCTTCTATAAGTGGACAGTGCAGATAAAATAACAGAAGAGACCCAAAGTGAGAACCATCAAGGGTAATAATTACCTTGACACCATCTCACATCACCCGGTCAGCTGGCCGCAAGGTTTTGGGTTGCCTGGGCAGAGACAGGATAGCAGCAGATAATCCCTGCTCCATCAGGTGCACCCGTAAGGCAGACAACAACATTTACTGTTCAAACAGTTTTATTAGAAAAAAAATTCTGAAAGGAAGTAAATGAACTACTATAAAAAGGGAAAAAGTTTAAAAACTCTAATGGAATATATTGGGCCATTGATTTTAAAGAAAAACTATAAAAATCAGCGAGTAACTGAAAAGCAATGGCACAATAAAACCACTAGCACATGCAACTCAGTAAATGAAAATATAATTCATTATTGCTGAAAGATTGTGGTTTGAAGTTCTGTTTGCAAAATATTTAAGAAACCGGCTCTTGTTCTGTAAGAGTTCATGATTTTGGGAAGATAGCAAAGAACAGTGTAACCTTGCCAAACAGTGCCAAAACCAGAAATTATTTGAGACAGACATAAACCTTAACTCTTCCTTGGTTTTACCTGAGCTTTATTTTCTTTCATTGTTTCTCAGTCAGGTAGTCTTCCCCTCAATCCCTATGCCTGTGTCCAAGGCAGTCTCTGCATCTGGCAGAGAACATTTGTCCTCTTTTGCCTCAAAACCCTCCACAGAAACCAGACAGCAGGGTTTAAAGATCATCTAAACCTTCCCCCAGTCTTGCCACGGCAGGGAAAGAAAGGTTTCATTTCTGAAGGATGCTGTTCCACTTACGTCAATGAAGTGAGAGCTTCCCAAGGGAGGGTGCAGCAGTGTAATTACATGGAATAATGTGACAAAGCAGGAAAAAGGGAAAAAAGTGAATAATGAAAGCTTTGTACTGTGGCATATCCATTAATATTAGGTGTATGCCCCATTGCATGCGACATTTAAATTTGCAGTACAGTTATGAACAGCATAGGGAACAATCCTGTGTCAGGCTGAGAAAATGAGCTGTCTCTATCTGCAGCAGCTGAAGGCAATTCCTCAGAGGGGTGCCTGGGTTTCTATGTAACACCAGGGCTAAAGGCACAAAATTGCTCAACACAGACTTTAAACTTTATAATATACATTATATACAACTTCTGGCATACTACCCACTTCCCTGGGTGGCAGAGAGGGCTTCTGTGCTGGACATCAATTTGAGAAATTGTTGGTATCAGATGTGAAAAACAGAAGGAAATGGCAGCCTATACTTGACATGGCTGCTGCTTTATCCCTTAAAATGATCAGGTTACTCCAGGTAGTTATTATTTATAATGAGGTTCTTACATAACACTGAAGTTTCAGCTGAAGCAATATTCTGTTTCTGTAGTTCTTAGGAATTAGCATCGCAGAGCCCATGTGCTATATTTGATTGTGACTATTCAAAATGGTATTTTGCTGTCTATGCAGCTTTAAAATATATTGTTATGAATTGTTATGATTTGTTATGAAGACACTCCAAATTCTTCTGTCTCTGTTTTCACATTCAGTTGGGAAACAAAATACAAATGAAAAGCCTTTCCTTGCCTTAGCAGCTTGGTACCTGTGTTTTTCACATAGCCTGGGTGTTGCTTTCTCTTTAGGGAATGCACTACTGTGATCTTGGGAAGGTTTCTGCACAATGTCATGGCCATCGCACAAAGCTTTGTGGTTTAGACCACATGCCTCTTGAAGACTGCAATAGGGCCTGGTGAACTTTAATTTATCTGTTGCATGCTTAAAAAAACAAGCCCCTTTCAAAATGAAACAAAGCAAAACAAAATTCTTCTAAACAAAACCAAACACTTTGTGTTGCCCACTGGGAGCCTTTGTGTTGCCTCCTCGTCAGGGCTGCACAGGTGCCAGGTTGGCTTCACCCTGGGGCCCTGCACTGCAGCCTTTCGATGGGATACCATTGTCAGTGCTGGTAATGGTGCTTAGCGTACTAGTTCAGGACTCAGGTTATTGATTACACGTGTGTAACAATAGCCATTGGAGGCTATCATAGTCACAGCCAGTGGTACTATAGTGCAAATTGCTTCTCTTGCCATGGAAACAAAGGCTCTTTTATTCTACTCTAAAACTGAGCTAAATTTTGCTGAAATTTCATATGCTGGGCAGAGTGCTCCTAAAAATACTTAAGACAGGGGAAAGAGATATGTAATTTATAAATCTGATTTCTTTTAAGTCAAAGAAAGTATAAGTATTCCTTAGGTCTCTTTAATTTTGATTTGTTTGTATTTTTTAAGAACCTTCTGCTAGCCTTTCACTACTTTCACAGTTTTTCATAGCATCTTATAGACGTTTTACCCACTTCTCCAAAGCTCGCTCTATTTCTCCTTGTTATGGAAGAAGGAAAAAAAGAAAATAAGGATATTATTTGGCAGAAGTTACATTATTTCTCTTCAGCAGTTGCAGCTTTGTGACTTTACCTTTGGATGAACCCAGCTATATTGAATAAAACACTTTCCCTGAGTGTTTCTGCAGAAATGATCAGCACAGAAATACAGTATCATCATTTGTTTGAGAGTTAAATCTCCGTAGAGATGTGGGAAGTAATCCACTAAGAACTTTTTGTCTGTCTTTTTGGAGAATAAAAAATAAGACTTCCTCTTCATGTAAGATTTGATGCATTTGGATGATTGAATCGTTGATGCATTGAACTATTTCTTCACAACCAGAAATATCACAAGGATTGTTAGTCTATTTGTGTGAAGAAAGCTATAAATTGCCTTAAAATGTGCTCCATTGGCTTTTCTGTCCCTGATAGGCTCTCTAGCTCTCTTATTTCTCATTTTTATTCTAATTAAAGAATTATCTTTAAGTCTTATTAAAACTTAATAATTTTAAAAAGTCTTACTAAGTTTTTTCTGTACCTGTTGAATAAGTTCCATAATTCTGGAATACAAGAGGATACATCCTGTTGCTCACAGGTGTTCCTCTGGAACCATCAGGTCTAAAATGATGCTTTTCAAGGGAGTACAAAAGGTTCCTTCGGGTATTTCTTTACTGCCATGGCTGTCATTTATCAGAGAAGCCTCCAGGTGCCATAAATTAATTTCCCTAAGGATGTCTCTAAAGTGTTTATATTTCAAGACTAGATAAAGACAAGGTAAGGAGAAAAAGAAGGTAAGAAGATTACAGATATTTTCTAAGAGTGAATGAAACAACTGCTGGCATCATGAAGAGGAGGAGCAGTTTGTCAGACTGTTGCAATTGTTGGTGCGGAAGGCTCAGAATTGTGAATATTTTGTGATATTGTGTGTTAGCCTCAGTTATTCAGGTGAAGCTGGAGACTTGAACAGTCTGACAAACAATTTTAGAGTATCTAAAAAAATAAATTACAATCTGCAGGTCTCCTTTGTAAGTGGAAGGGCTCTTTGCTTCACACAGTAACAAGCTGTATGCTCAAATAAAATATGCAAGAAGGTTTCAGACTGTATGTGTTAAACAATAGATCATAAAGTAATAATAGTATTAATGAGGTTACCTTCTCAGAACAGAGGTTTTCTGGTCACCTCTAAGCTCCTGCGGTTCTTAAAAAAATCTTAGTACTGCAGCTGTCTGACACTGACTCAGATGTTTACATATGAAATGCCTGGGAGAAGGTGGATTAATTGCAGCCAACGGCCCTCTGCAAACCCGTCTTTCCCATGAGTAGCATATGCATGGGATGAGTCTTTGTCAGTGTTTCCCACCACCTCGATTCTGTGTAAGTGGTTATACTTTGTTGGAAAAGCAAGGTGAAATGTGATCATCTACATTGCTGTTTCTATTATCCCTGTGAAGAACAAGAGAAATTTCTCTCTCTTTCTACCTTGGTATGTGCTTATTAGGTGAAGCAGAAAAGACAGAGAGATGCCCAGCCTAGAAGAACCATTTCTTCATCATTAGGACACTGCTGTGAAATGAGGGAAGGCCAGTTTCAGGTCTCTGATCGAAGGTCAAAAAAGCAGTATATTGTATAACTGAGCAACTGGACCATCTTTGTTTACTGAATAATCTCTTTGTCTCCCCCATTACCTTTGGACGGACCTTCCCTTGCATGATAAACTTACTGCCATGCAAGTGTCTTTGAAATGGATCCATTTAAAAAGCAAGTTCATTTTGATGAATTGGCATTTTCCACTAATTAATACAAAAAGAACTGGCATTCGATAATTAGGTCTTACCAGAGCCAGAATTTCCAGGATCAGCAGCCGTATCGTGCCAGTGTTTCTGTCTTGCTTGTGGTGGTGCTGCTTGGTAACATAACTTTTGGCACAATACCAAGCAGGTGTAACAATTGTGGTGCTAATAAAACTTTTTTTTTTCCTTCTTTTCATTACAGCTATTAAACAATAGATATAAAGTTGCATACTTTCAATCTAATTATACCTTTTCTCTATATTCCTTTTCTAAATTACTACTTCAAATTGCTTCTTGAAATAGGTGGGTCTACTGTCGGCCAGATGCTAACAGCTAAGTGTACCATTTTATCTAAAGACATTGTAGCACATGCCGAATTTAGCATTATGCAATGTTTCTGTATTGCAGGATCAATGGGGTGAGGTGAAGCCCATGCCACTGTAAACCACTGTTTCTGCTAGGCAGACCCAACACGCATCTCTGAAAAAATGTCATTCAAATGAAAATAGGCGACTGATGCTTGTCACCCGGTATTCAGAGTCAGCATCAAAGGTAGCTGCAGTGTGCATTCAGTGCCTCGGGACAGGCGTCCCGATCACAGCTCCTTGAGCTGCACAAACGGCTGCTGGTTGCCAGAACGGAACTGAAGCAGTAACCAAGCAGAGGGGAGCTGATCTCCCTCACCCCCCTGCTTCCCACAGAGTATGTGGGAATAACTCCTCCTGCCTCCTCTCCCTCCACTCCAGGCACTTCTTTTAATGTATATTCTTTTTTACTGGCACAAGCAAATTGAAAATAAAATAAAAAAAAAAAAAATGGAATCCAAAGCATTCAAAAGATAAGGAAAATTGTACAAGATGACTGGATAAGGTATTAAATTTCACTTTGAAACTGGCAACTTTTAAGGAGACCATTACAGCATATCTGATATTTTTAAATAAGCTGTCATCTGTACAGTATTTTTCTCATTAAAAAAGAAAATCATCCTGCCTTAGCCTCGATACAGTTTCACCTATAGTAGCATGGAGAAGAGATGCTTTTATTTTCATGCCTTGGGGCTTTGATAGTTGTTTCATTAAATCAGAGTTGTCATTGCCTCTGTGAAGGAACTGAGCCTGGTTGTCATGCTCCTTCCCCTCCCCTTTTTAAAACAGTAGAAAGCAAATTTGTGCAAGATAAAGAACAGACTAAGAAAACAAATCCTATTCAGAAAATTATCTATAACTTAATTAATTTCTCAAGTACACTAATTGAAAAGAACAATAATAAGAGTTGTGTATTTTGTGGCAATTGAAAGAAAATGTTTAATTACTGCGTGTAAGTAAAATGCGAGCTTAAAGCATTCTTGCAAGCAACAGTACTCTTTGGGGGGTAATTAGTGAAAAACAGATAAACAGATGATAGCTTTTAGGCTAAACAAATCACTTCAGTTCCATCTCATGATAAAGAACTATTAAAGTGAAGCCATCACACCATTCAGCAGGAAACTTACTTTTTATTTTGATCTATGGTTGATTATAAACTGGTTTTTTCTTTCTTTGAAAATATCTGTATGATATGTTCAGCAGAGTAGCAGTGGAGAAATCAGATTGTAGAAATATTGCTGGATTCATAGTGAATTCAGCTATTCAGCTGAATAGTGAATTCATAGTGAATTCAGCTATATGACTGTGGGATGGACAGGAGAGGACTACACGTAAGTGAGAGGTGTTTGTGAAATGGAGTCAATCCTTTTTCCAGTGTGGCTGGGGGAACAGGTACAGGAGAGGGACAAGGATTTGACTCTTGTCCCCATTTCAAACATGGAGATATTTCAACATAAAAAACCCTTTCTTTATTTTCTTAATAATCCCAGCCAAAGTTAGGATGAAAAGGATTTTGAAAGGATTTTGAAACTGTAAAAACACCAGATGTACTGTAACCCTTGCAACGGGCACAGCAAAGTTTCTTGATTCCTGGTTGAATTTCCATTGGAAGATGAGAGTCACCTTTGGCCAAGTGCATGGAAATTGGCTGCAGTCCTCTAGTGAGCATGAAGCAGGAGCCTAAAGAGATTATTTTTAATATTAAGACAGAATCAATGAGTCCATTCCTATAGAGATGAAAAAACTGTTGTCATATGGAAGAGAAAGAGCATTGCAAATAGCAAATACATAGTAGCAGCTACTGAAGATAATGCTTTTAAATGTTGGGTGAGACTGAATAGAAGGTGAGCTTAAACAGTTTAGGAATATTTATCAAGAATTCTTTATAGCTTGGGAAGATATTTTTGACTGTTCCCTCCTTCCTGTCCTCCAGAACCAGAATCTGAAAACCATTCAGGTCCTCTACCACGGGCGGTAGGTAAAAGCTTAGACCTGTGCTGTGTTTGCATAATGTGAGGGCCTTGCGGTAATGAGGAATACTCATTAGTGAGGTGGGATTCCGTTACTGTATCAAAGAGCTGATCAGTGATCCTGTTCTCCTGTTCTCCATTCTATTGTAGCTGCCGGTAGCTGATGCTCCCAGCTAGAGCCATCAGCAAAGCTAATACAGCGCAGCATGCCCAGTATGTTGTTGTTTGGTTCTGAAACCGTGAATCAAGGCGCACAAACAGTTTGTGAATGGATTGTATGACTGACAACGACTGCAGAGAAGAGAGAATAACTTTGGAGGCCTCTCATCACCCAGCTGACAGGTTCATTAAATAGCAGCATTCGCAGTCTGAGGCAGAAAAGATTCGTGTAACAGTATCATGCAGTGTCTACATGCCCTACCCAGGTTCCCACAGTCCAACAATGGCTGGGCCAAAAATAGGGTTTCCCCATCTTTTGTGAGCAGGAATACTGGTTTTACCTCATTTACACCACTGAGTGCCAGGAGCAATGCTTGCAGCTGGTGACACGTTAAGGAGTTAAAGAAGAGAAAAATACACAGGTTCTTGGAATAATTTTGACAAGAGAAAATTGAATCAAAAATTTGTTAAATAGCCATTAATAAATATAAGCTATACAATTCTTTTCATTCCTTTCCCATTCATCTGTAATTTTATGTCTTTTATTATTATTTTAACATAGAACCCACTGACAGAGTTAGACTGGAAGTTCTTGCAAAAGGAAAAAAAGTGTAGTCTGCTGTCTATGATTGTCTCATGTTATTAAAATTCTTCCTGGGAGAATCAAGCCTCAGGGATTTTTTCAGACGTTATTTTTATTTATACAGATTAGATTATTCATTCAGCAAACAGAAGCAATATCATGTGATATTTAGACACACAACCTCACAGCGCAGCTAGTGAGTTGGAACTATCGCATACTGGGTTAAGAGATCATTTTAGAAGCTGGTAAACAATCTAGTATCTAATTTCTTAAATGACTCAAATGAGTGAAAAAAGCAAATTAATTTATTATTTCCTAGGAGAGGGAGATAGGTATCATAAAAAGGGGGAAATGGGCCATATGAAACCATATACTCTTTTTTTGGGGGGAGGGGGGGTGTTGACATGTAATTTGTACATACTATTTTAAAAGCATTGCATATTGGAGTATATGGAACTTCATTAAAAGAGCTTATAAAGTGTTTTAGCAAAGTATCTGTTTTAAAAACCACAATGTTCTCATTCAAAATAGTGAATTTAAATAGAAGTTATATATTTTCGTTGTGTGGTTTTTGCACAGAATTTTGCAAATCTTATCTCTTGAATGTTAAAAAGTATATTTTGCTGAAAGATTGTTTTTAAACAGTGATGTTACACCTTTTTCGTAAGGAGAAAAACCACCCCCCTTTATATTCTTTCAGTACTCATTCATTGCACTTGCAGTTATCCTTTTGCTGCTGAATGAAATCCCAACAAATGAAATATAGATATATTGCTTAAAAATTAATTGCCTGTGAATTTTTAGTCAGATGAAACTTCAGTTTGGATTTTTTAAATTCCTTCATCAATGTAATTTAAGTGATAACTCAACATTCAGTTGAATACCAAATTTAGGCATAGTAGATATTTCCCTGACTTGTAAAGCAGAATGTTATTTTGATATGTTTCATTTTTAACTGGGAGTTGAAGTTTCCTGAATATTAATTTTGGAATACCATGATTACTTGCTTTCCAAGTCCACTTGTGCATTTGAATAATTTTGAGAAAGAGGCAATAAAACCTCTCATGTAGTCAATATGGCAAAGCCTCTTCCCAGTTGCGATTCTTTGCATCGTTCAGTTCTGTCCGTGTCCGTACAGCTTTTGTTATCTCCAGAGCTATGTATTAGTGCTGCTTGAGGGGGAGGTGGATATTTTTAATACCAAACACACTTTCCACAAAGTAAAATTTTCCACCAAAACCATTAGCCTTTCCACGCTACAAGATTATATCCTTTCTATATTTAAAAAAAAAAAAAAAGAAAAAAAAGAAAAAAAAAGAAAAGAATGCATAATTTAG
Organism: Stercorarius parasiticus; assembly: GCA_013396915.1. Lineage (NCBI taxonomy): Eukaryota > Metazoa > Chordata > Aves > Charadriiformes > Stercorariidae > Stercorarius > Stercorarius parasiticus. The sequence goes on along the minus strand of VWZL01005370.1, from coordinate 70,303 downwards.
TTTTAGCTTAAAATATCGTTTTACTTTTCATTTTGGATAGCTTCAATTTTAAACTGCATTTGCTTAAACAACCATTGCAAATGCCATCCCTCCTGGTCTGTATCTCGGGATCCCTGTTGAACCTCCCCTTTTTTCCTGAAAGGTTGTCTGTCTGGTACCTCCTGCGGAGAAGTGAGGGGCCTAACACTGCATGTATAAGAAAATTAACATCAAACTGAGACAACATTAAGTGTTTAGATGCTTTGAAACAATTCCTTCTCCTTCACCCCCTCCCTTCGAACTACCTCAGAAAGCTTTTCACCCTTTTCTTCACTGAAAAAAAATAAATAAATCTGTAGGTAGAAAATAAAAACGTGTGCCCAGCAAAATGAAGGACGAGAGGAGAGGCAAAGCTCCTTGGTTCCTTCAGCTTGTTTCATTTATTAAAATTCTAGAAGCACAGTTGCAAGGGTGAATGATTGAACTTGAAAGTAATCCTTTAGTATTTTCCTATGGATCAGATGCTATATGTATGTGTATCACAATAGGAAGTTTCATATATTAGAATCTTTAAATAAATTGTTATTTTAAAATATATGGTTGCAGTTCATGTTTAGCTAATTGGTCAGTGCTAGTCATTTGGACCTACCCTAGGGTCAATGGAAATAAAGAGAAGGATGACAAAGGTGAATTTATTCCATCTATGCAAGACATGAATTTTAGAATGAGATTAATTGCCCCTTGTTATCTTTCTCTGGTTATGAGAGAGAGCGTCAGGATAACTGGTTTAAATTAGACACTTGACTTTTAGAAAGCTGAATGAAGGTATTGCACTAATAACTTTCCATTCTTTGTTGTCAGTTCACATTTTTCAAGACTGTTTAGCACAGAAAGAGAGTAGTCTTAATTTTATAATTCTAAAAGTTTCTGTTCAAAATCCAGTTCTGGTGATAATCAAGTTTGCTGCCTTTTGATTCACTTGATTTTTTGAACATGATGAAAATTTACAAAGGTGAAAATCATTTAAGTATTAGGATGTATAAGAAGTTTCTGGGATCTCTTCTATGTGACACCTGCTTTGTAGACCGTAACGTGTCACCTACACAAAAGTGATTAGGGTATGTAGATCTCATCCTGCTCTCACAAGCAAAGGTGGTGTAAGATAGCAATTTTCTTTGCTTTCACATGCATTGCTGCCAGTCCTTCCCCCCACTTTGGTTGTGGGCCCATTGCAAGTTTTCCAGACATCAGGTTGAAGCAAGCCCAGCAGAAAAATGCCTAAAGGCATGATACTGTCACTAGGCTTACATAATACCTTCAGCAGAGTGCTGATGAGTTCAATGATGGTATGAAGCTTAGGATGGTATAAAGCTTCAGATGCTAATATTGTAGAAAGATCAAGATACTTTATAGAAAGAATGAGTTGAGTTTTGAGAGGTTAAGTAATAGGAATAGGATGAAGCTCGGAAATTCAAAATCCAAGGACTCAGGTACTAGTACAAGCTGCTGCTATAAACTGGAAGATGAGTAGCACAGAAATTGCAAGTGGCAAGGAAAAAATGAGGAATCTGAGTGATGAAGCTGCCCATAGAATGATTGCAAACAACATTTCAATGCATCTTGGTTTTCCATTAGATAGGAAAGAAAGAACAGTATGAACTATGAATTGGTGAGACTTCCTCTAAAATACTATGTACCGTTCTAGTAATTGAAGTTGGAGAAAGATGAACTCAAACTAGAATGGATGAAAAAAAAGAGGGCCAGTATGCTGTCTTCTGAACAAAAAATAGAATAGACTATTTGGATGAGGCTGGAAAGAGACATGATTCCCATCTATAAACACTCCAGAGAGAAATACCAAGGGACAGGAGCTTTTGGAGCTGCTAGATAATTTTGTACTAAACATTAGCTGATTTAAACTGCATATGCATACGTTTAGACTGAAATTTAAAAGAAGGTTCAGAACTATATATAAGACCAGTGAGCTTCTTGAAACAATATTCTTAAAGGACTGATGGAGAGAGAAAGTCTAACTGTTTTTGAGATGGGTTGATTTGTTTATATATGATGTGAGGTTTTGCAATAGCAGGGGAATAAATTCAGTAACTCAGGGGACCTATTTTTCCTAATGCAGTTTAGAAACCATACAGAATTGTGATGGTTCTTTGCTTGATGTTCATTATTTAGAAAGGCATCATCTTGATCAGATTGCCTCCTCTCACCTTTCTGCTCCTTTTCAGTGAGTTAAATCTCCATATTACAATTCAGATTAGATTCTTCCTTTATACATGGCAGGCAAGCATTTTCAAGAATACTGATGAATTTATTGCATCTAAATTGTGGATCAAAACTGGCTTAGTTCAGCAGAAGGGTTTTACAAATGATCTCTGCTTTCTTTTTGCATTTGTAATCAGTATATTGGATTTATTTTTTTTACACATCTCATTGAACAGTTTGTCTTCATAAGGCTGTGGCTTTGACTGGATATAAACCTCCAATAAAACAAAGTGCTATATTTCCTCTATTTTTTCCACTTGGTATATATGTGATTCATTTTATATTAACATCTTATACAATATATTAAAAAATACAGTTAAAATATTTTATGAATACACTTTAAGGGTCAGGATTACATTTGTGGTAAAAGGAAAGAGAACCTGAACATAAACATTTTTACAAGTGCTTATAGTTCTTTGGGGGGAATTTCCTACAAGTGAGGCTCTACTGCCAAGGACAGTATCATTATATGAAGTACAAAAGGCATATCGTATTTTCAAGTGAAGGTACAGGGACCTAGGTCCTTTGAATAACCAGTCAATTATCACGGTTGAGTCTTGACATTTCAGAAAAATCTGACATTGGCACTTGTTCCAGAAAGGTAGTCAGGTAGTTTGAGTGTGACCAGGTCCAGGTACTATACGCAAATATCATTAGTATAATGTTTTTTAACTGATACTATTCATGTATTTCATATGTTTATTGTATCAATGAATGCTGAGCTGTAAAGATTATCAGGACTCAGAATTTTTTCAGCTAAAAAGGGAAACTTGCTTTATGAAATATTATGAGGAAAGGACCTTGTAGGCTGAACTTATGTACTAAAATATCTTGTGAGAGATCAACATTCAGATTTCTATTTTACTAGTTTCATTGGGATATTGCCTATATTGGGATACTGTCTTAATTTTAAAATATTTTCCCTGCTTCACTTGAAAATCATTATGAAAAAGGCCTCACTCGTCTCCTTTGCCTTTTTCCATACATTTTTTTTTAAGGATAATTGTAGTTCCCTAACCAACTCTACTTGGGACCTCACATGATTGATATCTTACTACTGACCTTTTGCTGGAGGAACACAGTAGCAGAATTTTGCTACATACAAGGAGCCCATGAATAAGATTATGTCTGAAACAACAAGAAATAGTTATTACTGTTAAGATACTTTGCAGTAAAAATATTACTTAAATGTGAAAAATGTGAAAAGTGAAATATTACTTAATATTGAAATCCACTTAGCTCTTGCCTATTTCAGCATTTTTATTTTTTTTATTTGTGTTGCATTTATGGACATTTTCATTTCAGTCATGAAAATAAAATGCTGGGATATAAATTACTGAAATTATGGTACTGCAATATATAATTCACATTAATATACATACTCATTTTAGGACAAAAAAATTCAGTATTCATCTTAAAAAAGAGATAGGTCTGGAATGGTCAGCAGCACTGTATTTCTTCCATTCAGTGAGATATTGAAAAGACAAGGAATCCATAGTTGTAAAGGGTATGAAAAACATCATCAGCATTCAAAAATGCTGTTTACTTTTATGAAAATATAAGATAACAAGTAATGAATTTGAGAGGAAAATTAAAGTGCAAAGAGAATTAGTTCTTTCTACAGGCCCAAACCGCTGTAGATGGTATGGAAGCACAGCGGGATACAAAAGTAGGTGTTTGTATGGATAATAAAAGCATTTAAAATTGCGTCGAGTAGGATTATAAGGCTTGCTATCTCTGTCTTTCGGAGTATAAGGCAGCTGATGCAGGGAAAGAAAGAAAGGTGACAATCTTTTTATTCAGTTACATCATTATGAATTAAGAAGTTTTTTAAAGCAGTCTGAAAGCATTTCATTACCAGAAAACATGTTAAGGTTAACTCAACCATGTTTAGGGTTTTATGGAAATAAACCCATACTTGGCTGTAGTAACATTAGGCAAAACAAGAATGTTCTCATTTTAAAAAGTTTATCTTAGCTTTGCTTTGTCTTGCCATGTCTTCATCCAGCACAGGCTCTGCTGAATAGCCTGGGTGCCGCTTCTTTCTCTCCTCAGAACCCTGTAATTGGCATTAGTTTGCTATTGCCTTTAGAGGCCTCTGACGTCCCTTTAGATGTGCACGCGTGGAGTCCCTTACTAAATAGTCTCCCCTAGAAGATCAAGTGCTCCTTGGTGTCAGGCAGGAGCAGAATGGAAAGGCAATTTGAAATTTAAAAAGTGAGCTTTAACACAGTCATTTATATTTTGAATGTAGTCTGGTGCTTCTCACGTGGAATAAGAAGAGCACCTGCTGTAGGTCTGAAAGTTTTTTCACACAGATGTAAGAAAAGCACCAGAGGTTCTTTTGTGAATGCGGAATTAGGACCTCTTTTTTCTTGCAGCCTTCCAGTACCTAAAGGAGGCCTACAGGAAGGATGGGGAGGGACTGTTGATCAGGGAGTGTAGTGATAGATGGCCTCAAACTGAAAGAGGGTAGATTTAGATTTGATATCAGGAAGAAATTTTTTACTGTGAGGGTGGTGGGGCAGTGGAACAGGTTGCCCAGAGAAGCTGTGGATGCCCCATCCCTGGAAGTGTTCAAGGCCAGGCTGGATGGGGCTTTGAGCAACCTGGTCTAGTGGGAGGTGTCCCTGCCCATGGCAGGGGAGTTGGAACTAGATGATATTTAAGGTCCCTTCCAACCCAAACCATTCTGTGATTCTGTGATTTTCTGAATAAACCAAAACAAAAAAGAAAACAAAACAAAGCAAAAAAAAATCAAACAAAAAAACCCAAGAAAACCAAAATTTTCAATCTAGAAGGAACAAGATACAGCATACAGTGTGATAAGAAGAGTCATTAGAGACAAATGATTCCACTTACATATGAAAATGCGGATTCAATTGTCAGGTCTGATGGATGACTTGGGATCAATTACAGCTGTTTTAAATATGATTAAAATACAAGGTTTTGGCAAAATTTAACTTAACCGACAATTTTATCAACTCCATATGTAAAATCACACTTAGAATAAGTCAGGGGAAGAAGGTACTAAATTTACATATTTATTCAGGGGATTCACAGGCTAATGAGAATTTTTAAACCTTTTTGACATGTAATTTTCCCCCCCAAAAAAGTTCAGTTCTCTTTAGTTATTTGCATTTTTTCATGAGTTAAAAAAAAACAACAACAAACATCAGTATAATTATTTAGATCTGAAAAATGTCCCAATTACTAACCTTTATTGATATCTGTGGTACCCACAGAGAAAATATTCTTCAGAATCAACTTGGACAAATCAGTGTTTTGTTACACAAAGTGAACAATATTAATTTCGTTCTCTTTGTATCTTGATTTTAGCACACTTTATTGCAACTAGCAGGTGACACACCACAGTGGTAACTAACCTGGGAAGGCCTCAATATTGCCAATAACATATAGCAGGCTGAAAAAATGAACTTGCTTTTCTGAGAAACAAAATAGCAATCATTACTTGGACTGAGTTAGTGAAAGATATTAGTTGCTGAAGAAAAGACTAAGTTAAAAGTTTTGAGGTAACACTTCACATGAATGCTATGACAGAATGTCAAGAAGAGAGTAATAGTAGCGTGAATGATACAGAATATGAGTCAAAAATCACACTGAGAAAGATTAGGAAAAGATTGATTAGAGGGAGTAGTGATACTGTACTGTACACTCACAGGGTCAGATATTTTGACAAGGAAAGAGACCTTGGTTGTGTTTCAGATGGTTAAATATTTCTGGGAATTCTGAGACTAACTTCCTTGTTGTAGATTTTTTTAAAGAAAATGTTGCTAATATGCATCTGTCCCTATTATTCTATGTGTTAATAATTCGGAAACATTTTAAGACACACCAGTGATACATTCCTACTAGTTTTATTTTTTCTGTTTCCCTAAAATTCTCATGTGTAAGCATAAACCCTGGTAGAGAAAAGAACTCGCTTGTGTGGGAGAAAGCACTTACTCAAAAAACAGCATTAATGAAAGGGAGCAGTGTAAATTGCTGGCAAAGCAAATTGCTTTTAGCATGGATGTTCTCTTCAAGGTCATTCTGGTATAAAAGTCCTTTGCATCTCTCTTGCATTATACATCTCAATAAATTTGTATTTTTTATTAGCAAGGTATTAGCGTTGCTCAAGCACATTTGTATGCAAATAAGGTTGGGTAGAGGGGTGCGGCCCCTGTGCTAGGGAACGTAGTGAAGTCCTTTCCCTGTCCACATGTGCTACAACACGTGACACGTGTTCCATATCCTTATGTGAGGCCACAGCAATGGAGAGCTGGACACAGACACGAAGGGGACATTGTGCAGTGCAGCATCTTCTCCTTGGCTTTGCTGCAGAGAAGCTGGAGCACTGCACAGCAGCTGGGACTCTGTGACCACCTTGGTGACATATATAGAGCACTGGGCGATCTCATGTCTCTTCTCTCTAAGTAAATCCATGCCTAGATTAGCTGCAACTGATTAGTTGGGTAATTTTAGAAGCAATACTTTGTTTATGCTAGAGTGTGCCTGTCTTCTGGTGACCCAGAGCTCTGATTCAAACCCCCAATGTAAGGATAAATTTCTCCATATCAGAAGAGAAGCCAATGATGAGCATGCAAATTTAAATCTCACTTCTAAAGGATGGGGGTGAAGAATTCTAGCTGTACAGAGGTTAAATCAGGCTTACGTTTCATCATACGTTGTTAAATAGTTCCATGCAAAATTACATTCCTCTTTCCTCTTATTTGTGGAACGTATGTTGTACATGTGGCCTCATCTAATCTTTTGCCACTTTACAAAGCAAAATCTAATTCTGGTTCCAGAGGATGGAGCAGCCTTCCATTACACAAGTTAAAGGATATGTGCTGCAGTTCATAATGTGTGCATGTACATTATAAATTCATTTGATTGCTCTACAGAGATGTTGATCCTAATTAAGACTTCATTGGCTTTTTCATTGAAAAGTGTTAAAATTTCCTAATTAGGCATGAAAAAAATGAAGAAAAAAATTAAATTAAGATTCTTTACAGAAGTAAACTAAGTTTCTGCCAATTTTTAACTCACCTATAAGCCTAGGACGGGTTTTATACTTCTGTGTCTCAGTGTCTCGTCCTCTTCAACTGAGACAAGGATGGGGGATCTGAGGGACCAAAGTCTTGCTCAGGCAGTACTTGTCCATTTGCGGTTTAGGCAACTTCCCCATTTTGTGGGTCCCAGATGTATCATACAGTTTAGTACAGTAGAACTCTGCATGTGTTAGTTTGGGACTTTCTTTTCTGAAAATTACACTATCCAAAGAGGCTTCTGAAGAAGGGAAGCAAGCAGAGCAGAAGACAGGACAGAGCACTGGTAGAAACAAGGAAACCAAATGCACAAGGTAAAAGAAGTGGGGTCCGCTGAGTCTCTTGGGTCCTGGCATCTCTCACATCCCCCACTTTCTATTTTCTGATGCCATGCCTATTTTTCCAGTTCACATCTCCCTTCTCTTCATTCCTCCTGAGGAATGCTTCCTATTTCACTTTCTCCACGGATTTTAACTTTGTTCTTCAGTCACTTTATAAGGATACACAACATTAATATGTTGTATATTAATCCAGCAGAGACAGTTCTGAGATTTCACACCTTAAACTCTCTCCACACGCAGCACTAGAGATGTAGATAAAGACTGTGTACAGTTTCCCTGTCTGCTGCATGGAATGAGCTAAAAATCGTGTTGGAGTACATTCACAGCTTCTGTGTACTTGGGAACTTAGGGAACCCATAACAAGTGTGAGCGTTTGGCTTCTAAAACTTACGTATTAATGTGGATATTGGCATCACCACTAAAGGCAGTTTCTGTAATTTGCAGTTGTGCTGTCATGTGAGTAATACTAAATTAACTAATATTTGAGTGAGGGTTCTCTGACAAATGAATAAAATGTTATCTTTGTGAAATATGTAAAGCTTAAGTGGATACAAGAATGAATTTTCATTTTGTAGGTGCCTTCACATAGTAAAAAAGTGGTGGCTTTTGTCTTATTTTTCCTTTCTTTTCCTGACAGTACAAACAAGTGGAACAGTACATGTCATTCCACAAGCTACCTGCTGAAATGCGCCAGAAGATCCATGATTACTATGAGCACCGCTACCAAGGCAAGATCTTTGACGAAGAAAACATTTTGAATGAGCTCAATGATCCCCTCAGGGAGGTAAGATTAGAGTATTTGAGTAGTTCTTCATGGTAACGAAAACTTTCATGTCTTTGCTGTTTCTGTGTTGAAATGCTCTTTCTGATTCTATTCTGTTAATATTTAATCTCATTTGACCTAGGGAATGAATGGCCAGGAGAATTAATTTTATATTAGGCCGACATAAAGAAATAAGCAGATTTACACTGTTCTGAACCAGTCTGTCAGAGTAATTGCCACACGAGGTAGTCAAAGAGTAAAATCCCGTCCTTAATTATTGAGAGAAACTCACACTTCTCTGCCATTCTTTAAACTAGAGAGAGACTGGACTAGAATGGTGAAACATTTTTTCTGCTCTGCCTACTTGCTAGCCACGCATCTGTGCAGGTGAAACCACTGAAAGTGAAGGGAGAGCTGCTTTGTTTCATTATGTGAGGTGGCATCCTTCATTAAGATGGTCTTTACTTCAGATGAGGGAGCCGGAATATGATATACAAGCCATTAAAAAATCTTTTTGTTAAAACTGTAGTCTGTATGCCAGTTTTGGGGCTTTTATTATGCTATGCTATGTTATGTTGTATGTGGAAGCAGCTGAAATTTTCTTTGGCAACCTGCTTGTGTGGGAGGAAGGCAGCGTTCATCTTGCTGTAACAGAGATAGCTGCTTCATGGTAATATAAATCTGACAGTCTTCTGTTGGGTGACGCTCATGCCTGACCTACTCAAGGATGTTTGTGTTATCAGTTGGCTGATATCCTCTACTGAAAGAAGGAAGAAAAAACAGAGGAGAAGAATGAAGCTGAAAAATTCAGAGAGAAGAAAGCATAAACAGGGAAAAGAGAAAAGAAACAAGAAAAGGGGTGAATAAAAAAATAAGGAACAGTCTGATACATGATGAAACCTGTGTAATTTTCAGTGATACCAAGTAATGCCTGTTAGTATCCTCTGTCATGGGAGGAGTGGTGCTGAATATATGTCTGTATATGTATATGTATATATAAAAATAACACCCAACAGAGCACAGAATGGCATCTGTACTTTTGGAAAGATCTGTGAAGATTGGGGTTTCTTTAACAAGTTTTGTGTCATAAGAAGAGCATAGGTCTGTGATGGATTGTCTGTACCATTGAATCCTGCTCTTTGTTGTGAAGGGAAAACACGTCATCTGATCCAAACCCAATCAAGTTCTGTATTTAAAATAGTTATAAGAAACAGCGCCCATCCACACCCATCCACAGGCTCTGAGGGCAGCTGGCACAGTTTCGCCACATCTGTGTTATGAAAGTCTGATAGTGGCCTCCCTCACAAACTGCCAACTGGGAATGGTGAATGGTGCCCAAAATTGCTGGGTCATTGCTAGATGGATCAAGTCAAAATCAGGCCAAACCATGATTGTTCTAACAATTTAACAATACAGATGACTGAATTCCAGTGTCTGGGCCCATTTAATTCCCTAACATGTGACCTGAGTCCTTTCATAATATTGTGAACTTGTAAGTGTTTTGGAGGGCAGGTGGAGGGCTCTGGCTTCTGCACTGCCTCTGCCAGTTCACCCTGTGGCTCCCCTCAGTAGCTTTCAAAATGTCAAGAGCAGAATGTACTAGGAATTACCCCTAGAGTACAGTGACAGTCAAAACATGAATCTTAGCCAGTACAGAGCTTTTGTTTTGTTAAAAGAACAGAAGCATGTGCAGATGCATCAGCCACTGACGTCAGAAACAGTTTCATCTATTTCTGCTTTTAAGGAAAGCATTTGTCCATAAATGAAGTCCAATACCCTTCCATTGCAACAATTTGCGGTTACAGCACTGTAATTACCTGTCTTTCCCTCCTGTCCTCCCTCCCTACTTGTTTCCTCCCTCCCTCCCCTAGTCCTGTTCCTTTCCCTTTCTTTTTTCTTATTGCTTAAGAGCAGCATGGAAAGTTTGGTCAAGCATAAAAAACAAAAAGCACTTCTGGGGAGAGATCAAGCATGGAAAATTTCAAAAATTAATGAGCCACTGAAAACATGGAATAAGAATATAATTTCACAGAAGGAGTGGCTTCTGTTTTTGCTGTCATTGTGCTGTACTTACCATGTCATCTTTGTTCTCTGTATTATGTAAGAAAAAATTATTTACTCAGCTACAATCATGTAGCACACTGCCTTGATGACAACATAGTAGTTGTTCCAGAAAAAGATCCAAAAGAAAAAGTAAGAAGTGGGCAGTTACAATGCCATAACGGGTTTCCCAACGAATCTCCAAATTCTGGTGGCAGCTCATGCACTGTGCCCTAAAAACACTGCTTGGGTGTTTGCTTAGTTCAGCAGTTTCAAATTATATTTTAGCACCACTTCAGTAGCAGTTTGGTAGTGAAGGTAGTGGCTTTTTGCTGTTACTAATGGATAACAAATTGGAGCCTTTTAAAGGCAGGATGCAGTTGTTTGTGTATTGGATGGGATATACCATCTTATTTGCCAATAACTGCACAAGGCTATAACGTCCAGGTGATAGCAGAGATACTCCAGCTGCATCATTCAAGAATAAATATTTATGGCATTTCTTAAATTGTTGTTGACGCCTGCATTTTATTATACTTTAAGTTTAGCATAGGGTAAGAACTAAACATTCAGAGTGTCCACAAGGCATACTTAGCTTGATGAAAGTAGCTTCTGATGAAGACATTCAACTGAAACCATTTTTTTCTGTTTACAGTAAGCAGAACGAAAGAAACCATACAAACTACTGTGTAGTTATAGAATGAATATTATCAAATGTTACAAAAAAGTTGTAGTGTCTTCAGTTCTTGTTCTCAGCCATTCAAGTTTACAGTATGGGCTGAAATTTTCCACAGCTAGACTCTCTTTAGGAGTGACGAACTTTTTTTGTCCATGTTTTAAAATTTTGTCTCACTCTTTTTTAGCAGGGAAATAATTATGCATGATATAAATAAGAACATTCAACCACTAAAAACAGCTAAAGGACATCGAATTAGCAGTAAAAATCTGGTGTAAAATTAATTCTTACATGATAAATACTACTAAGAAAGAGGTATATGCTTATAGTAGAGGTAAGACTTTTTTGGTAAAAGGTGTTCATCTTACTGAGCTTATGAAAATTCCATGGGGAACATTCGTAGTAGTTTGTATGATTAAAACAATGAAAAGCTAAGAAAAGGTTTGAGGCATGTGTGTGAGTGGCTACCTTTGTTGGGTAACAAAAGAGAGTCATATTTATTGTGGGGAATTAACTAGGGCTTCATAAAAAAAAGGAAGAAAGAATCCTGAACATTTCTAAATTTTACAACTCTCTCTTTAGGTACTTCATAGCTGATGAAAGCAACAGGTAGCTGACTTGTATCAATCAAGGATAAGCTTGTATTAATAGATTCCCTTCGATGACTGGGAACTAAGCTAGACACTATTAGAAAATGGGACTTGAAAACTGTATCTTCTCCCCAGTTAAGTTAGCTGCACAATTTGCGTGTATTAGTCCCATGGTAATGTAGTTAATTGGATATCCTCAGCTTTACACACTCAAACTGAATTAATTGTGCATTGCCATATGTGGTGTGCTACTACCTGCTCATAAGGAAAGGTGCTCTCTGATGAAAGGAAAGAATTAAAGATTTCTTTTCATTACACTCAGAAATTTCACTCTTACTGAAAAGCATATCCCTTTTTTACCACACGCACACACAAACACACACACACACACTCACTCACTCACTCAGAAGAAAACCTAGCTGACTAGCTTAGAAAAAAGGCTACATGTTCAAACAGCAGTTGACGTGAAATAAATTATGCCTTTAACAGCATTTGCAATTAACTATCTCCCTCCCTCATTTCTTGAGGTAGTAATTAGCAATTGGTAGCAGTTAGCATGTTTCTCTTATCTAAATACCATCTCTGGTTCTTCAGCAGACAGAGATACTTGTGAAGTTTTCTAAAGTTCGCATTTTTTAGCTTGGAGATCTTGCTACCTATGTGTCTGAACACCATTTGGCACCACAATGCCCCAGTCCCAAAAGTGGTCTTTATAAGTGTCATGACATGAAATGGAGGTGATGCAGACAATAAGAGAAAAAACACAAAAAAAGCCCCACAGCTAAGAGACATATATTCTAAAAGGACACCTGAATTACAAAAATTTAAAGATACATATGCATAAACAGTATAATCTAAGAACAGAGTATAAGAAATGTCAAAGTGGTTCAGCTGTGGCGTTTGTCTAAGCCACCAGCCTCTCAGCCGTGGCTGTAGGTGGATGCCCATCAAAGAACGAGAAAAGGACAAGTGTCATCTTTCCCTTAATGACTCTCCGAGGCTCCCAATATTTTCAGTTCAAGTGATTCTCTGAAACTGATGTGATTTGTCTACTGGGTAACCCTTAATACATATCTCTTCCAATTACTTATCTACACTGAATCCACGTTCTCTGTCTTTAACCACAACATCCTTTGGCAAGGAGCACTGATCTGTACTCCGCTGCCTGAGAAACCACCTCCTCATTTGGGGATTGAACCTGGGTCCTACTGTTTTTTGGTTTTGATGGCCATTAATTCTTGTAGAAAAAGTGATAGTACAGTCAATTCCTACCCACCTACACCCTTAGGATTATGATTTTATAGACTTCTATGATAACATCCTTAAATGGTATTTTTTTTTGAAGGTAAAAAGAACTATTTACTTAATTCTTTCTTGCATGGAAGCCAGCTCACGCCTGTGATCATCCTTCCCGTCATTCTCAAATTTTTTTCCTGGTTGTACTATTGCCTTTTAGAGATGAGAGCACCAGACCTGCAGCCAGCATACTAATGCTACAATAATAAGAATAATTCATTTCCTAATAGTTACTAACATTAATTTGATTTTTTAATCACTGCTAACCATGGAGTTTACTTTTTTTTTTTTAATTATATCTGTAAGAGCTAACTCCTAATAAGTAATGGATACATTATTTTATGTATTTGTCTAGTAGTATCACTTAACAATTCTCTCCATCAGTAATTTTCAACCAGCCTATAAGCAGCTGCTTTTAGTTTCATTTTAACAAGCTTCTTCATCTTTTCACGGTGCTATTTCTGAAATTGAGCTGAACTGTGTGAAGTTCTTGGCCTTTGTTATTCCCATAGGGATAGTGAATGTAAGTACATAATGTTACCTATTATAGCCTAATGAGTCAGATGTAAGATTCTGAAAAATATCCTGCATGGTGCTTAGTGTTGCATCAAGGGTAGCATTTTGTGACAGTTCTTGTAAGGGAGGTACTCTCTCAACAAAATAATGAAAACTTTCCATTAGTGGATTTAGAATTGATAATAGTTTGGTAACTTCACTTTTTTTTTTTCCCCAATTGTTAGCCTGCTACTTTTCCCCATTAAAACTTACTTCCTTTTGTAATATCTTTCCTTCTATTTAATATTTATCTTTAAAAATCACAAAACATTATATTATCATTTAGACTATACTATAATCCTAGGCACAAAGGATGAAACATCTCCACAGTTAATAGTATGAGGCTAAAATGTGGTGTTGATTAGACCTTAGTATGCTTCAATCCTTTTTAATAGTGTAGTCATGATTTCTGGATACAGGCCATCCAACATTAAACTAATGGTAGAAAATCAAACGAGTTTATTAAAGAACAATAAAGTATCAGAGTCAATATTAAATTATTGTAGATTCCAAATATTTTGCTTCCATAACAACATCCAATGTCCATAAATTTAGCTCATAAAAGACGGAGAGGTAATTCTTTCATTATAATCCACTATACTTTTACGCATTTCTATATGCAGCAAACCTTGGTATGAAGCTTAAAGAGGGGAACTAGGGAAAATGCATCAGAATTATAGATGTAGTCATATGGGAACTCATTTAAGTATCTCTTTATATAGCTATATGAAGAGAGTGAATGCCTCTTTATCCAGTGCATTAGAGGTTTTTTTCTCATAGACACAGTTAAAACATAACTTTAGTTCATACTCTGGAGTACTGAACTCATGAAAGAATTATGCAGCCTGTCAGTCTCACAGAATAAATGCTGATATACCACAGCATTACTTATTCGACAAACGCTTAGAAAAAAAAAGTATTGGTATTCTTCAAAGATCTCTGTAAGATATGCCTAAATAACAGTCTAATTTCAGCAAAGCCCTGAAAACCTCTTAGAAAGGACTATAATTAAGTTTTTTAAATTAAAAGTAGTAACAAATGGGACACCTTAATGTTGGAAATGAGCAGACAGTCACCAGGTGATTGGATCATTGTGTTTTAAGATGCTTCGCACCAGCAGGTGTGACATGGTAACAAACTGTGTGCACACTCAAATATGTTTCCCAGGGACCTAAGACAGTGAATTTTGATTTCCTGAGCTGTGGGGAGTGTGCTTGCTCCTCCACATATGCACGTGTGAATGTACATGCTGCAGGTGAGACAAAACTTCTGAATTGTCAACCACTTTCATTGCTGTTGCACATAGTCAAGAAACTTTGATCACACACCCTTCTGTGTTTGACGTGCTTTGTTAGCACATCCATCCTGAGCTGAGATATGCTTTGGCAAGTCCAAGATCTATCTACTTCCAATAAAGCAGCTAACAATACAACAGCAGTTCTTAGTAGTTATGATTTTGAACAGTCTTGTTACAGCACCTATGAGATTCCATGTCTTAATTGTTTAATAAATATTTCAGACATAACAGTTCTTTCATGAGCTCTTTAAATATACTAATCCAAATCAGATCCCCAAATCTTAGTGCAGTAGTTGTGTTCCATAGAAAGGTAAGTTTTTTGAGAAAAAGACCAGACTATTTAGATGCAAACTAAATGCTGTGAGGGATGTTGAATCCCATTACAGAAGAGTAAATCCAGTCTGTGCCTGCTCCTGTCTGAACTGCTGTTCAGGCATCTGAAGAGCAGAATCAGAAAGGTTTTTGTGGGTACCAGGTCCAGCACATTGAGAGAACAGCAGCTAATGCAACAGGAGTGCTGTCCCGCGGAGGAGAATTTTGCACCAATGCCTTACTCAGTCCGAGATGATGCTTCAAAGTGTCTGTCATGTCCCAATTTTTAATGCACTGAAGAACTGTTCAGTGAGCTGAGACCCAGCTAGTGCTGGGGGCAGTGGATGGAAAAAGTCAAACACTTTTTTTTTTTCCTTCGTGCATTTTCTGCTGAAAGCCCGGAAAGGTTACTGCTTATTAGACAATGCTTACCACAGCATGTTCACTCCTATTAGGTCTGAATATGCTATTGCAATTATAGATGGCATTGCTGATTTTTAGGAGGTTAAAAATAATAACAAAGTACTTCAGATGACTTCTGAGTTAATTCTCCTTATGTAAACACATTCTTTTAACATTGTGCTTCCTTTGGCTTAGCCTGTGTCCTCTCTAGTAGGATATGGAAAGTTTTGGTTTATTTAGCAAAAACCCAATGATATTTTGCCCTAATCCCTGAATTGTGACTATGAGTCCATTATGTTAGAACAGCAGAGGTTGACAGATGATCCTTTGAACCCTTTAGAGAATATTGGAAGATAAATGAAAAATAAATACATAAAAATTCTTGATGCAGGGTTGGAAACTAGACCTGTTTTAATTCAAGATTAGGGGATGCAGGATCTGGATATAGGAAAGCAAACTAGTACCTGCCAGGGTTCTCCATTTTCCCCTCACAAGCTTCTGCAGCAAAAAGTCATGGCACTTGCATAAGGCGAGCGTGCAAAGGGGAAGGGGAAAGCAGAGGGCAGGATGCAGCCCTGATCCCAGTAGGAAATGTGATGCAGACAAGACAGGGATGCACAGCAGGGACGTGCTCGCATCCCTTTCCTGTAAATCTCATCCTCGGAGGTGGAAAGGGAACATCTTTTCCTTCAGTTTTCACTGTGGAATTTAAATTCTGGATGCAGAAGCAGGCTAAAGTCTTTTGAAGCATATTTGTTTGGAATCAGTAAAAGTGCTGTGGGGGTCATGGAATACAACAGTTTCTGTCTTGAGTGGGCACCCTTTAAACATGCCAGCGTCCATGAGAGTCACCACAAATAAAGCTTAGAGTTGTGACTCACCACCAGCAAGAGGAGGATAAATATGCCGTGAACTGTCTGATGCAGAAGAAAATATATGTGCCTATTTTTATGCACATGGTTGCACATTATGATTATGGTAGTAACAGCATACAGAAGGGTACACAGCATTTCCCATGCATAAATTTGGAGTTGCCTTTTAAAAGTATGTTATCTCAAAGGCAAAGACAAGGAGAACAAAAAACAACAGAGCAGAATATGTTCTGAATGCTTATTTATGGACTTAATTTCCAGTTTGTACAGTGATGATTTAAGAAGGTAAATCTCCTTAAAGCTGTGGGAGATATCCAAGTTAAGTTAAACTCTGCACATCATGGCAATGCTAGATCATGGTTTTGATTTTTTCCTAGTGTCACTTGAACAAAAAAAATGTACATTATTTTGAAAACTGCACAACAATCTATCTAATCTGTAGTTTTGGACTGTTGCTGTTATCTAGCAAACACAATGAGAAAATACTTACAATCTTTTCCCCGAAATTGTCTTGCAGGCAAGCTGAAGGTGAAATACTGATTGCTTTGCTGAAGTTTTAGTACCTGAAAAATCAGGGGTCTCCTCCTCAGTTGCAAAACAATCTGTTGAAAGTGTAATCTCTTTTGATGAAGAGTCTTTATAGAAGAGATTAAACGGAAATGGGAATTGCAAAGAAAATTTTGAAATTACTTATAAATGGACAGATAATGAAATTTAGCATAGATATGGATGCACACGATGTTGAATTGCACTCGTTTAATTTAAGGATTCACACTGAAGGAATGTGGTGTCTGATATTTCTGGTGATTAACAAGAGTATTCGTCCCCTTGGGACGAAACTCTTGTGATAGGAGATTGTTAGAGGCGAGTGGAGTTAAAAGCTGGTGCAAAATGTGGAGTCTGCCACTGTGAGTACAGGTACAGACTTCCTGGTAACTCCTGGGCTGAGTTCAAGGCAATGGGTTTTATCTGTTGTCTCCACCTCTTTCATGATACCTTCACGACACTGTCCTGCCCAGTGGTAGCAATGGATCTGAGGCCAGCCTCTGCAGAAGTCGAGCACTGACTGGCAAGGACTTCCCCTAAGAGGATTTTAATCTCCCAGCTTGTTCTGTGGAGTCTGTGTTAGTTAATTTTCTTCTGAGCAAATCCATTTTTCTTTTCCTTCATTTGTGAAAAGCAAAAACTCTATGGTTGGTTGAGGGAATACTAATAAGGTGCTCTAAAGCACATACAGTTGCAAGTTTTATTTATGAGGTGATCATTGCATGTTTGTGCGTTCTGATCACTATAGTACATTTGAAACAATGGATGGTGCCTTGCTAGAAGGCTAAACTATTTTGTAGATAAAATAAATACTTATATGTTTATATATATTTAGAAGAAAAGCCACATTCTTTGTACCTAACAGTTTTCATTTTAGCCTGGATTGCAGTCATTAGTTAACTCTGACTGAAAACTATTATTTATTTCTGTGATCTCAGGCATGTCACTTACATGTATTAAAGATAAGTTTATTTCATAGTGAGGAGCTTTTTCTTGTACTGAATTGAAAATCAGGAAGCAAAGATGGGTCTATTAAAAAAGTAGAAAAAAGTAGAACTACTGAGAATCATTTGGAAAATATACCTGATGAGAGCATTATGCTATAGGAGTTGTAGCAGATTATTTGGGAGACATCCACAGTCCCTGACACAAAAATCTAGCTGCTTATTGTACCACTCATAGCCACACATTGTATAAACACGTGTGTTTATGAAAAGACGAGTTTTCATAATCATCAGCATTTCACCAAGAGTAGAAATTCTACCATCAGTAGTGGTTGGAAATGAAATAGTTCATGCTTTTTAGCATCTGGCACAAAATAGATTCACTACTGAGAGGAAGAGAAATGCTGTCAATATTATGGGTGGACAGCTTATATATAACAGACCTTGAAAGGAATTAAGAGGCAATGACATCTGTAGAGATGCAGAAATGGAAGTGTATGTAGCTTGCTTTGTCATTCTCTAGCACCAGATACATTCTTCATAATATTGATACTTACAGCAATGGGACAAACTTAGAATCTGAGAAAGAGGTTAATACCCTTCCTGAGCCATTATTTAAAGTTCATGGCTGGCCTATTTTTAGGCCACCATGTGAGAAGATGTTCGCTGAAAATAGATACAGATCATGTGTCCTTGCAGAATATAGAACATCAGGACATTTCATTTCCAAAGAACATAATTGGGACTGGGAGCAGAATCTTCTTTCCTCTCACCTTTTTGCTTGTAGATTATAACTTCTGTTATACAAGCACACTTACATGAGTTATATTAACCTCTAAATATTTAACTAAAACTAATTTGAAATACAGTTCTAATAGGAGACATTAATTTGTTAAACTTTGGGTTGTTTACATTAAATGTACAAATATGTACATTTGTACACATATAGATATGTCCATGTACACATACAAATGTATGGGTGGGAGAGCATATATATCCATATATATACACACATACACAGACTTTCAGGCTCATACATGCAAACTCACGTGTCCAAGATGTATGTGTGAGAAGAATTCTATATATTACTCTGCAGATAACTTTGCATAGTAGTAAGTACGTACATTGCATTATGTACTCCAATATGGTCTTTATATTTCTCAGTGTTACAGCATATCTTAACACATATTTCCTCTGCAGCCAGTCTATGTAATATATTACCTTAAAATGAACTGTAATGACAAGGGTTTTAAGGGCTCCCCTATGATATAAAATCAATATAGATAAATTTATTCATAAAAGTAGAGATTAAGATATAGTCTTAAGATCATTTGAAAATCTTTCTGAATAAATTATAGGAACATATTTCTTATGGAAATAATCCTCATCCTATATTTAATTCATGGAGTAATGTAATTATACTTAAATGCTATTAATGGTTAAATAAATCTAAAACTTTGGGCAAGCAGATGAACTGAAATTATTTTGAAAAAGAATATTTAAATGATGCAAAGAACATGGCACTGCCTATGCACCTGCATCCTGTGGCTGCCGGGTCTCTCACACAGATGCTAATGGCAGTTCCCCAGTGTCCCGCTGTCATCAGGCTCTTTGCTGTTAGTGCATGTCTAGTCCTGGAAAGAAAGCACAAACACAAATATTTAAGGCCTTAGTGATTGCATGCAGAGAGCAAGCACAGCATAGTTACTAAATGTAGATGACAGAAGGCTGCAGGTATCTCCCCTGGTTTCTTGTTTATTATTTACAGAGCTGCTTCCCCTCCATGGTCCCTAGAACAAAAATTTTCAGGATTTAAAAATGCTGAGAATGTCCTATGCAGCCTTGATCTGTCAAGTCTTGATCATGATTTGGCTCCTAGTTGTAACGTGACTCTTTGTTATGCTGATACCATGCCATTATTAAGTGTGTCTGCCTACTGGGTGTTTAAAGCGTGCTATGCATTACTTTTACTCTAGCTGTTATTACTAATCCACATTGACTAAGTCTACTCCTGCCAGTTTGCCTTCTCTTTCTTCCACATGATCTGCTATCGAGTCTGTTCTTGCTGTCACCATTCCTACTTGCACTCCTCAGAATTTCTTTCACTCTTCACACCTCCCGTGTCATTTATGCGTCTCTTTCCCCTGCAGCTACCAATATTAGCCAAAGTGGCACTCTCAAGCAAATTCTATCTTCAGGGCTGTCTGGCTGTCACTCTACTAAGTTATTCACAGAGTCTTCATCTGCATTTTTACAATCTCATGATATCTCTTCTGGAGCCAGCTCTCCATGTCTCACCCTTTCTTACAACTGAGCGTCATCCTCATGTTTCACTGTAAAACTGGGCTCTAGAATCCATGCTTTCAGTATTTTTCTGCTTCTGCATGCTTGCCCTCTGGTGCAGCGGCCTGAATGTGATTCCTGAGCTCATTACACCCGTGTTGCTACTCACAACATAACATCACTGATCCCACTGTGCCTGATCCCACTCCAGCACCCTTTTCACTAGTTTCCTTTAGAAGGCAAATTGAAATGGTCTCATAATTAGCTTGTCCCAGTTCACATAGCAAAGCAGTGACGAAGGCTGATTCAGAATTAGAAAGGGATTGTGCATCCTCCTTATCTTTCTTTTTATATCCTTCTGTTATATATAGATGTGTACATCTATAGCTGACATTGTAAATATTCTAGCACGTACACACACAGGCATTCAGGCTTCTGTCTTTTGTCTGAGAAATCTAAATAAATCTTCTCATTGTTTACAAATGCACTTTTTTACCACTTTAAGATGCAGATTATATGTAATTTAGCAATGTTAGTTTTGTGTGTTAGATAAAGTTAGGAGTTTGCTGTTTCTCCCATATCGTACTATAGAATAGGCCTTCATTGAATAGTTACAAATCAAATTAGATGCAAACAGAAATGTACTTAAAAACTCTAAACATAATTTCAATGTGGATATTTCAAGCTCAGCTAACTGGGATTTATCCAGTATAATCAGTAAGATTTAATTTAAGCCACTTAATAATTTTATAGAGAGAGGCTTTGAACCAATGGGCTTTTAGTTCATAATAAGAAGTAAGTGTTAACCTAGCAATTAACAAGATAACAGTATTTCTGATCCAGAGCTCTTGGAGAGCTTTAAAATAACGCAGTAAACAAATCACCACTGATTTTTAAATAACTGTTTTCCTGGTGGTTGTTGTTACTGTGACAGCTAAACCATACACATAGGGTGTAGATAAAGCGCATTCTCTTGAGAACTACCTCCTTGCTGACTCAGTTGTTTTGGCCATTTGGGTTCCAGTACACAGGGGACTGGAGAAGGGAGGAGAGGACAAAGAGGGAGGGATGGAGTGGCAGAAGGGATTTCTTGCTTGTTGCAGAGCTAACAATAAATTCTCCATGGAAGCATTCCTAGCTTCAATTTCTGCTCTTGATCAAACAAGTGCAAATCAGAAAGAAGTCAACACAAAAATTTACGTCCAACCCATAGCTTTCTATTTCTCCTAAGGCATGTTGATTTTTTCCTGCCACCTAGTTCTTTGCTTCAATAGGTTTTTTTTGTCCCCCCCCCGCTAGCTCCAAACACAGATTTTTTCCTCCCTGCTTTCATCCACGAGTTGCTCTCTTCATGGCCTTCCCTTTCTTCAGTGAGACAAACTGTATTGTTAAGGCATCACATGCTGTTCTGCATTCTGACTGACATATTTTACACAACAAAACACCCAAATCAATATATTTTATCTAATAACTCACGCAAATATAAGTGTAATTCAGGTTGCTTTTGTGAAGCTCAGCTGTCTCTTCCTCTTTTACTTTCTGTCATGCACAACTACTCTTCCTTGCAGTCAGGAGAGTCAAGCACTGTCCTGAGAACAGCAGCACTCTTTACAGCTCTATTCTAAAACAAAGCCTTTTTTTTTTTTTTCTGGCAACCAGGTTGCCAGTCTCGCTGACTTTGGTGAATATAAGAAGTCCTCTTCATTCAGAAAAGATACAACTAGCATTTGAGCTGTTTTGTTTGGAAAGATACAGTAGAAAAAAATAGTAGCTGACACACAGATCACATACAAGGTCAACCATAGATTGATTGGTGTTAGTAAGTGGTATCACTGGAGTTTCACTACAAATGCACAAGAATAAATATGGTTTCTAGAGTCATCAGATTACCAGATAAAGGAGGTGACTGCAAGCTCCAAAGACAGTGGAAAAGCAGTGCTACTGTGGATATTAACCTGTGAGCAAGCAGAGTAGACGAAGTTTTGTAATTAGTAGCAAAACTATCTTTCTCCTGTTTCTTAATCATTGTTTTAGAAAAACATGAGGTGTGCTTCATTCATTTGTACAGCAAATATGATGACTAATTCATGCCAGTCTTCCATGTACTAACACAAGCTTCTGATATGGATATCAATATGATTTTGTAAACTTCACATCTCTTTGGATTCACTTTTCTGCTACAATTCAACAATACATGTATTTGAATCTGTAGTCTCATTGGCATAATGGGACAACTTCAGTATTTAAAATGCCTCACTAAATGAAGATTTCAGTCTTAAATGCCCCCTACCCAAGATATTATTTAATAAATACTATAGTATTAATGAGTATAAAACACAAATGTACATACACACAAATGAGAATGAAGATATTTCATTACTCAGGGGCAGAAAACTGTAACAGTGATTGTGAAATACATTTGCAAATTGCAGATTACTTATTCAGTTAATAAAAGGGAACAGTCTCTACAGCAACTACTGTATCACACAGCACTAGTTCCATATTATTTTCTGTAATGAACTCTGGGTGGTTTCTTACTTCAGGAAATTTGTTCAGTGGTACAATTCAGAAGGAAAACCTGAAAGAAATACAGATTGGTCAACTGGCCCAAACTTTAAGCACTTATCTGGATTATCAGGACTTCTCAGGCTTTTGAAATTAGACTGGCTATCTCACAATTACAGACTGCCTTAAAACATTGTCTGTATCACTAGTCTCATTTTGATGCTTCTTATCCTTTCCCCAGCTGGAAACCAAACTTCAGAAGCATAGAACATTTCAGAACATTGAAGAAGATGAAAGCTAAATTCCCTTTAAAAATAGCCCAGTCAAGGAATGGATGGACAGTTGGGTGAAAGAAAGGGTGAACAGATAGTGTCTTTTTTATTTCTTTCCGTCTTTCTTTTGCTTTTTTAATTTTCTAACTATAATGGAAGATCCAGAGAAGAGAAGCATGAGATGCACAGAACTGCTCTCCCTTAAGCTCCATTAAATCAATTAACAAGCTGGGGAAAAGATGGATATCCTTCATCAGACTGACTTTATTGAAGGTTTCGTTGAACTATATATCCTCCAAAGGATTATCCTGTCTGCATTTGAATTTAATGTAATAATAATTCGGAAGCGTAAAAAAATGCATATAAGAGTTGAATAGAAAATGCTAATCCAGTAGGGAATAATAGAAAACTATGCAGAAGGCCAACATTTAATCAATGAAGCCAAGAAAATATAATTGGTCAAATCTATTTCCCTTCTGCTTGCAAATGCATAAAAGAGATTGCTTTCTCTTAGAAGACAGCAATACTAGCTACTGTATGCTCTCTTTTAGGCTGACGTCTTAAACTGAGTTGAAGAGAGCTAGATAGAAAAAAAAGACCTGCTACAACTCAGTTCTGGTAGAATCCAAGCAGGGAATTTCATTCATTGTTTGGCTGGAAAGGGTATTTATTCCTCTCTTCCTTTTGCCTGCCTAAGCTTATGTCACAGATGGCTGGAAAATTTTCTGCATCTGGGCAACCAGTATGCAGGTGTGCTGGAGGTCTTGGGGACCTGAGGGCTTTGAAAATGTAAATACACAGGCTGTCCGCTGGTTTTCAACGCAGCTGAGATCACGTGGACTGTCTTTGCCTTAGCAATCAGAATTTATTCAGGTTTTGTACTTTGTCTTGAGGTCAAACATGTAGTTTACCTCAGATCAGAGCATTCTTGAGCTTTAAAATATGTAGCCGAAGGGGCTAGACAGTGAGCTTTTCTAAAACACACACACACACAATATACAGCTATGGAATGGCAAAATATCAAAGTCCTGAAGAAAAAAGAATGGTGTTTGTCAATGCAGCTCTAGACACAAATGGTGGTATCCAAGTTACCCTATTTGTAACTAAAATTTAAGCCACCTCTATGGGTTAAAATTGATCAATGTAATTGAAAAATGGAAAAACATTGAAATCCCATTCAAAGAGAAAAATGTACATTATTACTTATATTAAAGCCTCTGAGCAAAATTCATTTTTAAGTCATACACTCTGTATAGATAATTAAACAGAATGTATCAAAGCAATTTGAACAATTTCAGGTGCACCAGAAATGAAGAATATTGCGTCTGCTTGCCACATGTAGATTTTCTGGCATTAAACAAGTTGTGAGCTAATGATGTAGTCATTCCCTCAGCGGGGTACTAATCCTAGTCCTCCTGATTGCCTGCTGTCATAAAACCTGTGAGAACTTAATATCAGTAAGATGCCTCCTTTCTGCCAAAGTTGACTATAATTGACCAATGGGTTAAAAAAATGCAGGACATCATGAACACATACAGAATATGCCTCCTTAAAACCCAGGTTATATATATTTAACCTGCTCATACAGCCCCAAATCCTTA
Organism: Stercorarius parasiticus; assembly: GCA_013396915.1. NCBI lineage: Eukaryota > Metazoa > Chordata > Aves > Charadriiformes > Stercorariidae > Stercorarius > Stercorarius parasiticus. The sequence goes on along the minus strand of VWZL01005370.1, from coordinate 45,701 downwards.
AATATCATGATTTTTCCTATAGTTGTCTCTTAATCACTTGCTCAGTACTTTTTCTTCTATGAGTTATTTCTAAGAGAAAAAATAGCTTTCTCAATAAAGTGATTTCTTCCTTTCAATGGCCAGGAAATTGACTGATTTAGTTCCTCATCCTTTGAAAGCAGAGTGTAAAGGAAATGACACTTAGAAAAAAATTTGTGTTGTTAAAGTTATGCACTAGATTTTTACAATAGTATGTAGGAGTGACCTAATGAAACTAAGCTATTTTTCAGTGTAGTCATTAACAGACTTTGGTGGCCTGCGCATGAGTAGGACATAGTTTGTAAATGGAAGTAGTACCTTTCATTAGCTGAACTGGATTAGTGTGAAGAAGAAAAGAACCTTTCAGGCATACAGATACTTCAAGAACTTTGTCTGCTTTTTTTCTTCTAGCAACAGCTTTTTCCAATCAGTCTAACTAAAAAGACTATCTCTATCTAAAAATCTTCTCCTGGAGCAAAGGTCCTAAAAACCCTTACGCATGCCATCAGAGATGTTGGCCACCACCATGCCCTGGTCACAGCGAGGACAGCCTTGCGGCTGCCTCTGTAAGTGTGACATCTTGAAATGCGTTGGACCAGTCATCGTAAAATACTGAACCCACGCAAAATGATAATATCTGATGCTTTAACATCAGTTTGAAAAAATAGCCAGGAAGGCCAACGTGAGTAATAAAACCAGTACGCTATAAAGGAGCCGGAGCCAGTGTAATTGCCTAACCAATCTCTTATATAAAGCAGACCATTGCACCTCCAACTTAGTTCTTGTGTAACAGAGACCGATACTTGAACTAGATCAACACTTGCTCTGAATCACTCTTGCCCTTTAACCACTTCAGCTGTATGATATGCATATGATGTGTATCCTAATCCTTTCCTCAGGCTTCACTTGGTATTTTCTTCATGTAGAGGGGAGAAAAAAATCATCATTATGTCATTTAATTAAGATTTCATATTGGGAATAATCTGGTTCCAGTCTGGCTCCAAAGAATTAACTTAAAGAAAATATGAGCGAAAGATCTTTCTCCACATCAAATGTTAACTTTTAATTTGGCAGTTCGTTCTTTTGTTACCTTTCTTTTAAAACACAGAACTATTTCTCCTACTACTTTCAGAGTTACATAAAACATGTTCATAATCTTTACTGTTTCTTTCTCCCCAAGATGATATTTAAAGTAATACACAAGAATCTGAAATTGCAGCACTGTCTGTGATTAAGACTCGGGGAAATGTATTTTACTTGCTCTAAACGATCTCATATTTAAATAAAAGAACACTTTAAAGAAAAACAAAGCACTTAAAAATGACACATTTCTTTCTCCCTCAGTAATTTTCCACCCTCTAACGTCTTGAATAAAGAAAGTTTGTGCTTTAGCATAAACTTTCACAGAAAACTAATCAACAAAATGAATGCATTACTGGGACATAATGGCTGAAATTACCACAGCAGGGTGGTTTTGTAGCTATGCTGGTACCTTCATTAGGCAATTCAGACTGAGCAGGTAATGAGTGTGTATACATGGGTATATCCAGATATAGTTTACATACTGCTAGAGAAAGGTGGGCAGAGGATGGAACCATAAGAGGACATGAGGTTCCAAGGGTGAAAATCCTGCAACAAGGGTGTGTTTTGTTGGGATTCCCAAGATGAGATGAATTCCTTTCTATTTGGGCTGTACTGTCTCTATGCAGATGAGTCATGCAGGTCTGAATTCTCCCCTCTGCCTATATCATGCTCTCCTATTATGCTGTTAAGGTACATTACTGATCACTTGTCTTTTTTTTCCAGTTTCCCTTTTGTTTGCTTCATCTGGCCTACTTCTCAGCTTTTACTCCAGCTACGTTTTCTTCATGTTTTGTGCTCCTGTGCTCTCACCTTTTCAGGAATTTCAGTTTCTTAATCTCTTTTTAAGTCAACTTTCCTCCCTTCTTTTTTCCCTTTCTTCTAGATCTTTGTGTTCCTTCTTTTTATTTTCCTCCCATTCTTTCTTTCTTAACGCTACTCCACCTAGGTCTATTTTACTCTTTCTTCCTGATCATGACTGGAGTTGAACTTTCCACTCTGCCAGCCTTTTCTGTGCTTCCCCACCAGCTTCTATATAATTTTCTGTCAACTTTTGCTTTCTTTAGTAATTTCCTTTCTCTGCCTCCTGGCATGCAAGACAAGCTATTCACTTTCAGAAACAGAAAACAAGCAGCAAGTCTACTGAAAAGTCCCTGGGCAAGGCAAGACAAGTAATAGTTATTGCCAGCTTTCCAGCATCAGCCGAGACTGCAGTAAGGCAGTCTCATACGGAGCTGAGGATGTAGCCTGGGACTCCTCGCTTGATGCCACCATACTGCGAGCAGTAGGAGCAGAGAATAACTTTTGCTTGGGATGGAGGTATTGTCTGAAGCTTGACTGGGAAATGGAGTATTTAGATGAGAAGGAAAACCGGCTTATCCTCATCCTTTAGAAAGACAGTAATCTGGAATATCTCTATTATATTTATTCCCTCATACAGAATATACTTGAAGGGGTAGCGTGGGATTACTCCTCTTGACTTATTGACTCATCAGGATTCACTGATCCTGAATGCCCATGACACCTATCTGGTACTTCACACCTTGCAGTGCTGTTGCTTGAGGTAATTTTTGGATTCAGGCAAACAGCACACATCTTGCGTCAAATTTTCTATGTGTTTTTACAAGCAAGACTAGTTTTGTGGGGTTTTTTTAAGCTCTGATTCTAATGTCATGTACGTAGATAGTATTATCCTATAGTGTCACACCAGTAGCATCCATGTCTGCCTGCTGGTGGGAGTGATAGCCAGACTGCTCTTCCTTTCTAATAAATAGGAGTCTCCCAGTGCTCTTTGCCTCACATCTTTTCTGTTTTCCATTCCTGACCTGTATTCTTCTACATTTCAAGTTTCGTGCAACCATGAAAAAGTCTGCTCTCGGTCTCAGATCTGTCTCCTCCTGTCTTAATCTTTTATGTCTTGATTTTTGCTTAACAATGGAGTCCATACATGATGCAGTGTTTCAGGCATTCCAAAACCCTCATAAGAAGGGGAAGTTATGGCAATCAGAGACGCTGAGGAAGAGTAAGGCAGTACAACGAAAAGTGATGTAAGAGGAATATTGTTCTATTTCCATCACTTATAGATAATTCTCAGATAAAATGTTGCTGGTGGAATCATATCCCCACTGAATTCAATTGGAGTTTAGTGACTGACTTCAAAGATGTAGCAACTTACTCTTCATTCATTCTATCTTTAACCCAATAATTCTGGAATTAAATCTGCATTAAATTATGATTATATAAAAGTATTTATTTTTTGTATCCCCTTGGCTCATTACAGAGCAAAAAAGAGGAGGGAGAAAAAGCCTTATATAGTGTTTATCTAAGTATATAGATGTGATGCTATTGAGATCGGGGTTAAAGAGAATCGCAGAACTGCCCTTTGTTACGAATCAGTGTTTATTTCCACTTAGAGACCATTCTGTTTCCACCTTGACAGTAGATAACTTTCTTGTGGGATTGTCAGAAGATATGGTAAGTCTATCCCAGGAGTAGCACTAGGAAGTAATTTTGCCCTGTTCTTTCTTTATTTAATGGAAAATAAGACATTGCTGGAGATAACGGCTTTCTGCTTCACAGGTGCCTGGTGAGACATTTTGTTTCACATTATTTTTCCAAGTTCCGCTGGATTTATTTTGAAAGGGTATAATTTCTTGGGCAAAGGTGGTTGTTACTTCACTCTTTGATCATGCCCATGCTTCTTAATTGCCTCAGTGGCCAATGGATTCCCTTCAAAGTGAGATTCGAACCTTCTTCCCACATGCAAAGGGGCTGATTGGAAGAACCCATTATGGTTTTATTGCTTATACTGTGGAATTAGCTGAAGTTCCTCATCATGTCTGCAAGCAGGATATCACATAGTGGGAGTGGGAGGAGAATAAAGGAATTTGTTTGAACTGTGAACAAGTATATCTGACCTTGCTGCTCAGAGAGACAGCTGCATGGGATATACGAGATGTTTGAGACAGCAGAGGCATGGGAGGCTGGAAAAGCAACTTCCAGCAGGAGCGCAATGGGCCTCGGTCAAGGCAGGGAGAGCACTGGTAGATGGGATGTCTCCTTTACATCAATCACAAAGCCTTGACTTAGTGTAGGAAATGTTAGGGATACTCCACTGGCAGTAAAATTATATTTAGTTTTACAAAACAGTTAGGTGACTGCTGGCTCCATTTTTCTTCTATTTGCTCTGTGTGCGTTTATATACGCAGATGATCGTATATGCTTTTCCTGTCATGTTTGTGTTGCTAACTCAGTAGATGTTGCCTGCCTGAGCCCCTCTTCATGTGTAATACTGATTAGTCTCAGCTCTTCAGTACGCTGTTAAATCTGGATGACAACTGACCATGCCAGTTTTCCTAATACAAAGTAAGGTCCACAAGAATGAACTTGAAACTCTTTCAGAAATTGTTCATTTTTTTTAATTTAAAGCAAGTAGGACATTTATAGCTTTTTGGTAGTAATACTTACATGTAGATATGCTCATAGTTGGCTCTGTAAATATAAATACTCTTGGTGGGAGATGCCTGTAAGTCCTGTAGCAGTCTTAGGAAAATAGCGGTACTTTCTGTTTGTAAGCATATAAGGGTCTACTACATATGCATTTCTTCGGAGGACAGGAATGTATGCCTCTGTGTTTATAAAATGAATTAAATTCTGGGAAGGAAATCTTCCTGTTGATTTCAGCTGGTCCTGCAGCTAACTATAATGTACATTCATGTTACCACCAGAGTTGTTCTGATGAGAAAGATGTTACTGCTGTAATATTTGAAAACACAGGACTTGCATAACTTTATCAGTTAACACAGTTATTGCAACAGCTACTCTTGTTGTCAGGCAGTGTAATTCCTATTTAATTTTTATCTTTCTGTCATATTTTTCCCCTTAAAATCCAATGGTAATGATAAATAACGTGAAAAATCGCCTGAAGAAGACAACCTTTCACCTTAGACATACAAATCATACTGCACTGCAGTTTCAATCACTTCACTAGAAGCAAATGAAAATATAATGAAAAAATTAAAAAAAAAAATGACCCAGAAAGAAACACAGAAAAGTCCAATATGAGCATGAAGAACTTCTTTGTGAAGGAAGCAGAAAGTCTTTTTTTCAATGCTCATCATATTGCATATATTTTCTGACTATTATTATAATTATGTTTCCTTCCCATTTAGGAGATTGTCAACTTCAACTGTCGGAAGCTGGTTGCTACAATGCCTCTTTTTGCTAACGCAGACCCAAATTTTGTGACTGCTATGCTAAGCAAACTGAGATTTGAGGTGTTCCAACCTGGAGATTATATTATCCGAGAAGGGGCTGTGGGTAAAAAGATGTATTTCATTCAGCACGGTGTTGCTGGTGTCATCACCAAATCCAATAAGGAGCTGAAGCTGACAGATGGCTCTTACTTCGGAGGTGAGTAGGAAAAAATGAATTATAACATTGAAGTGAATGCACTAGAACAAAACATGTTCAGATATCAGATACCAAGAGACATCAGAGTGTCTTTTGCCTAGACAATTCTAGCTGCAGTGAAGAGTGCACAAAATATTTCTGAATAAGACATTTAGAGTCTGCTTACTGTTGTGAGGAAAGTTATTAAAATCAGAATGACCTTCCTGAATGCTGAAGTTATTTTGAATTAAGAGCACTGTTATTTAGCAGACATATTTAAATAAAAATATAATAATTTTCATAGTAATTTTATATCTATTTAAAAGTAAAATAAACAGGCTTCATCTTCTTTGAAAAGGGATACAATTTTTGAGTCATAAATGTAAAGTACTTCTAAAAGGTTAAAATTACGTAAGAATTACAAAATCAGGCAGTGAATAAAAGACCATTATTTATATGGGATATTTTGGTAGTCATGAATATTTCAAGCTGGTACTAGTGCTTTTTCACTGAATTTTAGCACACAGCAATGTTTATCTTTCCAGTATATACTTTGAGAAACTGGACTCCCTATCTGACTAGATAGCTCTCAAATAGATGTATATTAATAAAAACCAGACATGAATTTTAATCCAAGTTAGAATCTGAATATTAATATTTTGATGAAAGCAATCTCTTTTTTTATATATAATAATTGACCAGCATGGAAATGTTGTTCCTTCTGAATGCAAATTGTCCTTGTGCGGTAGAGTAGGTGTCTGCTTCTGTGAGTAGCAGCAAGGATGGTTTCCAGAAGCTGATTGAACATTTGTGTGTACCACTGCTGCCCATGATGGTTACAGTTAGTTGGTCATTGTATTACTTTTCTGTTGAATTCCATGAATCATCCCAGAACTCAGGCAAAAGCCTTTCAGAAAATGTACAATTGAAAACCTAATCAGTGGCATTTAGCTGGTGTACAGAAGTGGGAAGCTTAGAAAAGTGAATTGGGCTCAGTGTTTGAATTGGGCTATAGGGTTACTTAACTAATCCCATTTTAGAATCATATGCTACAGCAACTCCTACTCATCTGGCCAGCAGGCCTTGTCACCCTGCAGTAGCCTCTGCAAGGTGATTTGTACCGGTATTTGTAGAAGCACTTTGGTAAAGAGGTCTTGTGTTTATCCCATGGGCTTAGACGGTAGATGCTGAAGACAGGAGATTAAGGAGAAAGAAAAGGTAAATGCTGAGGAGAAATAAACAGAACAACCTTGGTCTTGGTCTTCTCTATGCTTAGCAGTGCCCCAGTTTATGAAAATGAGTTTGCAAGAGCCTGCATGCTGAATCTGACCATAATACTGCTCTGAACCAGCAGAGGATCAGAGGGGATTGCGCATGAAAGTATTTTACATAACTGTCAGCCTGTTGTTGCAGTGCAACGACTACTTAGTTCATCCTGTTCATCCGCTACCCTTCTTAGCAGAAACACAGACAAAAAATAAGCTACTTGCAATATCCAGACTCCACAAGAACATATTACACTGCATACCAAAGCAGTTTTCCTCATCCAGACTGCAGCTGGGACGAGACAAGGGGTGCAGACATGGGGGCAAATGCGTCCAAAGCCTGGCAGCTGCTGGGGCAAATGGGAGATAATAACTGTTGCTGGATGAGGCGAGAGCAAGGAGAGGAAAGGAGAAGGAGAGAAAAGGAGAGGAGAGGAGAGGAGGGGAGAGGAGAGGCAAGTGCACAGGGAGACAGAACCTGAGAAAGGTAGTGCCATAAGATCCAAAGTAGTGTGACTCAGAACTGTGAATTGAAAAAGTTTGGTTTGTCAAAGCAGGAAAAAAATAAACTAATATTCTCATCTCTTTGGAGAGGACATTTTTTTCCCTGAAATGTGTATCAGAGTCTGAGTACAGCTTCCTGACCAAAGAAGACACAAGTCTTCTTGTCATTGATAAAATGACAAGCTGGAAGAGTAAGCCTGTGTTCAAATCCTAAAACCAATAACACCTTTTTTTCTGCAATGGAGACATGCAAAATCTGAGGCTGAGATACCGTTTAAGAAGTTGCAACTGATAACTTCAAATTCAACTGTATAGCTCCCAGGTCTAACACATCACTATCAACACAAGCAAGGGAAGGACACACAGGTGGGAGGGGTGTGCTATACCTAAACAGATCCTTTTTCTATTTTTAAATGTCTTATGAATTGGAAATTCCCAGTCCCAGCTCAGAGGTGCAAACTGTTGGATGTCAGGTATGTGCTGGAGCTGAGTTTCCTGGGGGTCCTGGCTCTGGGGAGATTCAGGAGGAGTCCCTGGAGAGGCAGGGTCGCCTCCAGAACTCATGAAGGTTTTCGCCAACATCCTGCCTTGGATGTGGAAAATGTTTATCAAACTTAGAATACGTAAAATGTTTGTGTATTGACAAAATTGTATTTGTAGAAAACTTAGGACAATCTGGAGCTGCTGGAGAACTGGAGGTTAGTGTGAAAACCGATATTTAAGAAGAACCAAAGCAATGTCACCAGTATTTGGGAGAGGCTTGAATGGAAACTGCTGGGAGAGTGAAAGCCTGGAAAACCAGAAGTTGCAGTAATAAAGAGAGGAAATATCTAGAGGTTTGAAGACTGAAATGCTGTTCAACATTTAAATTCTCTTGCCTGATCTTTGTTCTTAATTAAAAAACCAGCTTCCCTATGGATCTGGGTGTTTTAAGTCTCACATAAAACTAGATAAAACTTATAATTGCTTGGAAATTCTTCTCAAAAAGAATAGGCCTGGATAACGGTCAGTGGAATAGATTAATCAGATTACACTTCACTTCTGCTTTACATTCTCTGTTGATTTTTGGGGGACGTGCAGAATGGTGACTCTAGAGAGCTCTCCATAGGTCTGGGTTTGATTACCATCTGCCTCTTTCCTCATCTGTGCTCACTGGTTTCTCCTTTCTGGAGGGAAGGAGTAAGTACAAGACAGTAACCACATAGATCTTGTGGTTTGTTCATTGGTGTTCCTGTGGGAGATCATCCTATCCCTTAACTTCATGTGTGTTTATAAATCTAATCCTCTTGAACTTCGTGTGCAGGAGCATTACTTAGCCCAGCAGCGTGTGGGATGCTAATTTTCATGCCATAAGTTTTTTTCAGACTGCTGATTGAAGGGTATTATCATCCTACGTATCTACTCCAAGTGCTAGTAGGAATTTGAAAGCAATTTCTGGTACTATCCTTTTCCCTAGGCCACGTCCCCTCTACCCTCACCCCCATTTCCCCTTTGATGGAATACATGAAATGTGTAAGTGAGTGCGTGAGAAATACTGACGAGCCTACACTCCCTCAGATCTGCAGTCAACATAGCAAAAAAACAATATCCCCCGATTATTAGATGATAAATATGTTCAGAAAAAAGTGTGATTTGAGGTTTACTATGTTCTTTCAACCTTTCAATAATGATCACAGAGGAAATGTTTTAAAGAGAGTGCCATAAATTACGTCTTGAACAGACATGGATCACTGGAAGGATTTTTTCATAAAGATTCAGGACAATCCACTTTCCTTGCTTTTTATTGTCATTTAAAGAAAATAGTAACTTTTTATTGCCTTACCTTAGAATCCCTGTCCTCACATGGTGTGCTTGTGTGAGTTTTTATAAAAGGGACAGGAAAGAGGCAATGAAGAATACATGAAGCTGATTGTCACAATATTGCACAGTTATATAGTCACCTCTACATCAGTGAAATGATGTAAGCCACGGTTACCAGTGGAGAATTCCAGGATTTAAATACTCTACAGCTGCTTTAATGGGATTCTCTAGGACCATATCTTGTTATTTTTGAGGAAATACAGCAATACTCATTTTTCCTAAATGTCTTCGGATTTTTTTATGTATTCCTTCACTTTTTCCCTCTGTTTTCTAAAATGTCTCCCAATTCCCTGTTATTAGGAATGGGATTGCTGCTACTTTCAGCAAATTGGTAAATGAGTCTTTTCTCTTTACAAATAAAAGAGAAACTTTTCCCACTGAGGCTGACACAGTTTTCATAGGAGGTGAAACAAGGTTCCCCTTAATGGAAATTATGACCTTCTGCTTCTAGCTGCTTCTGTAGGGACAGTAAAATATGAATGAAGAAGGTAAGGAGAGAGAGATGGTGGGGGCATAGGACAAAACCATAGGGGAGGTCAGAAGAGTGTGAGAAGTGAGATGGAGGTCAACAGAGAGAGGACTGTGAGGGTAGGAGTCAGGTTGTGAGTGGTGCAAAAAAATAGGAGACAGAGGAACTGTGAGTTCAGGAGAATGTCATGGCCATGAGATTGATGGAAAAGGCAAGAAAATGCAAAGTGCAAGAGCTCATCTGAACAACACTAAAGCAACTTTCAGCAGATGGAAAGGAGTGCAAACGTGCTTCACCTATAGCTTTTGAACAGCACGCAGGAAAACCTGACTGCACATGTGTCCGCAGCTAAGTTGAATTGGAAGCTTGAGATGAGCACACTTGAATTCATCCTTCCTGGGATGGAGAATAAGAATCAGGAGGCAGGTGAAAAATGTAAGCACTTGTATTTTGAGGATGTTGTGATGGCTAAATTATTTAATTTTTTGTCATCTTGTCCATGGCTTTGAGTATCTGCAGTTTACAATGCTGAAAATGTAAAGTCTTTGTTAAGTACACAGCCGTGGAGAATGAAAGCTTCCCATTTTTTTTGCCTGTGTCAGTGCAAATTTGTATTTCTCTTTAATAACTTAATAGTTCAAACTCTTTTATGCTTTAATCCCAGTAATAAATGGTAGGGAGGAAATTGCCAGATTTCAATCCTGCTGAACCTTTTCCTCTGAGTACCAGGTGATTGTATTAGAAATTACTCAAAGGCTTCTTGTGAAAGAAATTACTCAAAGGCATGATAATACCAGATATGCAATCTGAACAGATTGCGTATTAATTCTTCACTAGACACATAAAACTGCTAAAATGCAAAGATTTTGAAGTCTTCACAGATGAATCACAAGAATATGAGTCTTTTGCTTATAAAGAAGCATAGTTCATCATTTACTGAGGCTTTACAGAGCAGAAATAATAATGTATCTATTGAGCCTAATGCTAATCTAATTTAAATTAACCAATATATATTGGTATAAACTGGTGTAATACCACTGCTATAAGGCAATTCTGATTTTTGCTGGGGTAAATGGTATCAGAATCTCTCCATTCTATACATTGGTGATTCAAAATGTCTCATGATTAATTACAACAACAGACATGCAGGAGTGTAACAAACTAAAGAGAAGTTTGTTTTAGTAAAAGAACTGCTTTCCAACAATTTCCTTCGTCTTACTCAGTTGGCTCCACATGTGGGTCTTTAGTTATTTCAATAAGATCTGGTTCTGCAATTTCTCCTGCACTTCTGGAAAGACCTTTTGCTCCCCGATGCCTTGTGACTGTCCACTTCTCTGCATAGCCCTAACCCCAGCCCCTGTCTGCTGGTGTTCACATGCACTTTGCTACAGACTGCAAGCTATTGCTTGGGGAACAAAGGAGAAAAGCAGCTTTTTGCCATTTTATAACTCACCTCAGATTGTTACCCCTGCGAACATAAAGGTTAAAGCTGTCCCAAAGCTACTGCAGAGCACGTTGATGAATGGGAATGGTTTTGTGATGTCCTGTTCCCCTACAGCTGCCAGCCCTGTGGAGTCAGAGGAAGTACTCTGGGCGTGCAGTCGTGATCCAGCTAAGCATGTGCTGAACTGCCTTTGTGGTTACCTGGTGTGTAAGAGTGGGGCTGACATGCCTACAAAGAGAAAAAGACAGGAATAAATCCAGCACTACCCAACCAGTAAGGCTCAGCACAACTTACCAAAGTGAGGATTTCTGGGAACACGTCCAGGACTCAGCTGTTACTTCATTAGCTTTCTTGCTGGTGGACAGAGGACTGGTTGTTCACGGTGGTCCCATCCTGCTCTTGCTGTAGTCACTGGCAAAACTCTCAGTCTCTAAAGACACAACATAAGACTTGTCTCTCTGCTATCTTTTCCTTTCTCCATCTGTTTTCCCACCTGTGTTTACACAGGCTTGCCTTCATTCAGCAGCCCAGACATAAGTTCCAGGAAACTATAGCCCCTTTTTGCCTTTTTTAACAGATACTGTGTTAGAGGTGAAGGAATGCCGATATTGCTAGGGAAATCCAAACTGAGTGAGTAGGAAGTGTAGGTATATTTTATGAATTAGGCCTGGGGGCCCCACGGAGGTTTCGCTGTGTTTGCAGTTGGAGGGAGTTTCCTAGTTCAAGTAGGTAGGTGTGCAACAATTCATGGTACCCAACTTGTGATGTCTCCATTGCAGTTCCCCCCCCATTGTTTTTTCTCCCATTGAGAATCCCAGTGGTATTGTGCCACTTGGAGTCATTCAATAAATCAATTTGTGGACTAACTAAAACTTATATTGCTTAAAATATTTTTTTTTCTATGACCTTACAGGTATGTTGAACATATAGAAGTTCATGTGATTATTTAAAACTCATCTTAAGATATACATATGGGAGTTGCTGTGTGTGAATATGAATACGAAAATGTAATGGTTTACCTCTTGCATAATAACAAGAGACAAATACATGTTTTGTTTTACTTATTCAAAGGCAGATATTACTAATTGTGCTGAATATCATCATTCATCTAGCAAAATTATGTACAAATCAAATTCTCATCCCCATCTTCCCAGAATATGTCCCAGAGACATATTATGGCATCTTTCCTTTTTTGGGTTTATTTTTTGTAATGTGTAGTTCATGGAATATTTTGGATTTTCAAATGTTTTATTTCACTTAAATTATTTAATACTGTTTTAACAGTTATCCTTCCACACTTGAAATTCTAATAAATTGTATCTTGCATTTGCTTCAGCTTGTAGAAGGCCAATTAGCCAGAACTTCTTTGACCTACCTATTATTTATGGAGCTTTTCCCCATTTTGGAACAGCAACTGTCAGTATATTTTAGACCAGTGCAGTGGAAAATAATACCATGGGAAATGTTGAGTCACTTTAGATTATATTTTGCCACTTATTTTTTTCTGGGTACACTCTAGGTACTTCCTTTTGATAGACTACTTTTAAAGATATACAGCATAATACTGATTATAAATAGGGAAAATGCTGTTAAAGTGTCTAACTGCTCACTGCGTTAGACCTGGACAATATGATATCATACACAGTTTTACATTTTGCAAAAATACTGTATATGGCTACTCCTTATTCAAAGTAGTGGTGAATTAAGTCTCTCGATACTCATACTCCAATCCAAATAATTAACTATATGTAGCCTCCCGGAGGTGTGATTATTCACATTCTTAATGGCAAATACAAAATTAAATACTTTAAGGGAGCAGAATCTCCGGATCTCCAGGTCTCCATACCAACTCATTCATAAAACACTTTTCTGATGAACAGTATAGAACATTTTTCTAAAAGCGTTGTCTGCAAAAGGTCCTAAAAATGAAATGTCATTTTGGCACCAACTAGTCTGCCATTTTGAGGATACGTTTTCTCATGATATAGCATAATTCCTTGTTCTGCATTGCATTGTTCTTTTGACACCATAATTTACATAGAAAATACTATGTAGTCAGAACTTCTTGCTATCCAGACAACTATCCAGAATATTATTTCTAAAAGTCTAAGAGACTTTTTAAGAAGATAGTATGAAAATAACTTACTCTGTGATGCTAAAAGGTAGAAGTGGGTTTGGATTTAGGAGTTTTATTAATTAGCAAATGTAAATATAAATTTAACAATATTAATAATAATAATGCTAGTAATAATTCTTACTTTCTAAATAACATAATCTTCAAACCAAATTATAATTTCAATTCTACAAATTCATAAACAGTATAAATTTTTAATTTAGACTTTATACATAAAAGAATTAGACACAAGTAAAATATCACATCAGCATAGCTTGGAAATCTGAAGTGGACAACACAGATAAACCAGAAGATGATTTTGCAAGTACCTCCATTTTTTCACAGTAGAATTTAAACTAAATATTTGACTTTAGATTAAATATTTAATCTAAATGTTTAATTCAGAACTGACAGTCTCTGATCATTTGTTTAATAATTTAATGGAAAAAAAATGAAGTGCAATATTTTTACAGTCCACTTAAATTCTAGTTGAATACTTTAATTTGTAACTGTTATTGTTTGCCAAACTCAAGATGACAAGAGCATAACACTGAATACATAAGGAATTAAGTGGCTTTTTTCAACATGGAATAGAAGATATTGTTTAATATCTTCATCAATGACATAGACAGTGGGATCGAGTGCACCCTCAGCAAGTGTGCAGGCAACACCAAGCTGAGTGGTGTGGCTGACAAGCCTGAGAGATGGGATGCCACCCAGAGGGACCTGGACAAGCTCAAGAAGTGGGTCCATGTGAAACCCATGAGGTTCAACAAGGCCAAGTGCAGGGTCCTACACCTGGGTCAGGACAACCCCCAGTATCAACACAGGCTGGGGGATGAAGGGATTGGGAGCAGCCGTGAGGAGAACTTGGTGGATGAAAAGCTGGACATGAGAGGGCAATGTGCGCTCACAGCCCGGAAAGCCAACCATATACCCCGGGCTGCATCAGAAGACATGTGAGCAGCAGGTTGAGGGACGTGATTCTGCCCCTCTGCTCCACTCTGGTAAGACCCCATCTGGAGTACTGCATCCAGCTCCGTGGTCCTCAGCACAGGAAAGACATGGACCTGTTGGAGCAGGTCCAGAGGAGGGACAGAAAAATGATCAGAGGGATGGAGCACCTCTCCTTTTAGGACAGGCTGAGAGAGTTGGGGTTGTTCAGCCTGGAGAAGAGAAGGCTCCAGGGAGACCTATTTGCAGCTCACAAGGTGGGTAGAAACTTTTTAGCAAGCCCTCTTGCGACAGAACGAGGGGTAATGGTTTTAAACTAGAAGAGGATAGATTCAGACTAGATATAAGGAAGAAATTCTTTATGCTGTGGGTGGTAGAACACTGGAGCAGGTTGCCCAGGGAGGTGGTAGATGCCCCATCCCTGGAAACGCTCAAGTTCAGGTTGGACGGGGCTCTGAGCAACCTGATCTATTTGAAGATGTCCCTGCTCATTGCAGGGAGGTTGCACTAGATGACCTTTAAAAGCCCCTTTTAACCCAAAGTATTCTATGATTATATGATTGATGTATTATGACATATTACACTGAATTATACTTAATAGTGTATCAGCATTAACTTTACAGGAAATACGACGACTTAAAAACAGCTGGTTATATATGTCTTGTCAAAAATTACAAAAATCATTAGAGAATGACTAAAATGGATTGGCTTATTGCATCCAGATGTGCCTTGAAAATTAATACATGCCCAAAATGTCTTTTTTCCATATCAACATTTACTTATATCACAGTAGATAATACTTCAAAGGCTCTGCCAAGTTGTTTTAATGGCAATAATACATGGAAATAATAAGAGGCCTGCTCTAAGTAAGTCTCAAAACATCCAAATTAGAAGCCTGTTATCACACTGCTTTTCTTAGACCTGCTATAAAGTAGCATATTAAGCCTTATTTAAGGAAATGGACTGATAAGAACAGGAGTTGTCTCAAGAAATGGGCTACTCATAGATAGGTAGCAGAAAAGACAATTTCGGGACAAAGTAAAGAAAAATATATACCTTCAGGCTTGTTGACAGACATTTTTTAAAATAAGTATTCATAGAATCGTACAATTGCCTAGGTTGGAAGGGACCTTTCAGACCATCTAGTCCAACCATCAACCTAACACTGACAAAAGCCATCTCTAAACCATATCTCTAAGCACTATGTCTACCCGTCTATTAAATACCTCCAGGGATGGTGCCTCAACCACTTCCCTGGGCAGCATGTTCCAACGCTTAAAAATCCTTTCAGTGTAAAAATTTTTCCTAATATCCAGTCTAAACCTCCCCCCTGGTGCAACTTGAGGCCTTTCCTTTTGTCCTATCACCCATTACCTGGGAGAAGAGACTGACCCCCACCTCACTACAATCCCTTTTCAGATAGTTGTAGAGAGTGATAAGGTCTCCCCTCAGCCTCCTTTTCTCCAGGCTAACAACCCCACGCTTCTCATAAGACTTGTGCTCCAGACCCCTCACTAGCTTCGTTGCCCATATTCCTCTATAAATCTTGTCAAAGTTTGGGTCAATGAAAGTTAGGCAATTCTTTTCAGAAGAATAATTTTTCCCCCAGGAAATTTGTGCTATCGCCAATGAAATAAATGTACCGCTCTGACAATTAGAAATACTGTTAGAAAAAAAATAAGAATAGAATCTCTCTAATAGACCACTTACTGTACCAAATATTTCACATATATATACAAAGGTTAAGAAAATGAAGGCTTGGGAGGCAGACCTTTAGGGAAGACAGTAATGGAAAGAAATATAGCAAAAGAATCATCTTTCACCTGTATTTTAGATTAGGAAAATGGAGATAAAATGCCCATCATGGCTACCTGTCTCCAGCTGCTTCTAGCTCATCTGTTTTGAGGTTTTCTCCTTGTCTCACAGTAGCATTGGAGACAAACCCTTCTTTTTCCAAATGTGGGGATTATGTCCCAAGGATAACATCCTGCATGAAAGGGACTGGTAAAATACTGTTTGTGGGGGGTGCTGATATCCCTTATCATCTACTTCTTTTTCCTGTTGACCATTTCCTGCCTCCAGAAGACTAAAACCCCTATTATTACTATTGGCTATTACACTATAGCACCATGTCATCCTCAAACATAGAAGCGAATATTCTTTTCAGTCCCCATTGCATTCTCTTCCTCTCTTCATATATATGACATGATACATATGGGACATCTTCATAAAGGAGAAATTGTCTCAGCTGTTAAGGGCGCTGGCAAGCAGGGACAGATATTTGCAAACAAGAATCGTGTTCCTAACTTGCAAGGAGGGGACAATTCCACAAGTCAGTAAGCATGAGTCTCTACCTTATTGAATGAAATACAGTTTTGCATTTTTAATTGCTATATTAACAGGGGTGTAATTCCCCTTTTTCTCATCTTTCACTGTTTAAAAAATGCACAATTTCAGCCTTGCTGTTTCAGGCACATTTTCTGTTTCTTTTATTTGTCTGTTAAATTAAAAAAAAATAAAATAAAATAAAATAAAAAACAATGAACATGCTAAGAGTTCATGTGTCAGGGTCCTCAGAGCCATAAATTTCAAATTACTACAAACAGACAATAAAAACATGAAATAAACTGACCTGTTGGATTTTTTGGATTTTGTTTTGTTTTGTTTTTTAATAGTATGCAAAAGCTATCACAAATAGATACATTTAAATTAGGTCTAGGTAAATATTTCAAAAAGTGACAGGAGATTGAAACTGTGGCATTCAGGAAGTTGTTTTGGACCCCTAATTGTAATTGGCCATTTTCAGTCCCTCTTCAAAATAGTAAATACTCATCAGTGTATCTAGGCCTCCTTCATGAACCCTCTCTCCAGTTGTTGAACCCAGATATCTGAAAACAACTTTACAGACAATTGTTGGCATTTTTTAAATGAAGAGGTCATGCAGGAAGTGTCCGGTATTGCTCGTCTGCAATTCCATATTTAGTGTAAATAAGGTGGGAAAAGGTGTGGGTTTTGCATAGCTTTCTTTTGGACAGTCCAGATTACAAACCTGGCTGTAAAAGGCAGTAATTGTCTCCATTTTCCTTCCTCCTTAAACTCTCTCCTTTGCTGCAGGAACGTTCCTGCTGAGCAGTGACTATAGTGACTATATTTTAAAGTATCTTAAATATAGGACTGAATTCAGACCTAAATGTTTCCTGAGCCTTTTCATTTCCATCCATTCCATAGGTCTGGATTTGGGGGATATCACTTCCTTTTTTTTCCTCCATACTCATGACTAATACGAATGTAAATACTGTTTTGTAAAATAAAATCTGCATAGCTATATGGCATAGCATTTAATTTTAATTTTTTTTTTAGAAAATAGATTACTGAAACTCATTTAATTAGTGCAAGCTACACTCTGACTAATCATAAGACCTAGTGCTAGTCATTTTAGTATCTATAACAAAAGGCAGCATATCCAGTTTTCTATTTTGTGCACATACATTAAAATAGAAAAAAAATTATAGATAGACATATGTTTTCCAGAGTATGATAAAGAAAAAGGAGAGAGAAATGCAGAAGTACGTGTTAAAGCAATCACATTTTTATCATATGAAACATCTTCTCCCTGTTTCCTGTAACAGAGATGGTTAAGTCAACATGGAACTGGGAAATTGCTCCATTTCAGAAAGAGTGGGGTGTCTTGAAGCTTACTGTTTTGTTTTGTGGTGGTTTTGGTTTTTTCAATTGCTTGAAGTTTATATAGTCCTTTCCTGAAAAAAAAAAAAATCATCACTCACATTACTTGTTGTAAAGCTGGGAGCAGATTGCCCTGAGCTGAAGGTCCCTTCCTGTGACTGGCACACCACGAAAGTGCCCATTAGCTAGTTTCTGGTCAGTACACAACTTCAGTAGCTTGAAGGAAATCAAGAACTATTGATCTTTGCACCATGCCAAAGAGTTGCTGTTATTAAGAGTGATGTTAGAAAAGAAGAATATCCTAAACCTGGTGGTTCTGGGAAACTTGTTCTGGAGACGTACAAGATGGGTGAGTGGAAAGAGTTTTTGTACTTCTAAGTTTTGCCTATAATAGTTTAGTAACTCATTGCTCTCTATAAAACAAAAAATATTCTAATCCACTAATCATAAAACATTCACAAATGCGGTAGATTGACTGACCCAAGTCTTTGAATTTGATTTTCCATCTTTCTTCTGCTGCTATTCAGCAGATGGTTTGCTGCTATTCAAACCAGATGGTTTGAATAGCTGCTTGCCCATTTGCACAGCAATGTATATGCCTGCTACAAGATGAAACAAGCTTCCTGCTGAGGGTCTGAAGCAACAGTCAGTTGTCCTCAGCTGGAAGGACACTTCATTATATCCTGTAATGTTAAATCTGACAGATGATCAGAAACCTGTAACAGCTTTGGAAGGGGACAGAGCACTTAATAGTAGTTCAGAAATGCATAGAAACTGCTAATTATTTTTACTTGGTTTTAATATGGAGTGCACTATATGTCTAAAATACTAGTTAATTTATTTATTCATTAAAAAAATTAGTTCCTGCATGTAGTAAAGTGAACTTTTCCTTTAATTCTGGTCTTTGTGTCCTTGCAAAACAAAGCTGATAATAATTCCTTGCATAAATTTTCTACATATACCATCCTAAGCTAAGAAATATGTTCCATGGAGACGGGACTGGTTTGCTTTCCTTTAATGAACCAGCTAACTACTGGACTTATGACTGTCTCATTTATCAACACAGTTTACCTATTGGTGAACACATTTTGTCGCCAAGGCAACTTTATATTGTTATTTTGATTTTTGAAGTTTTTCAATATCTAGTGAAATGCTAATGTGACATAGAAAGTTGAGTAATTACATCTGGAGTATAATTTATATGGAAAATTAACTGACAGTTAATGGATAGGTGCCACACACAGTCAGATAAACTGTGCTGCCTCCCAGAGTAAAAAAGGGTTTTTCCTAGGTCTATATAAAGTGAAAACAGGAAATTACTGTTAGGATAGCCAGCCCATGTACCCATCCAGCAAAGACTAAGCAAGCAATGCAACATCACAAATGGTGCTAGAGATGAACTGCTCCCTCATCCCCAGCAATTATTTTCTTGAAGAAAAAAAATGTGTAGGAATCACATAACAACAGGGAAGGGTGAAAATTATCACCTACAGTGGCACATCAATACAGTCCACAAGAACAAAGAACCTGATCTCAGTTGAAACCAAAACTATGGCACTTACAAAAGGCCTACTAATCCTTATTTTAAAGGTCATCCTGGGGTTGTGTCATTCACCTTAACTCATTCATGTTTTCCCAAAATCAGTCTTCCTTAGTGATGTCTTTCAGGTATGTAGAATTTCCTCTCCAGAGTGTTTTGACACACTAATGCAATAATAAGATATGATCTACATGCTCCCTGTTTTATGATATACAGATACAGGAAAGCTTCTTTAGAAATTCATAGTGTTCCAAAAACTGAACTTGATGCTTTTGCTGAAATACTGCCATAGAATCACAGAATCATAGAATCATTTAGGTTGGAAAAGACCTATAAGATCATCAAGTCCAACTGTTAACCTAGCACTGCCAAGCCCACCACTAAACCATGTCCTATGTATATGTGCAACTGATATATTGGTGATCAGTTTTGATTATTATAATTACAGCCTTCAGAACAGGCTTGTCTTTAAACTTTTCTCATTGTGCTTTTTAGTCAATGTCTTGACAGCAGGAAGTACATTGTATTTGAGCCCTTTTCCATGTTCTTTTGAGAGCTGCATTGTTCTGTGTGAAAGATCTTGTTTTAGCAGAACATAAAACAAATGAATTACATTTCTATTAACTATGGACTGTAAGAACAAATGAATGTTTTTAGCATCGTTTTATGCTTCCATATAGTCATTTTTCATTAGTACAGTGATTGACAGTTGTTTCAGAATGTTCTAGGGAACAGTTGTCCAAAGAGACTAAACAATGAAAGTAAAACTTGCATTAAGAGTTGAATTACAGGTTCACTGTAGCCTAATACATAATTATTAATTGGACTTGAAGACATTCTTTTGTTTGGAAAGGAAAGATAGAAGTATTTGACACTTTGAAAGTGTTAGCATGAATGCACTGCACCATGCCAACCGCAGATGGGAATATCAGTGAGTAATATGCTGCCACCGCTTTCTTTTTATGCTAATAGAGAACCCTGTTTGTCCAAGCTGTTTGAAAATAGTCTGTGCCCTTTGTGTTTGACTGCACACTACTGTGCTATTGTTTGTATTTCATAGCCTGTTTAAATCAATTGAACATCAAGGAGAGCATAACTGTTGAGGTCACCTGGTGTACTTGATGCCACTAAGACTCACTTTAAATATACCACGGATGCTTTCATTACTTTGTTCTCATAATGAAATCTATTGTTTATTTATTTGTTAAAAAGAATAAAAAATTACTTTGATTTATTTAAAAGAACACGAATGTTTGATGGGAACACATTTTGACATTCTGTGTTCTTCGTCTCTGGTCCAAGTAAATGACATTTCATATATTATGTCTTATTATGCTTGAGAGTTTGTTCCAAACAAATAGCTAACAGATGAAATGAACTTAAATGGAGAACACATACAATTAGCAAGCACGTTAGTCTTGTGGCCAGAGTACAAATAATGCTATTGATAAGTATAATAAAGCACCGTAGATGATGTATCAGTGACTATAATACGACTCTAATCAGTCAAAAAACTGCTGGAAATGCATTACGTTGGTATTCATCACATGATACTTTTTCTGTCAGAAAGCTGTAGTTCCTCTTTTGAATGAAACCATCCAACTACAGCTGAGAACATGAAGCTTTCCCTGCTTCCTGAGCAGGCAGGCTCCACAGTGGCACTCCCTGGTCAGTTTCTAGGCACTGGGACATTTGTCATATCTTTTCTGACCCATCCTTTATTATCTTATCTAACTAGAAGACTCTATTATGGTTATTAAGAGCCTTCCAAAAAGGTGTTCTTCAAGCAGAAGTTATGGGCTGACAGGGTTTGCAGAATACAAGGTATAGTTTTCAGTGATTCTTTCCATTCCCCTTACTTGACAAGAATAATACAAGATTAAAGAAGAGGGGAAAATAATTATATTTATTGTGGTAATATCCATTAATTTCATGGTCCCATTGTCCTGTGATGAAATCCAACAGTCTCTTATAGTTTCTTCTTTCCTTCATGTTGAAGTAATCTAAAATACTGTGTTCTAGATTAATAATGATGAAAATAGTACTTTCTCCATTTTTTTTACACTCATCAGAATGGCTGGGATCCATAGTCAACATCTGTTTTGTTTTGGGCACGTGATGTTTTTTAAACTCAAGTACTTTTATTTGTTGAGTGTAGCAGAAGACACCTCCTCATGTCTCTGGTATTGTTTGCAGAAACTTTAAGTGCAGAAAGCTGAAAATCAAGAGATCATTAGTCACACAGATTTTCCAGCTAGTTATCTCCAAATTCAACCATGTATTGTAAAACTTTATTCTGTGTGAGATCTAAAGAATATCTTCAGAAATGGAGCAGGCATTCACTGCATTTAACTGCTCCCTTTGGGCAAAATATCCTTCTCACTCTTGTAACTAAAATGCAGTGGGTTCAATCAAAGGAGAAGGGGTCAGGGTGAGCTGAGGGATAGAAGAGGAAAGGACTGGCTTCTGTTTGACCCAGCTGGTTCTTTACGGTAAACTGTCATTATTTCATGGGCATCAAGTTTTGTGAGGGACATCAGGTCAAGACTCTTACAGTACCCATTAGTGTCTATAAATTCTCCCCATAGCTGCTGGTGTTTAAGTACATTCTGTGCTAGTACTGGTCCCACGTTGATTTACTTTGATTTATCCACTTTTATTTAAGCATCTTTGCCCCTGAGCCTTCCGGGTTAGGTGGCATGTGGAAATTCTTCAACAAGAAGTATGAGACAAAAAGCCATCAAGGTTCTTTATGTTCTAGATTAATAAAAAATGCATTTTTTTAAAGACATTAAAAAAAAAGAAAAGACTATGCTAGCACTTTGTAGATCTTAAGTAAAGCAGAATTCTTTATTTTTGTTAATGAGGAATATTTAGTTTTCCACAGTTGAGAATTATAGTTTTATTGAGATTGAGAACGATTATTTTTGGTAGACACACAAGCAGGGTAAGAGAAAGTTTCCTAGCTAGTATTTAAATATGAACAAATATGAACTCACTGCTCTTGGCTGCTAGAACTGGGTAGGGAAATTATATCTCACCCTGCCTGAGCCCAAGAATTGGTGATATTTCTAAGTGTGTTATTCTCCAGCTTGCAAAGAGATCAACTCAAACACTTCTTTTTGCAACTGACTTTTTAATTTTTTGTCTGTTTTTGTTTTTGTTTTGCTGTTTTGCTGTTTTGCTGTTACAAGCCTTGAACATTGACTTTGGCCTTCATCCAGTAACCCTATTCCTGTGGGTTCAGAAATCAGCAGTTGCAAGTTTGGGGCTGTTTCTTGGGACTCCGCATACAGCTTTGGTCTCCTCTGTTCCAGAACGATGAATTCCTGTTGGAGGCACTTTCAGAGAAAGGCTAATAGACTAATCAAATGGAGTAAGCAGAGGTTATAAAGGTTCTGTGTTTTAGCCCAATGAGAAAGAAAAAGTCTAAAATCCTAAGTTTCCTCTCCCAAAATACCTAGGACATAAAACCCAAGGAAACAGAAGGCATTTTCATGCTTGAAGCATTTTTTCTTAGAACAGCTCTTATATTCAAATATCATGTATTAAATTAGTTTAGTAAATCTGGTGAATGATTAAAGGAATTGGTCCTCTATCCTCTAGCTGGATATTTAAAACAAATCAATAGAATGACTTGGGTTAACTGAGTCAGCAAGCTGTGTTTGACAGCTGATGGATCATTTCTTACAACCTGAAGAATTTTTTTAAAAAGGCTTGATAAAATCAGTGTCCAGACCAAGAAAACCTATAAGCAGGGCTCTTAAAGGACATTAGTTATTTTTTGAGAGTAGCAAAACTAGAATCAAACACCTTCAGAATTGTCCCTGCAACCTGGCATAAACAGCAATAGAAAAATTGTTGCTGAGTACTGAATTATTACTCGTTAGCACTGAGTCACTTCCTAACTTTTAAGTTTCACATGGTTCAGTAACTTGTTTGTTCTCTCTGTGTGTTGAATTTTTCTCTCCCCAGAGATTTGCCTTTTGACCAAGGGCCGTCGAACTGCCAGTGTACGAGCAGACACGTATTGTCGCCTGTATTCCCTGTCAGTGGACAACTTCAATGAGGTTCTGGAAGAGTACCCCATGATGAGAAGGGCCTTTGAAACGGTGGCAATTGATAGACTTGACAGGATAGGTATTTTTATTTTTTTTTTCCATGTTAGAAATTCTTAAAACCTTTCTATCTTTTATTTTCCTTGAGTTGCAGGATAAAATACCCAGATTAAACCCTTCTTATAAGTTTTTTTTCTGTTACATTGCAGTAAATGTTCTGTTGATCTATGAATAAGACATGTGTCCAGACAAGAAATTCTGCAATCTCACTTTTAAATAATAAAAATCTTTGAATTTTAGAAAGCTTTCATACTCCTCTGAGGATTACTTTGTATACTTCAATTATCGTTAGCATTATTTAGTAATCCTGTATATTTCTTTTGCTGCGCTCAGCACCTGATAGAGTTTATGCTGTTTCATGAGCAGTACATGACATTTTCCTACAGAAATTATTTACAGATGACATCTATAATGCTGGGAAGAGCTGAAGCCTCTCAGCACTCACAAAACCCATGTTTGTTGAAGTGGATTAATCCTTTGCAGCAGGGCTCTCATTTTCCTCACAACAGGAGCACTGCTAGCATTGTTGGCTGCACACTGGCATTACTCAGATCTGGTTGCAATCAGAAAAGCAGGCCAACGGTGTCCAAGCGAAAGGCAGAAGGATATGGCAGATCATCTAAACAGGGTGTGCAAAGTCTGCCGTTGTGCATCCAGACATTCTGGACCACTCTAATAGGCCATACTAAATAAAAAAGATTGTCTTTGGTTGGGAGAATTGCACTCTGGTCTCGTCATTAATGACACTAGTTTTAAAATGCAGCTGTGCATAAAAAATCATTTATCCTGTTTGGTGGTGTCTCCTCAAATTCACAAGAAAACTCAAGTGTAAGAATTTCCCCACATCACTCTTTCTCAATACAGTTATGTCTGCAGTTTCTTCAAAGTGAATACAGAAAGAATGGCAGGGCATTGTCGTTGTGCTGTCCGTTTGAAGCCGAAGATGTGATTTGGAAGAAAGCATGTTTTCTTGAATATAGCAAGAGTAAAGAAGTTAAATACAAGTAGAAAGGTTTCTAATATTAATAGACCTGGTTTAGTATTTTGCAGATTGTGAGCACTCAGTGCATTCATTTATCTTATCAAGACTTGCAATTTTTCTCTCAAGACTCTCTGTAAATGTACTCCAAGTCTAATATGTGCTTAAATAATATTAGTAGTAAAGTTCAGTCTGCTCTTGGAGTAGCAATCCTGTCAGAAGTGCTGTGTTTACAATACAAAATTTACACAGGACAAAAGATAAAATGTGATCCATTTTATCAAAAAAAGGAACAATTGAGTGCAATTGTGTTCCTGCGCATCTGATGACAGAATAGTGTCTACATCTTGCAGACACAAAGAGCCATCAAGCAGACACCAGGACACAGTGTACAGCAGTCCTTATTGTGCAAGCAGGTGTCACATTATCCGTGAGTTCATATTAGTTCACACACATTTAAAAAGATGATTTCTTGCAAGCTAGTGGTCACTAGTTACTAATGTCTAATAATTAGTTCCAGGGAATGTGCTAAATGGCAGGTGTATTTATAATTTATGTAACAGTTTGGTGGAAATTAGGACAGTTTTGCGATGAGAAAGACATTATACACGTGGAGACCGATGGCTTTTTCCACCCTGTTGTGCAGTAGATTGCCATGGTTACATTTGCAAAATAATTGTAGTAACGGCAATACACGGCGAGTGAAGAGGCACAGAAAGTCCAGGTGTCTTTGAGGGCAGTGGTGTTATGAAAGCTGGCCGTGCTGACGCAGAGATGGGGGGGGCAGGGTTTTCCTGGAGGCCAGCCGTCCCTCGAGAGCTGCCTGCCAGCCTGGGTTGGTGTGGCACAGCCCGGCGTGTGCTGAGGCTTTTACGACATATAGCCCTTGTCGATGGGGGCTGAGACGCAAAGTCAGAGCCGGGGTCTGCCCCTGCTCCTCAGGCTCGCTAACTCCTCTGCCTCTCTGTGAAGGGAAGAAGAACTCGATCCTCCTGCAGAAGTTCCAGAAGGATCTCAACACTGGGGTTTTCAACAACCAGGAGAACGAGATCTTGAAGCAGATCGTGAAGCATGACAGGGAGATGGTGCAGACCATCGCCCCGGTGAGCCTGCAGCAGATGCCCGCCCTGAACTCCAGCACCTCCAGCTCATCGTCGCGCGTCAGGACGCAGTCCCCTCCCGTCTACACCGCTAGCAGCCTGTCCCATGGAAACCTGCACTCCCCCTCACCCAGCACCCAGACGCCCCAGCAGGCCGTCGTCCTCTCGCCCTGCTCCTACACCACTGCCGTCTGCAGCCCACCCATACAGAGCCCTCTGGCCGGCCGAACTTTCCAGTACGCCTCGCCCACCGCCTCGCAGCTCTCCCTTATGCAGCAGCAGCAGCAGCAGCAGCAGCCGCCACCGCAGGCGCCCCAGCAGCCCCCCGGGGCCGGGCAGAAGAACGAGGTCCACAAGAGCACCCAGGCGCTCCACAACACCAACCTGACCCGGGAAGTGCGGCCCCTCTCCGCCTCGCAGCCTTCCCTGCCCCACGAGATCTCCACCCTGATCGCCAGGCCTCACCCCACCGTGGGGGAGTCCCTCGCCTCCCTCCCGCAGCCAGCCCCCGGCCCCGGCGTGCCACCGGCCAGCCGGGCCACCGTCCCCCAGCGGGTCTCGCTCTTCCGACAGATGTCCTCGGGAGCCATCCCCCCGAACCGGGGGGCCGCGCCGCCCCCAGCCCCCCTGCAAAGGGATTCTTCCGCAGTCTTAAGCACAGAGCCCGAGGGAGACAAACCGCGGTTCGCCTCAAACTTATGATCCCTGGTGACTGTGAGCGACAGACTTGTGACGAACGGAGCACCGTCCCCAGAACTGTTTTAGCCTGTTTCCTAACGTGCCCCAGCAGTCTACTATGAGAAAAAAAATACTTTAGACAGCTTTGCCCTACGTAACGAATGTAAAGATTATATATATAATATATATCTCAAAAAAAAAAAAGGAATTAAAAAAACTTGTTTGAATTCATGTCTTCCTTTCTTGCAACCATTAAAGAGTCTAAATTCAGCTGTAATATTACTTATTTTTAATGTGTCAACTTTAAAATCAGTCTAACAGATTTCTCTCTTTATGAGATTTCCTACTTTCATGGGAAAATTGTCAACACAATAACAAACTTCAAACAAGTATATGAAAAAAGAAAAAGAAATACAATCTAACTAACACATAGCACTGACTGAGTGATATTCTGAAACCTCTGTTATTTCATATATTGCATACGCGTTGTTAATTTATCGTGAAGAATTCAGTTGTTATTTCCCATTGCATTTCATGTTAGCGCTTTCCGTTGGGAATTAGATTGGAAAAGAAATAAATTGCAAACACCTGCAGTCAAAAGGCTGGCACTAGCACTCCTCTGGATAGGTTGTAGCCTCACGACATGTCAACCCTTCTGTTGTTTCAGAAAACTGGGTGGACTTCAATCTTGACATTGCTAAAGACTTTTACAAAGACTATGAATATTGCCATTGTAAATAACTTTTTAGACCCAAACAAAAATAGCTGCTGTGTGGTGTACCATTGCAAGGTCTTTGTTTAGGAATTTAGGTTCTGCTCTTCACTTCAAAATTTACAGTTTTAAAATTTGTTAAAGCTAAGTGCAACACAACTGTTAAATTGTAATGCAATGGCTTAAAACCTACAATGTTACTTTTACATGCAATGTTTTATGCAAAATTGTACGCTTGATCCTGCAAACCACTTGCACTTCACCAATACCATCACTTTTCTTCTCCTTGCCCTCAGTAGCATCTGAGAATATTCCATGCATGCTTTGGGGAAAAAAAAAAAAAAAAAAAAAAAAAAAAAAAAAAAAAAAAAAAAAAAAAAANACAAAAAAAACCCAAAAAAACACGTTAAAAATAGGTTCGGTCAGCCATTGTAGGAAAAGGCTTTATGGTATCTTAGAAAATAATAACCATTCATTAGTTGTGTCTACCTTAAAATTCCTATAATGCTGACTTTGAATCTCTGGTTTAAGTCTAGAAGTGAGATTTTTCATTTAAACAATTATTTGTAAACCACGGCTTGATTTAGGCTTTCAGGTGCTTTCTGTGTCTTCACTGTAGTTTTGTAGTTGACTGTGGTGTTAATTTACAAAAATAAATATAATATAGCATCAAGTCTGTCTGGAAATGCACGATTTGCTCTGTGTATATCGTAATTAAATGGTTAGTATATCCTAAGGCATGTAGTGTCAAACATAGCCCATAGGTATGAGGTTTATTATTTTTTATGTCTTCAAAACAGAAAGGAAATGGTGACAGAAAGCAGGGTTAAAGCATACTGTTTTGTGAATGTTTTGTTTTGTTTGCTCAAACCTTCATGTTATCTTATCCACAAAAAAAAGTTCTTTCGTAATCATTTGTGCCTGATATGTCACATTAAATAGAGATTGAAACTAAATGTGTCATAATTTAACTCATTGAAAAATCAGCATTATGGATATGATACAAGCATATATTCTGTTCCTTAAAACCCAGCTGACTCATGTTAAGGAAGCAAATGCAAAGGAATTCTTTTCCGATTAATGCTGAGTTTAACCATGCATGGAAAAATTAAATGACATCACAAACTACGTAATGCAGTGAATCCAGATGTACTTGAGAGCCAAGTAAATATTATAAAGCTAACAGAGCTTGAACTCATGCTGCCTGTTACGCCTTCTACTAAAGTGGTACATCAAACAAAAATTTTAAAAAATCTTCCAGTTCTTGCTGATTCCCACTCACCAGTAAAAAGCGATGTAATTAACCCATTAACATGCTGCTGCCATTAAGTGGCCCAGAGTAGTATATGGGGAAGTGATTGTTTAAAAGTGTTTGGAACATTATGGATACGCTGCAAGACCATTTATTTATCCGTACAACACCCCTTATATTATTTTAATGCTAACAAATTCCGTCAGTTAATTAAGATCATATACTGATCTTTCAAACTCTTTAACGTTTACATTTAACAGGAGTTATGGGGTTAGTAGCGAAATATTTTTATATATATTTTTATTTTATTTTAAGCANATAAAATTATATACGTATATATATATGTATGTATGAATGTATATATACTTAGATTAAGAAACAAATGACTCACATTCCTGTAATATAAAGGTTCATTGCTAGTTTCAGAACTGACCTATTTTCTCTGTACATAAGTAAGCCCATAAGTATGGAATCTCACGTCTGTACAGGATGAAATGTATTAAAGAAAAAGGTTGGATTTTACTGCTGCTGGGAAGACGATTGATCTGATTGTTACAACAATTGTATGTTCAGGGATGAGTTAGATTTTTTCTTTTGTCTTTGCTCAAAGCCATAAAAAATATATATAAAAGATTATTAATAAATTGAAGAAAATATCTAAAAAATAAAACCATGAATATTTTTTTGTTCCAATATCTTTATAACTGAGCCAGTTTTGCTTTACCATGAAAGGAGAACTGTTTGCTTTTCTCTTTTCTTTATTCTGAGCCCAGAATTGATATGCACTAAGTATGGGGAGGGAGAGGGGGGGAAAAAACTGCCTGAGTGCACTGTAGGAAAAAGAGGGCTTAGAAATTCGAAGATACTCCCTGATTTACTCAAGCAATTCCTAAGCTATATTTCCTCTGTAGATTTGAGGAATTCATTGTGCTAAAAATATCTTCCCCCACAAAATTCTCATTTAATCCATTACCACTGACCTGTAATATTTCTTGAATACAAGTACTTGAAACTGAAGTTTACTTACATACAAAATTTTAAATATCCTGGGGGAGAATCCCAAGCAGTTGTTGTAAGGAAACTGTATTCTATCATACTTCCACTTTATCTTGCTGTGTGTGCCAATCCCAAATGATGTACCTCTGAATCATAGAATCATCATAGTATCATAGTATGGTTTAGGTTGGAAGGGACCTTGAAGACCATCTAGTTCTAACCCCCCTGCCATGGGCAGGGACACCTCCCACTAGACCAGTTTGCTCAAAGCCCCATCCAGCCTGGTCCTGAACACCTCCAGGGCTGGGGCATCCACAACCTCTCTGGGCAGCCTGTTCCAGTGCCTCCCACCCTCGGAGTGAAAAATTTCTTTCTGATATCTAATCTAAATCTACCCTCTTCCAGTTTGAAGCCATTACCTCTTGTCCTATCACTACACGCCCTTGTAAAAAGTCCCTCTCCAGGTTTCTTGTAGGCCCCCATGAGATATTGGAAGGCCGCTATAAGGTCTCCCTGGAGCCTTCTCTTCTCCAGTCTGAACAACCCCAACTCTCTCAGCCTGTTTTCAAAGGAGAGGTGCTCCAGCCCTCTGGTCATCTTCATGGTTCTCCGCTGGACCCAATCCAACAGGTCCATGTCCTTCTTATGTTAGGGACCACACAGCTAGAGTATAGTGTATAATAGTTTAATAACCGGTCTATAATAGTTGAGATTCCAAGGGAGCATTGATGTGGAAGTAGTTCATTAATTACATTTTATGTCATTGTAAATGAAAAAACATAGTCCATTCAAACCAATAGTAGATTTGTTTTAGTGGGTTTTTTTGGTTTTTTTTATTAACTTCAGCAGGATCAATATAATCCTAGATTGATAAACTGTGATTTTAAGCAAGCATGAGCAGAATCATAGAATCATAGAATCATTTAGGTTGGAAAAGACCCTTGGGATCACTGAGTCCAACCATCAACCCCGCTCTACAAAGTTCTCCCCTACACCAGCTCCCCTAACACCACATCTAAAAGACTCTTAAACACATTCAGGGATGGTGACTCCACCATCTCCCTGGGCAGTCTATTCCAGTTGTATTTTCAAATTGCACCCTAAAGTGTATTGTAAATTATTTTCTGTGATTTTGTTTTTATTTTGCATTACTGAGGAACAGCTCCAGTCCAGTTGTAGTTAACGAAATAACTTCCAAAAGGACCTGCATTGTACTAGAAAATTCTTGTTTAGAGGCAAAATTCAGTTCTCCTGTCTACATTTGACCACTGCACAGGCTGTACTTTGCTGTTTGGTCCAGTCTTATTATTTCATACATGTTTGTGTACAGAACCAAAAGAAACAAAGTGTTGTTTTTAAGTGATATTTCATATCACTATATATGATATTGATAAGTACCTACACGCCAGTATTTTTAAAATCTGTCCCTTTCTAATATCTATATATACCTCAGCTTACTTCCTACCTTACCTTAATTGTAATTTAAAAAGCAGCAGCAGAACTGCAACCAAAGTAATTTTGTTTTAAATAGCAAACTTTCATGTCTTGATGCATGTCATTAAGAGTTAAGCTTAATATTTCTATTTTCAAAATTGACTCACAATTTCTCACACTGACTTCAGTATTTCTAGCCATGTGAGTTCTTTTCTAATTACACAGAATCACTGAATGATAGAGGTTGGAAGGGACCTCTGGAGACCATGTAGTCCAACCCCCTGCCAAAGCAGGGTCAACTAGAGCAGGTTGCACAGGAACGCATCCAGGATGGTTTTGAATGTCTCCAGAGATGGAGACTCCACCACCTCCCTGGGCAGGGGAGGTGCCTGCTGCAGTACTCTGGCACCCTCAAAGTAAAGAAATTCCTTCTCATGTTTAGGTGGAACTTCGTATGTTCGAGTCTGTGCCCATTATCTCTTGTCCTGTCACTGGGTACCACTGAAAAGAGCCTGGCCCCATCCTCCTGACACCCACCCTTTAA
>VWZL01005370.1:0-14372 GCA_013396915.1 Stercorarius parasiticus | reverse complement strand
TACTTCTGATAGCTTTCTTTTCCTCCATATGCCTTGAGATGACACCCAGAACAAGCTGTTCCATCATCTTTCCAGGGATGGAGGTGAGGTTGACCAGCCTGTAGTTCCCTGCGTCCTCCTTTTTGCCCTTTTTGAAGACTGGACTGACAATGGCTTTCCTTCAGTCCTCAGGCACCTCACCTGTTCTCCAGGACCTTTCAAAGATGATGGAGCGCGGCCCAGCAATGACTTCCAGCAGCTCCCTCAGCACTCTCGGTTGCATCCCATCGGAACCCATGGATTTGTGGATATCCAGTTTACTTAATTGATCTCTCACTTGATCCTCCTCAACCAAGGGGAAGTCTTCCCTCGTCCAGACTTTCCCTGTTACCTGCAAAGTCTGGGACTCCTGAGGGCTGTCCCAAGCAGTAAAGACCAAAGCAAAGAAGTCATTAAGTAACTCCGCCTTCTCTGTATGGCTCCTGTCTCATTCAACAGCAGGCCTACATTTTTTCTAGTTTTCCTTTTGCCTCCAATATACTTGAAGAAATCCTTCCTGTTGACCATGACATCCCTTGCCAGGTTTAATTCCAAGGAAGCCTTGGCTTTCCTCGTTTCATCCTGCATACTCTGATGGCATTCTTGTAATCTTCCCAAGTGGTCAGTCCCTTCTTCCACGTGCTGTAAACTTCCTTCTTCCACTTGAGCTTTTTCAGAAGTTCCCTGCTCAACCGTGCAGGTCTCCTGCATCCCTTGCCTGATTTCTTGCTCTTAGGGATGTACCAATCCTGAGCTTGGGTTGGTATTTTAATACCAACCAGCTCTCTTGAGCCCCCATGCCTTCCAGAGCCCTAGCCCACGGGATCTCTCCAAGCAGTTTCTTGAAGACATCGAAGTTAGCCCTCCTAAAGTCCAAGGTTGCAATCCTACTTGTTGTTTTCTGCTTACTACCCATGATCCTGAACTCTGTCTTCTCATGATCACTACAGCCAAGGCTGCCCCCAACCTGAATGTCCTCCACCAGTCCCTCTGTGTTTGTCAGTACTAGGTCCGGTAGTACTCCTGTCCTTGTTGGCTCCTGCACCACCTGATTAAAAAAGTTACCATCATATATGTGCACCCAGTTTAAAAAGAGAAAGTTATGAGAATGAAAACCACATTTACCAACTCTATTAGGTGATTTGAGATGTACACCATGTCTCAGGTGATCCTTGGCCCATGAACTGACAGACACAGGCACACATTTTAACTGAAACTAAACTTTGCCCCATCTGTGAAACTGTTCCAGTTATGTGATTTCACCTGCTTGCAAAAGATACTGTATGTTTTACCATTCTCCAGTTTTCCATGTCAGATTTGCAGTATGGTTCCCCCTACGCTCTGCTTTGAAGACAGTGTGCAGTGCTGAGGTAGGTCTTGCTGAAAGGTCATTGGCAAATTTGGATCAAGTAGAACCACAGACCAAAAGAGAAGAGAAGCCGCCAAATGCTCAGTCTACAGCCAGTCCAAATTAGCCTGTGCATGACAGGGAAGCAGGTACTTGAGCTATTTCTCTGAAAAGTCAGCAGATGCCTGCAGGGGCTCTGATACTGAATCATAGGTCTCAACAAACCCAGGGTCCAATCTGAAAGTACATCTCCAATGTCATCTACTTCTGGACTCAACAGTTACTGAAAAATTTGCATAGACACAGGCAGTAATTCCTATAGCGTTAGCAAAGTATCTTATCGGTTTTCTATTTAATGATTATTCTACTGTTTGGAGGTCCATATTGCACTTGACATCATAAAATCTGAGATGTTCTCTGGGTGGTACACTGAGTGGGACCATTGCTCATGGAATTACTTACACCTTTTCTTCAGGGAACAATATGTGTGCAGTCTGTCCTGTTTTGTTGCTGCACTGTAGGGGTTTTAAATGGAGAGATATGGTTTTGAAGTAACAAATTTTCCTCTGTATCAGAGGGCAATAACTGCAGATCACAGTTTTCATTGTGGACAGTTAGGCATTTTGGGGTTCTAGACCAGACTCCTTTTGAATTGGATTTTTTACTTCTCTGCAAAGTCAACATAAAAAATGGGTTTGCTGTGCTTGGTAACCAGAGGTGTAGTCTGCGTTGTTGAGATGCCTGCAGCATTTTATATTAATTAGTTTTTTCTAACTGCTGGAGAATTTACATCCAATTGTATTGGTGCCTCTAGTCCAGCCAAGAGGCAGTGTGAGCAATAACTGATGCCAGGTCATTGTCCACTGCTACAGGCAATGTTCTAGGTAAGGAAAGACGATGGGCAACAATACAAAGAACCATAAGTATTCCTAAGTATGACCTGGACTGACCCACTCACATCTGAATCCTCTATGACAAAGTAGATTATATTGCCACTGCAAACTTTGATTTTTTTTTTAATTTGCCAATCAATACACATTCTGGCTATGATTCATCTTCATCCTGTGCTAAGTCATCTTGGCAACAGAAATGCATACCAATATTTGGAGGCAGTCCTGTATCTCAACTGTATTTCAGTTAAGTTCATACCTGTATGTTGATATTCAAAAAAAAGATTAAGAAATATTTTAAAAAAAAACTGATAAAGGAAGTACATTGAGTGATTTTACCAACTGGTATTACGCTAATGCATTCCTCCAGGAAGGGCTCAAGTAATTATGGACCTTTGGTATTATACTGCAGATAACGGTGCCCTGGGCAGAAATGATGAATACCGTAGGAAAATCCAAGAGAATGTTTTGGAGGTCTCCTTTCTTCAGTAGCAAGAAGTTGTTCATCAGATCCACCAGACAAATCAGATTCTAGATGGGACAGCTCAAGGCATTTACTTTTCTTCATGTCTGCTTTGCAAGCCAAAAAGATGTGGGCACAATTCAGAACTCCTGGTCAAAATCTTGACTGAACTAATGCGCATAGAGGAATAAACTTCCTTTATAGAGCATATGATAATCTTACATCAACTGACATATAACATTAGAAAGCAAGCTTTCAGACAGTGGGAAAAAATTCATCTGTTCACAACTGTATACATGACTGAAGATAGTATGTGCCCCCAAACACCGTGTCATCTACTGTGTGGGTTAGATCAAAGATAACCTCTGAGCCAGAAAGTGAGAAACTGTGTTTTAAGGCTTTTAATCTCCTGTTTTATTTGTATACATTTAAATCCCCCAGAATAACAAATCCAAATACAAAAAAAACCCCGATCTGTGACTTTATGAATCCCTTAGGCTTTGATTCTCTATAAGTAAGCATCACAGTTGTGTTTCTGGTTTCTATAAGAGCTGAATTAATCTGAATGAAAATGTCACACATAAGAGATCTCTCAGATTTGGAGTTTGAGAAGATGAATACTTTATAGCCTGTATTTTCTTGCTTGGGTCTATGATGGTCAAGTGTTCTGTGAAAGAGGAGACGTGTTCTTAACTGGTCTTTTGCCATTTGCTTCACAGCTTGGTAAGAAAAAGAGAGTTGGCATTGTTAATAGCTGGCAAAAGCTGACATATCTGGGGTGAACTTCCATAGTGTAGGCAGTGTTATTACAGAAGATAGCGCTGAGCACAGAGCACCATATGTCATGGTCCCAGTTATGCCGGCTATTTCAACGCCATGTTTGTCAACGAGGTCACATATTGTTCATTGCTGCACTCTTCTGGGTCACTTTTTGCTCTCTTATCCTGTCCCTAACAGTCCTGTGCAAGACAGAGATACTGCATATCTGGAACATATGAAATTATTCTGTCTTCTAGAACAGCTTTTCCATAATTTCAGCTATAATAGGTGATAAAATACATTGTGTCAAGTGGAATGATCATTCTCTGGGATTTTTTTTTTTCTTTTTTTCTCAGATGTTTGAGGGAGATTCTCAATAGTAATGGGACATACTGATGTCATTGCCAAAGAACAGTGAAAAGAGCAACAGTTACAATAACAATGAGTAGAAGAAAGGCAAAGAGAAGTGCCAGAAGCAGAAAAATTTTATTTCCTTGAAATAAGGCATTTGTGTTGAGATTCCCTAAAGGACATGAAAGGGATAGGGAAGGAAAGATGACAACATGTCATGTCCTATTTAAGGCTGCCAAGCATCCCTGTCATGAGGGTAGCGATAAAGCAGAAGGAGCAGGAGAAATCAATCTCTCTTGCTTCCATCAGAAGTACACAACTTCTTTTAGGTAATTTATTTCATTTATTTTGAGAACTGAAAGCATATAGACCCACTGTGCTGGTTGCTTCTGTTGATATCTGAGCTTGGTCTGCTAGAAGAGTGTGAAAGAGAGCATCTGGAAAATCACAAAACTGGTGGGTACTCTGGGCACTTTTTGTTACTGATCCCATGCACCCTTTTAGCACTTGTGTATTGAAAAATGCTGTAGGAACTTTTTTGTGTTATAATAGCATTGCACTCTGTGTCAAATAATTACTTTATGAACATTGGAAAATATGCAAAAGATTTGTCAACATTGCTAATTAAACTTTATAATAGGTTGAAGCAAGCTTACTCTGAGTCAGTGCAAATGATTTAGATGGAAACCACATAAAATGTATGATCAGGACTTGGTGGAGACTGTGACACAACATAACCAGCATGTAAGATTTCCAAAGATGCTTCTTCCAAAGGCTTGTTCTAACTTAGACCAAATCTTACCCTCCCACACATTCTGCTATCTTACTTATTTGCTGTGGCCAATTTGCTGTGGTTTATCTCCCGTTTCTTTTTTTGCACATCCTGTAAGTCATTTCTTGGCTTCTGGGAGCAAAGCCAGAACATCACTGTACTGGTGGTGAAAGGCAACAAATCATGACAGTACCCCAAAAAACTGTGATAAACCTCTCATTAGCAGCCAGAGACTATAATCAGAAAAGGTTACTTGTTTCCTTCATAGTATGTCCTGCAAACATTAGGGGTAAACAGAGGCATACATTATTTTGAAATCCATCTAGAAGAACATATCCAGAATATAATTAAATTCTATCTATTTGTACATTAAGTTTTTTTTTAACACAACAGTTGAGGGAAGGTGAGCAAGTCTAGGATAAATAAATATACTACCTAATGACTATGCTTACCACCCTACAGCAAAAGAGTACTGGTAGGAAAAGAGTTGTATCTCATTTAACCATTACCACTAAGAACACTCATACAAATTGCATTGTGTGATGGAATATTTTATCTCAATAAATGTCACGTAAATTTGTTAAAAGTGTATTGGTACTAGCACTTTGAAGGTATGCCCTTACAGCAAAATGATGGAAAGCTATTCAGTAATGTATGAAGAAAGAAATTAAACTAAATTATAAAGAATTTAATAAAAATAAAACATATTCAGTTATCTACGTATACCTAAATCCCGTGCATGGCTTTTTATGCAGACAGCAGTGCAGCCCAATCTTCTACACCTTGAAACCAAGGAATACACATTGGATGCTAATTTGGTTACAACCATCTGTGATCTCCAGCCATTGCTAAGTGGACGCAATACCATTCTCAGTGGCTGATGGGACAGTTTTTCAGCCAGCAGAAGAATTTTGAAAACCAAAACTATTGCTTTCAAACTTTGGGTGCAGGCAAATGTTTCAGCCAAAACTTTAGCCAAGATTTCCTAATCTTAAACTGATAACCAGTTATGAACATTTTAAATATAATAATTTAATATTTTATTTTAGATTTTATCAGCAAGTAGTATCTAGAACCCTCATTTATATCATATATTAAGATTATACCATGTACTAAGAATAAAGTTCCATCAGTAGGAATAAGTTTTGATTATTACCTTTATTTCTTATATTTCCTATCAGCATTAAGAATAGTGTTTGAATGCAACAAAAAACCCCTAACCCAATAGAGCTGAAGACAGGGATTTCTTTAAGGGTCAGAGTGAAGAAATCTCACAGTCTACTGAGCACTATGAACACAGATTCTTCAGGTCTGCTCCCACAGTTTCACTTCAGTAGCAGCCCTTCAGCTTTGGTGCATCTGTTCTGCACAGGATTATTCATTTAGTAGTTCACCCACTAGCCTTTTTTCTAGTCTTCCCAAGTCCAGCATGAATTTTCACTGTCCAGGACAAACACAGGTCATTTACAGTGATTACCTGCCTTTTAAGGCTGCTCACTATTCAGGCCAATACTGCTTAATGTCTTCATTAACACTGATGGTGGGAGAAAGCACACTCTCAGCAAGTTTGACAACATCCCCAATTGACAGGGGGGGATGCTGTGTGTGTGTGAGCAGTTAATACACTGGAGGACAAGGGTGTTTAATGGACTGTTGAGGCTGGAGAAATGGTCTGATGTTGATCTCAGAAAGGTCAACAATAGCAAGTGCAAAGTCTTGTATCTGGCATGGAATAACCTCATTCAACATTACAGGCTAGGGATGGCTGTGTAGTAAACGGCTTTGCAGAAGAGCTGTGGGACCTGGGGATCCTGTGGACTACAAGGTGGACATAAGCCAAGGTTGTGCTCTGGCAGCAGAGGCAGCAATGGGCATGCCAGGTTGCATTAGCAAGGCAGCAGCCCGCGGGATGAGGGAAGTGGTCATACTCCTCAATTCAGTGCTTGTGGGACTGAATCAGGAGTATTGTGTCCAGCTTTGGGCTCCCCAGTGCAAGTGAGGTACAAAGAGAGGCTGAGCGAGATGGGGTTGTTTAGCCTCAAGGTGAAGTTGAGGATGCTTGGGGAGGCCTTATTGCTGCCTATGAACACCTCATGGGAGGATACAGACAAGGTAGAGCCAGACTCTTCTTGCTGGTCCACAGCACTAGGTTGAGAAGTGACGAACGTAAGTTGGAACATAGGAAGATGATATTAGATATACAGGAAAAATGTTTTTTACTAATAGGGTAGAAGAACACTGGAACAGGAGCCGAGTGAGGCTGTAGGATCTCTGTCCTTGAAGGTGTTCAAGTTGGGTCTGGCCCTGAGCAACCTGATCTAACTAGACCTCTTTTAAGCAGGGTGTTGTACTGGATAGATCCCAGAGATCACTTCCAACCTAAATTATTCTGTGATTGTGTGATTGCAATGTCACCATTTGTGCCCACTGCTCCTGCGCCCGCACCACCACCCACTTAGTTTGAACAAGCTTGGATCCAATGGCCTATGTCACAAGTCACAACCACCTCTGCTTTGTGGTTAATATGAAGTCTTTTCCTAGCATGGAGATTGTAGAGCAGCCCTTGTACAAGGGGCTTTAGGAGAAGTGGAGTTTCATGAAATCGGTCCTCTAGTCAAAAGGGAAGGGTAAAGAGAAGGATGCAAAGGAGTGGAGAAAAGGAAAAGGCAATAAAACGCCTCAGGTAAAACATTGTCCTTCCTGCTGGAAAATGCTTAAGTAAAACTGCCAATTCTTTCCTCAGGCGGTGTTGTTTCTGCATGCACTCAAGCCTGTTCTGTTCACTCAGCTGACTGTATCTTTACTATCTCTCACACTTAACACTATGGTGCCAGCAGGCTGGGCTGCACTCCCTTCTGTCTCCTGCTATAAACCAGAACAAAAACTGTCAGCAAACTTGTGGTTTACAGCCAAAACTCAGTCTTCATTTGTGGCAGCAGTGCAACAGGCAAAATTAAAGCTGATGTAAGCATCTTTCTTATGCTTCTGTGTGGATTCTAGCCCATCAACCTCATCTGTAATACAGAAAGCAGGGTATATTTATTTTGAATGCACTGCCACTGCTTGCGCACAAGCTGAATATGGCCCTGCGTGTTCACTCTGTATTGAAGGGAATTAACTATTTTGTTCAGCTACAAATCAAATTGATTTTGTGTGTGTGCAATGATTGTATATGGCCCAATAATACTGAAAAATTGAAGGTAGGAAGGAAAGCTAGTGCCTGTAAATGCTGTTGTATGAGGAGACAAGTCTTCAGTTGGTTGAGTGTTTTCTCCTGGTATGCCTGGATTGTGTTACTGTCATTGCTCCTCGTTCAGGTAGTGACTTCAATTAGGCCTCAAAAAGCTGGTTATCAACTTGGTTTCATTTTGAGGATAAAAGGTGCTTTCTTGTTGAAATCTGAGCAGTAGACAGGCCTCTCTGGCTTTGCTGGCTGAGTGGCATCCTAGAGGTTACTACAGGTCAAAGTAGTCGTAGCTACTGAGATTGTTTTCACATTTCAGAGGACAGACTCATGGCATTTTGAAATATTTCCTTCCAGTCCTCAGACCTTGCAGCCAGAACTGTGGGGTGGTTAACAACACCTGAGCTGGCTAAGTAGAACCCCAGAGAGGAAATGCTGCCCGATGCAGTTGCAGAGTGCTCTTCGTAGTATTTTATTTAACTAGGAGATTAGATATTAACATGAAGCAGTGGCATACTGCATACTGCTGCAAGTTTGTTATGTATCTCAAGTGTGGTGGTAGACTCTCTTTGCCAAAGGAGGCTTTAGTCCTTTTTATGTACATGCTGCAAAATTCAAGGCTGTGTCTCAGTTAGTTACCGAGCAGATAACCATGGTAACTATATGACCATTTTAACACTTGCCTTCAGCGAATCTAGTTAGCCAGGTGAGGTGCTCCACTATCATTCAGAGTCAGCTCTGAGTCATTGTGCCATATCTAAAGATTTCTGCAAGTAGTCAGTATTACAAGAAACTTCTGCTGCTTTCCTTTTGGCTCACATATCATACTCAGAAATATGGATTCAAATGAATCATCTTTCTGAGGATGATGCATAAACCAAAAGGAACACAGCAGAATTTCTTATCCCAAGGGAAGCCTTCAGGCCATGTTTTTGGAAGAGAAAAAAACAACTTGTGCTTTGAACAAATGCGATTTACAGCCATTGAGACACATAAGATTCAGAGCCTTATACAGATGAGTTTTTACAGTCATATTTTTAGAGTGGAACTACTTTTCCAAGAATGATGGTTTTGCCCAGTTAGTTACATCTTGGACTGCATGGAATCTTTTTTTATCATAGGACATAAAAAATTGCAAAGCACTGCGTTACATTCTCTGGCCCCAGGTATGAGTTCTTCATTTCATAGAACCTACAGTGGTCAGGTTCCTTTATTCTGAGCAATAAAAAACTTAAGAAAATTTGAAAATTAAAATACTAACATATGTGACTGCCACTGCCACTCTCTTATTTAAGATTTCTTTTTCCATGCCGCCTTGGCCTGTCATCTTTGCATTAATTTCTTCTCCGCTGTGTAAGTTATTAATAATGTTCCCTTTTATTGCTTTTAATTGCTTTATTTTGTTGTAAACTGGTGCTTTTGGTAATTAAGTTCTTTTTTTCTTAACAGTTAATGAATGATTTTCTTATTTAAGGCTAGACTTACATCTGTAAAGATAATTTGCAAGCCCTTGTAATTAATTAAAGTGTAAAGTTAATCTGGCAATCTTGTCCATTGCCATCAGGTTTACTGATTCTGCTTAGCCTTAAATACGTTGCCAGAGCACTGATGCTGAAACAGAAACATCTTAATAGCTCAGCTGGCCCATGTGCTGACAATCAGAGTCTACACCCAAGTTCAAGAAGAAAAGCCAATTGCATTAACTGATGATGCGCAGGGAACAGTTTTTCCTGTGATGTGAGAGATGCCTTGAAACTTTTGCTTCTCTAGTTTCTATCATATGCAACGTGAGGAAAGGAAGTCCAATGAATTATACTGATGTAGGAACCAAAACTTCTACGAGATCAGCATCAGTTCCTAAAAATGGAAGAGGCAACATGAGATGTATGACTGATGCCACATTTTTCCCAACAAAAATATGAGTGGATGCTGTCTATGTCTCTACTGAAAGGTAAATGTGATTTCCCAGAAAAGTGGTCTAGGTGGGAAAGATACAGTTGCAGTCTATACAGTCTGCAGAGTGTTCATCCTACGAATGAAATAAGCAACTCTGCTAACGGTAGAGTTTTGCTGATCAATTTTCTGTTTAGGAGGGATCCTGCAGTGTAGGGACTAGGTGTATCCTTGTTGCAGCTATGTCAGCAGAATCCTGTAGTGCAAGCTCAAGAAACAAATGTTATATGCAACCTTAGCGACTCCATTTGAATTCCCATTTGAACAAACTTTCCAGCAGAAAATATTTCCTGAGCTAATCTGTGATCTGAAGATGAGCACAGTCTGTTTCAAAAAAAGAGTCAAGCTTTATTTTCCTCTGGCCTGGAAATCTTTGCTGTAAAAATCGTATACGGCTTTGTAGACAAAGGGAAATAATGATATAAAATAAACTTGCAGTGTTTGTGGTAGTGGTTGTGTTCATTCTAGGTGAAATAGAAGTCAAGCAATGAATTAATTACATATCAGGCACAGTTCATATCGGTGGCAGAATAGTTCAGTGTTGAAAAGGCGGCATCAGCGAAGACCTGTTAGTGTAATGGAAACTGAGAAATTGGGTGTGATTAGCTCAGAAAAGATTGCTGTCCTTTCTCTTAATTGCCCTCTCTGTAAATTGCATATGGATCATATCTTCAAAGTTTTTTGTAGCATCATTAAAGTCTTGTTATAGGAGCAAGCATGAGCACTGGCTTTAGTGAAATGACAGACAGCATTTAGATTTGGGGTTTCTAAAACTGAAAGAGCTAAGTTGAAATGAGATACTTGTTTTTTTTTTTTCAATTCTTAGTAATTTTGTCTCTGTAAAATAGTAACAGAAGAATAAAGTTGATTAAGAATTCTGTATGACTAAAACACATAACTTATGACATAATTTCCAGTTTGCCTCCCCCAAGAAAACTCCAGGAAGTGGCACAAATTTGCTTTTATTCATATTAGAGTCACTCTTTTTTTACAACACATGTAACTGCTGCTTTAGGGTGCTTACAACAGTGCCAAAAGTATGCACTGTGGTTTCTATGAGACATTTCTTTACATTGAGAAAATATTTTATTAGCCAGTTAGCTTAAAATTAATTAGGGTTCTTTTAAGCG
This sequence comes from Stercorarius parasiticus, assembly GCA_013396915.1. Lineage (NCBI taxonomy): Eukaryota > Metazoa > Chordata > Aves > Charadriiformes > Stercorariidae > Stercorarius > Stercorarius parasiticus. The sequence goes on along the minus strand of VWZL01005370.1, from coordinate 3,504 downwards.
TTATACAGTCATCTGTCTTGAAACACAGTTTTTAAAAAATGCACAGAAATGTATAAGGTGCATTACACAGCCCTAGAAGTTTGAGGGGAAGAGTCCTGATGAGATACTCGCCTTTTTTTTGCATACTGAGGAGGAGTTGAAAAGGATCTTCCTTACACACCAGACCTATTTTCTGGAGGATCTCTTTAGTAGTTAGGGGATTTTATCCTTAACTTGTCCTATTGAAAGAACATTGTACAGCATCACACATCTGATGATTAAAAAACCGACTCCATCTAACATTCATCCCACAGTTCATTCTAGACAGTTTGTATTTTGTGGATGTCCTTGTTGTCTTACAGGTAACATTTAATATTTTCCTAGCTAGTCAACATAACAAAGATATTAACAATTTCTAGCCAGTGTTTGGAATAATCTGGAAGACAAGGAAATGTTATTATCCTCAATTTCCAGATGAGGAACAGAGTAACAGGACTAGAAATTATGCCAGTCAGGAGTCTAACCATATCTTTGCTTTTAAGGGAGCCCCAAGTTCATTCTGCCTCAGAGAGTGCATGTGGCTTTTACTGTAAGTCTTTCTAACCCTTATCATACACGTCCCCTGAACTCAGGCTGTTGTTCAAAACAAAGTAAATCCAAGTGGTATAAATCCTGAATATTATTCCGCCTATTGCAACAGTGATCTATGAAGCCCCAGAGATGCAAAATAAGAATAAAGTTGGACAAAGAATTAATTCATTTGAGAAGCAAAGAAAAAGCTTTGTGAGCCGCTTGAATTTGAAGTCACCACCAGGCTCCAAAACAGCTCACTGCAAGGAAGAATAACTCACTGCATGTGTGTACATTACGAACAGCAATAAAGTAATAAATTTCCAGTGCTTGTTAGAGCACATCTGCTTAAATGCAACAAGAATTATCTTCATGGATGTGGTTGTACACCCCTAATTACACACAGGTTCATGTAAATAGACAGTTTATGTTAGAAAATTCAGTCTGATGTCAGTTGGGTACAACTTGTGCCTTGTATTTCATGGAGTAATGCTAAGTGGAAGAAACATCTTTTAATGTCTTTCCCAGAATACATGCGCCTTCTTGAAACAGTACAACAAACTCCTCGGGTCCCGGTGCCCCTCAGGATTTAGATACTGGACTCCAGTCAAAATGACCCCAAGAGGCAAAAAGCATAGAAGAAAGGAGAATTAGGAGGTAGTATTTTATTTTGTATGAAATTAACTTGGCTGCTTGAAGAGTAAAGTCCCTTTTACAGGGATTCCTTGTTAATCAGAGAATATATCAACCATGTTTGAGACCTAGCAACATGAATGGAAAGCACATGAACAAAGCATAGGGAAAACATCTCTTTGCCTTTCAGCTGCTTGTGTCACTTCACACCAGTGCTCTGCCATGTCACTTGTCGGTTGCGTGCACCGCTGCTGTGGTGTTAGTCTACCTACCGACTGCCCAGACAAAAGAATTGCTCATAGACTTAGACTGGTGTGTCAAAATTAATAGCATATGTTGCTTCCCTTCTGCTTCTTGGTTTTACAGTTCCCGTTTTAGGTCACACTCTGCAAGACTTTTTAGTGAAGAGTAGGGCAAAAGGTATTATTTCAACAAGAGAATAAGGAGCTACTCAGAAGACTAAGTAATTGCTTAAAAAAACCCCCACCAACAAACAACAAACTTTTACACTCAGTCAAAACCTTTTCCTACCTTGAATCTTCCCAGAGAATTAGTGCCAACTGAATAGGCCTTGTTTTCATACCTAAGTGGATCCCTTTTTAATTCAAACAATCTAAAAGGATGCAAAGTACACAGTTAATGGAAGTTCTTATAAAATTTTTACACAAACAACAATGCCCAGTGGTGTTTGGTATAGTCATCTTATTATGATACATGTGTTACCAGTCCTCGATAGTTTACTGTGAGTCTTCTGATATTTCATAGTTTTTTTAGCCCCAAAACTAGATTAATGAACATATTAGTATGTCAGCTTCACTAAAAAAAAAAAAAAAAACAAACTAAATCTTACTGCTCTATAATCAAGCTGAAAATGTGTTCAGGGTGTGAGCTAAACAAAAAAGAAAAGGAGCCCTGGATGTGTTACAGGTAGAGTCTCACTTTTATGTAGCTCTAATGCATGATTTTTAAAAGCCTGAGTTTGCCACTGTCACTCTTCTTTGAATGCAACAAAGGCAAAGCCTGACAGAGACCCCGGTGCCCCATCGTTCCCTGGCTGCACTGTGACCCACACAAGAGTAGATGGAGGGACAAAAGCCATTTCGGCTTTCACCTTGCTGCCTGACTGCTTCATTTGGGGCAGCAGCCTGTCCCCAGGGTGGTGCATCCTGAGCATTATCGCCAGTGGGCTGTTTTGCAGAACTTGAGAGTGCTAATACTACCTGATTCATTATATACTTACTGGCTATGGTCAGATAAAAGGTTGGTTATATTTTTCTGCTATTTTGGGCTCACTATTAAACCAGTTGCTCCTCTTGCACTAATTTGATTAAATGTGAACTGCTACAGTGAGAGAAAATTCAATGCTATTGATGGATGACAGAGAAACTCCTTAATTGCTTACTGTGGCAAATCTGCAGCTGATAACAATGCAAATATTTATCACATTTTAAATTCAAATCATTTTAATAGTCTAAGGAAGCAACATTAGTGAAAAGTAAAAATGGCTTTTAAAGATATTCAATACATTAATCTGATTTGTAATTACTTTTCAATGAGGTAAATTGGATCTTTATTACCACTGGATAAATAATAGGATATTTTAATAGAAACATAGTTTACAGAGTTGTTATATACACATCGTACACATTATGAAACACTGAAAGTTTGTAAACCGTGATTTATTATTTTGACATTATTTCCTTGAACTTTTCTAAGAAAAAATCAATAACTTACAAGGCAATATTAAATATTTATTGATAGTTGTGTTCTAAGTTATTCATGCAAGGTAGGCCAGGCCTCCAAATGCTGTGCTGTAGTGTAATATATGGGTCTCATCAAGTGTTGACTGAACTGACAAGGCTACCTCTCCATTAATTCAGTGAATGCTAAACTGAGTCGAAAAAAAGCGAGATGTGTTTCTTTACAACTGTCCTGGTTTGAGGTAAAACTGAACCAGTTTGCTTTTCAGTAATTTTACTTTTCAGTTAAGTCTCTTCTAACTGACCGCACTCTCTAGAATTAACAGCATATTTTTCAGACAGTGTCTTCTCCCAGAGCAATAAGGCCTGATGTTTAGAGTTAATACCAAGGGATGGTATACAGAGACACTCCTGCTTATACTTACTGCTCTAACAGCCAAGGTCAGCTAACTTTGCTGTGTACCACATTGGAGGGTCAGAAGCTGAAAAGCATAGAGGGGTCGCACCTGCAGGGAGGAGCGGACAGTACAGGTGATCCAAAACTGACCAACAGGGTATTCCATCCCATCTGTCCCATGCTCAGCATAAAAGCTGAAAGTTCAAAGGGTCAGCCTCTTTCTTC